>JARHVA010000845.1:3142500-3297500 GCA_037957365.1 Torreya grandis
ACCTTTAAAATTTTTCAATAGATCCAATGCCTCAACATATTTGGGACGCTGAGGAGAAAAGGCAGAACCCAATAGCTTCAATTCCTCTCCAATACTTGTACAAACCAATGTGTGGAAAAAAATAATGCAAACCACAACAAATTCAATGCCAAGCTCAAAACCCTTCAACAAGGATGCCTCCTTTTGCCCTTCAATGCCTCAAAAGAATAAGGATGACTATCTTGAAGCAGATCTCCATAAGCAAAAACTTCAAAAATTCTTGAAAAATGGTGCTATAAGCAGATCTCCATGCACGCCTCTTTCCTACACTTCCTCTCTACCTTCCCTCCAAGAATAAAAAACCACACACTTTCTTCAAAGATTCAATAAAAGTGTTGAATCTGTAACAGGGGAAAAAAGGCTGAGGAAATATGACAAGAGAAGAAGCAATAGTAAGGAAATTTTTTGAAGCAAAATCCAATAATGCGGATGAGAGCAAGACCTCAAAGTTATGGTACCATGTTAGGAATGGTGAGCAAGGATTCTAACCCAAAATTCAGAAGTGTCAACACCAAAAAACATCACATAATGAAACTATAGATGAATGATTACAAAACAAAGCAAATCAAGTGTTATTTAGAAATGCAATATGCTAGTACAAAAAAAGGCCCTTACATAAGTAAACAAGGCACAATAACGAAATCGCCTAACTAACCAATGTGGGATAAATACTCATATAGGACAAACTCAAAAAAAGATGAAATAGCTAGCTAATACACTAGCAAACATGAGAAATACATGAAATACATACTTTAACACCCCCCTCAAATGAACTTAGGGGCTAACAATAGCCAAAAAATAAATAGTGGTATATCCACATTATGAGTCCCGACAACTAGGCCTGATAAGGTACTCATGTATAATATGCATCCATGAAATGAAGAAAGAAGATGTCCTCATGAACACTTAATTTGATAATTTTAGAATATAATTAAATATAGAAAAAAATGTGCTGCTATTGCCTAAAAGAATTTTGAAATAAATTCAAGGATTCAAGCTAGAAGACAAGTGAGGAAATTTGTCTACATAGTTGTAAGAAATAAATTCATAGGAGAAAACTCATATCATGACAATTCAGGAAGTGTAGGCAAATTATTCAACCTAATCTCAACTAGA
This sequence comes from Torreya grandis, assembly GCA_037957365.1. Lineage (NCBI taxonomy): Eukaryota > Viridiplantae > Streptophyta > Pinopsida > Cupressales > Taxaceae > Torreya > Torreya grandis. The sequence continues at coordinate 3,143,656 of JARHVA010000845.1, forward strand.
TAAGTCAAACTCAAGAAGATATTGCATTAGATTTGAGATAGAACTAGTTCAACACATTTTCACAGAGCCATGGAAATTCTAGAAGAAGAAGAACATCAGGTCATTTTGACACAGGGAGTAGAAGTAATATCTACACAAAGATCACAAAAAAGAAGGGTAGCTCATAGAGCTCTTCAACTTCAACCTGCACCTCAATGCTAGTAATTTTATCTCAAACTGGCAGGCAAATGATTTACTAGGTCAAGTCTAAAGGTGAAATTGATTCATTTTATCAATTACAAGAATCTTCTGGTTTTAGTATAAACCCTGAACATCAAAGTACAATTAGGTAAACAACAAGTCTTCTGTCAAATCCTAAGAAAGATAAACAACTTCACGGTGGAAAAAAAATAGCTTAAGAACTCATTTTAAACATGATAGTACCATGGGGAAACACTATTGACCCTTTAGCTTTAAAGAAGTTGCATGACCTCCCAAAGGGGTGAAGAAATAACTTAAAAAATTTATATGGAGATGGAAAACAACACTCAGATGAACATTGTTGTCCCCAAAAAATGTCACTCATTTTTTGGGACAACATATAAACTATTTTGGTCCTGCAAGACCAAAAATTGTCTCTTACCTTTTCAAAATTTGTTTTGGGCATTCAATTTCCTCATTTTCCAAGATTTTTCAGTAAAGGGACTAGTTGGTTCAACGGGTTCAATGGCTTCTTCAGGTGAGTTCAATCAAAAGGGGCAAGTTTCCAACACTTAGGCATTTTTAGGATTGGTTCAATGCCTTGGTTCAACCAAAAGGGTTCAATGGGTTCAAAGTTTCAACGTTGTCGGCAAGCTTCTAAGAGTCAAGCACTTTGTCAAGGTTCGATGGTTCAAAGGTTCAATGTGGCTAGTTCAAGCAGTCAATTAAATGAGTGAAACAAAGGAATGAACCATTGAAATGTTGAACCAAAGTTGGTTCAATCAGTCGGTTCAATCAAACAGTTCAAAGGAATCCTGAAAGGAAAAATCCTGAGAGCCGAAGCTGCCAAGTGTCATCTATCGAGACACATTATAATTTATCTCTAAAAGTAGCAAAATGTGCCACATGTCCCTTGTAAAGATTGATAGAAGTTGACAAGTGTCAACATTCACAGTTTCTTCCTTGTGTCCCGTTATAACTCAGTAGAGCGTGAGAAGTGTCTATATCTGAGTTTCAAAGCTTCTTTCATTAAGCTTCCCTCAGAGTTCCATGGAGGGTACCAAGTGGAAATTGTGAAAGGTTTTAATATGTTTTTCTAAAAGTAGCAGAACGTGCCATGTGTCCCTTGTAAATCTTGGTGGAAGTCGACAAGTGTCAACATCTACAGTTTCTTCCTTTTGTTCCATTATTGAGTAAGGACTGTGGTGGGCCCCAGGTGAATTGATAAAGTAAGCAGAGCGTGCCATGTGTCATCATCCATGTGAATCTGAATGAGTCCTAAATGTTTCTATATTATTTCTAAAGCTTAGCAGAAGCTGCCATGTGTCATCTTCTGTAGGGCTCTCAAAAGGTATCTAAAGCTTCTATAAGTTAAGCGGATGCTGCCATGTGTCCTCGCCTGTTTCACAGCGGAACACACCATGTGTCACTTGTTGAGATTAGCAGAAAGCAGCCAAAGCAAGTGGGAAAGACATGAAGGAATTGCTAAGGAGGATGACGGGCCCACAACTGTCAAATTTAGGGCAATCGACTAGCTATTGGCTTTCAAATGATGACGAACTCGAAGACGTCAAATTTGTGACAATGAAATAGCTGTTGATCTTCACAGACTTAAGCACGAAATTGAATGCATTCAAAGACCTTTAGGGTGAAAGGAATAACCACCGAAAGGAAGAACCAAAAGAACCAAAAATGGGAAAAGATGGCTTAGGGGCTCAAATTATAGTAGGAAAGAGGGAAGACCAGAAATATCTATGCAGTAGTTATTCCAATAGGTGGAACAATTCACTAGGTAGATATTTAAGCCTGTAAATATTGAAGGCACGGCCTGTTTGTCTCCCTTAGAGTAAAGGTGAGGTGGACATCTACGTAGACATCAAGTGACAGACCAGATAACTCAGCCCCAAGAGAAGACATTTGAGATGAATTAACACGCTATAGATAAGGCAGCCACCCTGTTCCAACATGGTCCTTTGACAAAACTGAAGATGCATTCAAAGCATTGAATGAAACATGGCTCACTCCATGGAACAAAGTGCCAAGCCTTTCTTGGCTGCTATATATTGTATTCTCTTATGTCATTTTAAGGGAGATCTTCCAGTTAGCAGAAGCAAAACTCTGCCCAAATTGAAAGGCGAATAATGAGACTTTGAGCTTAGATTGTTGTTCATATTATTTTATCTGAATAAGAAAGCAAGTTACTTGGAGAATTTTTCTGTTATAGCTTGTGCTATTTTATGAAATTGTTTTTATATCTTTTTCCTAGGAGCATTCTTGTTTATTTGATCTAACAAGCAGAACTAGTGGAAGTAATCAGGAAGGTGTCCTGAAGCCAACTGTGGAGAGACTTTGTACAAGCCCCCACAATTGCCTTTAGTGTGTTTTATTTTTGTTCCTATGTAAACGATCTTGGGATGACTTTGTGCCCTCATTATCCTTCGTATTTCACTCTTGGGCAGTCGAGGTGGAGACTTTGTGCTACATCTTAGTCTGCTAGTTACTATGCCCTTTGGTTACCAATTACTTGTCACTACCTAAAAAAACTCTTGCTGTTCCCTGCAAGAACACTTCTAAAAGAAGAGAAGTGCCTTCAGTGTTTTCACCAAGATTTTCTCCTTTGTTTGTGAACATCATCTCTGAAAGAAGAGAGATGGATGGTGTATCCTACCTTTGAGTGTTATTTTTTGCTTATTTGCATAATATATAGCCTCATACTTACAGGGAACCTCCCCTTGATGAGAGGAGAGATTTTTCCCCTGTTGATGTAGTAAACCTACACATCTGGCTGACCAATCTCCATACGTTGTGGTTGAAGAGACCTATTTTTCTCACCAGTTAGCTAGTTGACAAAATATTCACCCAACAATTTTTGGCGACTCCACTGGGGATGAACATGCAGTCTGAAGCCTCAAGTTTTAAATTGAAGTAGTCCCGACCCTTATCCATTATAGACTCTGGCGACTCCATTTTGTGTCTTACCCATTATCATTATAGCCTTACCATCTTCCTCCTACCCATACCAGGACACCAACACAAGGTAGAGCTTCTTTTTCTGCTATTAACAGAGCTTTGCCCATACATACTCCACTCAAATTTGTTATCCCACTTTTATATAATCAAATCATGGCTCAAGGCCCCTGGGGTAACTCATTTGGCCCACTCAATTTGACTCCACCCCTGCATGAACTTCCACGCAGCTCAAGAAAGAATTTTCCCAAATTCTTTGGGGATGGGAGAGTTCACCCTGATGAACACATTACAACCTTCAGCATAGCCTATGGCGTAAGAGGAGTGGAATTTGAAGATGTGGCAGTCAAGCTTTTCATGGAAACACTACAAGGTGTTGATGCAGATTGGTTCTACCATCTGTAGGCTTGATTAGTGACTAACTGGGACACAATCAAAGCCAAATTCGAAGGAAGGTTCAAGCCTATAGAAGATGCACATGCCTTACTGGCCCAGCTCACACATATGAAGAAGGAACCTCATATACCTATGAGGGATTTCATAGCAAAGTTTGACAAGCTAAGGAACTGAATTCCTATAATTGCTCAGCCAACACCTGAAAACCTCAAATGCTTCTTCATCAACTCACAGCTACTTGAAGTGAGTTTTATACTGAGACGTGCTAGTCACATAGACTTTACTGTTGCTTAGGACTTGGCTACTGAGGTAGAAGATGACCTTATCTTGATAGGAAAGATAAGGAAAGATCCTAACAGAGGTAAATCTTCTTCATCTTTTGAGTATCCATCTACAGGCACCACTAATCAAATGGTTCAAAAGATGGCAAATGAACTACTAGCATTGAAAAATAAAATGGCACAAGGTATGTCTTTTTCTCTTTCATACAAAGATGTACCAAGGAGGACATTCCCTAATCAGGCATACCAAGGTAATGCTACCAAGAATCAAGGGCAGCCAAATCATCTTCCTCCCCCATAGAGGAACCTCACTCTTGAAGTGCCTCTAACCAATTCAACATTTGGATATCTTGAAGCTGAATCAGATTTCTCCTTCCAGCTTGAATTGAATCCTGAAGATGACGCTAATCTCTTCACTGAGGAAGAAGAAGAATTAGCTGACAACTCCAACATTGGTTTCCTAAATTATTAGGATGAACCTAGAAGTGAAGGTAAAGTAGATGAGGGATCATATGCTATGTTCACCTAGTCTGAGAACCAGTCAGCCTAGCAAGCTGATAAAGAGAAGATAGAGGAGCAAACTCAACCAACAATTTCAATTGCTAAGCGTGGAATCACTCTGCCTTTCCAGCCAAAGGACCCAGTGATTGCCAAAAAGGTAAGTACATCAAACATCTCTGCACCTTCTACTTCAACTTCACAGATCAGTCCTCCCCCTCCCAAAAACCAAAAAAATTAATTCCTATCCTCTCTTTCTAGTCCATTTCAGTCATTTGACATGATTAACTGATCCAAAACTCAAAAGTTTTGGCTGACGAATATTTCAATAGCATAGAAATAACACAATAACAATGGATTCTCTGAGAAGAGATGTCATATTACTTAACAACCGCAATACAAAACATGTGCTTATCTCTGCGAAGAGATGTCTACCTTTCCCTTTTGGGTTACAATGCATTTATACATATGTTTGAAGACCACCGTAGGAGATTACATGGCTCGAGGAATTAACGGGTGATGACTTAACATCCCAGCATTAAAACAATATAATGCTCGAGGACATACATCCCAACATTAAAACAATGCAATGCTCAAGTATTTACAATGCAATGCTTGAGGATATAATCGGTCAAGGATAAAACAAAATGAAAACAATACAAAAGTCAAGGAATTAACTACCACCGAATGGTCACCTCAAATTGTTGCCCAGATCATTCCTCCCTCTTTCAAAAGCAATGGTCTCCATTGCATCAAGATTTCTCATCAGGTGGGGTAGCTGTGTCTTGATTTGATTCACTGTGAGCCACTCACCATGGTGGCTAAGCTAGCCTCTTCTGACCACTCGATACAATGGAATAGAGTGTCCTCTTTTTGTCTTCATCCAAGTATCCACAATCTGATCCTCTTCTATCAGAGCAAGACTCTGTGGATCAAGCACATTAATGTCTAGTTATTCTGCCAGAACTGAAGTGTCCAATAGAGGTGGGTGATATGGTTTAAGGAGCTCCACATTAAATATTGGATGCAGACCAAGGTAGGCTGGTAGGTTCAACTCAAAAGCATTTTTTGCAACTTTTCTGGTGATGTTGTATGGACCATATCGCAGAGGCCAAATCTTTCTGTGTGGGCCTGCAAGCTGTTCCTTCTGAAGCTATAACCAAACCTTGTCACCCATAGCAAAATGGTGTGCAATCCTATGTTGTCATGGCATAACTTATACTTCTGATTCATCTTCTCTAGGATGTCATGAACTTGTTCCTGGATAAGCTGCATGTGTTCAATAAACTTGGTCACTTTTGCTGCCTCAGAGCTTCCATGAGCTATGTATTCCATGGTGGAGAATGGAACAACTATATCAATTGGTGCCATGGGTTGGAACCCCAAACATACTTGGAAGGGATTGTGCTTGGTCGAGATGTGCAGTTCCTAATTGTATCCATGTTGGATGAACGGAAGTCCCTCGTCCCCTGTGCATGGATGTTTAGAGTGATACATCTAAATCATGTGAACAATCAAGCGATTTACCACCTCGGTCTGACCATCAGTTTGTGGATGGAAGGCGGTGGACTTCATTAGCTTAGTATCCATCATTTTCCATAGAGTGGACCAGAAGATGCTCAGGAACCTACTATCTCGATCTAAGACAATGGACTTGGGGAGACCAAAATGGAGCCAGACATGACTAAAATATAGTTGAGTGGATTCCTCAGTAGACATATTTTTCTTACAAGCAAGCATAATAGCCATTTTTAAAAAATGATCAACTACCACAAAAATACAGTCCTTGCCATGTTTGGAAGTGGACAAAACTGAGAGGAAATCTATTGAGATGAATTCCCAAGGCTTGGTTGGTTCTGGCAATGGCGTGTACAATCCTTGCTTCTTATTTGTTGGCTTGGCGATTGCACACGGGGTGCAAGATTTGAGATATCTTTCCACGTCTTTGTGCATATGGGGCCAGTAGAAGTGTTTCTGAAGAACTGCCAATGTTTTTTCAATACCAAATTGGCTAGTTGTCTTACTGAAGTGTGCTTCCCATATCATCTTTTGCTGCTCTACAACAGGAACACAGATGTGCATCATATGGCAGAGGACATTATTTTGAAAATAGAAGTCAGAAACATGTTCACCTTTTTGGAGCGCTTGATATATGTCAGCAAAGATAGGATTTGCTTCATACAGAGCACCCCAAGTGGCAGTCTCATGTTCGCACAGGTCAAGCACTGTTGTGAGTGCAGTAATTGGTGGGTGGCTTAGGCAATTTGTGGCTGTATTTGAGCTCCCCTTTTTGTGTTTGATTATCAGGTGGAATTGCTGAAGACACATGGCCCACTTTTGGTGCCTCTCATTTCTTAGTTTGCTTTGCATCTGGATGAATTCCAATGGTCTGTGGTCAGTGTGGATGACCATCTCTTTCCCCAGGATGTAGTGTTTCCAGTGTTTGTAGGCTTGTATAATGGCATAGAGCTCCTTATCATATGTTAGATATTTGTTGACTGTATAAGTGAAATTTTCATTGTGGTATGCAACAGGATGACCATGTTGCATGATGACAGCTCCCATGGTATATTCAGATGCATCTATCATCAACTCAAATAGTTGATGAAAATCTGGCAAGGCAAGAATAGGGGCTGAGCAGAGTCTGTTCTTCAGATTCTCAAATGTCCTTTGCTGTATTTCACACCACTAAAATGTAGCTTTAGCACATCCTTTAGTCACTTGGGTTAGTGACCAAGCAACATGTGAAAATCCAAGAACAAACCTGCGATAGAAATTTGCAAGGCCCAAAAAGCTGCAAAGCTCTGTGAGGGTCCTTGGTGTGGGCCATTCTCAAATAACCCAAATATTTTTTGGATCGATGTGGACCCCTTCCTCATTCACAACGTACCCAAGGTACTGAATTGTTGCCATTCTGAATGTGTATTTGTCAAGATTTGCGTACAACTTGTGCTCCCGAAGAGTTTGAAGCACCTTACGGACATGTTGCAAATGTTCTTCCCATGTTTTGCTATAGATGAGAATGTCATCTAAGTAGACCACCACAAATGATTTGGTGAAGGGTCGTAGGATGTCATCCATCATCCTCACAAAGGTTGTAGGTGCGTTAGTTAGGTCAAAAGGCATAACCAACCATTTAAAGAGCCCCTCCTTAGATTTGAATGCAATTTTCCAAACATCAGTGCAATCGATGGGAATTTGGTGATAACCAAATTTGAGATCAATTTTGGTGAAGAAATTCGCACCACAAAGCTAGTCCAACAGGTCATCGATTATGGGGAGAGGGTAGCGATTCCTCACAGAGATTTTATTTAGGTCTCGATAGTCAATGCAAAGCCTCCATGTTCCATCTTTCTTCAGTGCCAAGAGGATTGGGCTACCACAAGGTGAAGAGCTTGGCCTGATGTGACCCCTTTTGATCAATTCTTGAATCTATCTTTTTATCTCATCATTCTCCAAAACTAATCTATGATACACAGGACTGTTAGGCAAAGGTGATCCTGGGATTAAATCGATAGAATGTTTTACCTAGCAATGCAGTGGAACTCCTATGGGTGACTTGAATAAGTTAACATATTTGCCTGTGATTCATCCTATCTACTCTTGTTGTTGTGTTGATTGTGTAGTTAGGACCGTAACATCGGCCTCCTTGGATCTCTGTGGTTTGACCATCATGAGAACAAATTGCTTTGTCTTTTCCACCAATCTCTTGCATTGCTTAGCACTGATAAGGGAAACAAATGTGGGAGGTGGTACCTCTAGTACCCTATAGCACCGTGTTCCAAGAGTGAGGGTGATCCTTTGGGTATGGGATTCATAGATGCCATGTCGCTCATACATGAATGGCTGACCAATAAGGACATCACAAACGTCTAGATTGACCATGTCACACAAGACTTCATCCTGAAATGGTTTTATACCATATGAAAGAAGAGACTGATGGGTGACACGAAGGTCTCTCCCTGGGCTTAACCACCCAATACTATATGGCTTTGGATGAGGCTTCACAGATAGACCTAGACTTTTCACAACTTTAGCTGAGATTAAATTCTTTTGACTCCTGTTATCAAGAATGAAATGCATAGGCTTACCTTTTACCCATAATTTGGGGTGAAACAATCTTTCTTTGTCATCTGGTCTTTCCTCACGGGTTTGTGATGAAGCGATGATGGTGTCAGGCTCAACATCTATAATTTCTTCTTCATCCTCTTCAATTGTAGGTTGTGTATGAGGCAGAGTAGTAGACGTCGAGTATTATGACTCAGAGAGCAGCGACTTGATGGATCAACATTCTCTTTGGAGTGAGTTCCAATTTTGTGGTAATCACACCATTTTCCAGCCTTCCCCTTTTGGGATTTCTTATCCTGAAACTCCTTCTGCTTCCAATTTTGGCCTCGTATTTGACCTTCCTTATCGCTTTTCCCTTTTGAAGGTTGACTTTTCGTATTCTTCTTGCCATGCTTCTGTTCAATCTTTACTGCAAATTTATATGCCTCACCGAGGGTTTTCAAATTAAAGAGTTCCGTTTCCCCCCGGATGTACCATTGTAGTCCATGATATTTGAGAGTTTTATGTTTCTCACTTTCTTCAATGCCCAGTCTTGTAGACAGAGAATGAAAAATGTCTGTGTAATCTTGCACAGATTGGTCCTTGCCTTGGCAGAGTTGTTGCCACTGTATGTACAGATCATCATACGCATCGAGGGGATAGTATTCTTCTTTTACTGCTTTCGTAAAATTGTCCCAGGTGGGTTCCACCCTAAGGCCAATGATATCTGAATTGAACCTCTTTTTGTACACTTCCCACCAGTTTTTCATGGGCAATGATGATTTCAAAAGAGCAAAAGTGATCTTTTCTCCATCAGTGAACTTATTTACCAAGTAGGACAACAATTGGTCCAACCAATTTTCCACCACATCAACATTGATTTTGCCTTCAAATGTGGGAATATCAAAATTTACCTGAACCTTGAAGGGTGTTGGGGCACTGAAAGGAAGCTCCCTCGATGAGGAGCTCGGCTGTGTAGCCGCAGAGCCAAAATTTTCCATCAAAAGTGTTTGAAGAATTTGAACAAATTATTGGAGCATCTGTGCTTGTTGCCACTGGAGGGCTTCATTCACCATTTCCTTGAAAAGATCGGATGTCTCAGTGTCATCCTCCATTTGAGGTCATTTGGGGCACACAGGGGGAGCATCTGGAAGCTCTATCGCTTCCCACCCAAGTTTCTTATATCTTGACCTCATCCTCAAGAACATACACTCTCAAGACAAATTGCTCTGATACCACTAATCCAAAACTCAAAAGTTTTGGCTAACAAATATTTCAATAGCACAAAAATAACACAATAACAATGGATTCTCTGAGAAGAGATGTCGTATTACTTAACAATCGCAATACAAAACATGTGCTTATCTCTGCGAAGAGATGTCTGCCTTCCCCTTTCGGGTTACAATGCATTTATACATATATTTGAAGACCACCTATGAGATTACATGGATTGAGGAATTAACAGGTGATGACTTAATGTCCTAGCATTAAAACAATACAATGCTCGAGGACATACGTCCCAGCATTAAAACAATGTAACTCTCGAGGATATACAATGCAACACTTGAGGATATAATCGCTTGAGGACAAAACAAAATGAAAACAATACAAAAGTCAAGGAATTAACTGCCACCAAATGGTCACCTTGAATTGTTGCCTGGATCATTAACCATGTTAAGAAAACCAAAATTCAAATGACTGAATTTGAATTCCTACAAGCCAACCCTGAGCAGTTGGATAGGTTGGTAGAGTGTGTGAAGAATAAAGACATCCCTACAGAACAAGAGATTAGAAAGGTAACTCATGATCCCCCAAGGAACATGCCCATCCCAAGCAATCTTGTAATTACTCCTCCTGATGCCCCGGGAAAGTAGATACTTTCTATGTTTCCCTGTTGATAAACGGTCACAAGCTGAGTAACTGCATCATTGATTCTGGTGCTTCAGACAATATCATGCCTACCAAAGTGGTAGAATCTCTTAGTCTCACACTAACCAAAACATTTGGTAGATGCTTCTCCATGGAGAAAAAATAGGTGCCGCTACTGGGACAAATTCAGGACACCTAATTTACATTTGTGGCATTCCCAGACAAGAGAATCAAGATAATAGTTCTGTTGGCTGACATCCCAGCATCCTATGGCATTATGCTTGGATGAAATTTTTGCAAGGATGTGCGAAGAGAACTAAGCATGGACCTGTCTAAGGCAAGGATACCTGTCAAAGGCATCATGCAGAGGCTATTTCTTGAAAAGGAGGCAAAATATGTTGTCACCCAAATGTCAGCCCTTGCATCTCAAATTTTGCTTGAGTCTTCAGGCAGGGGTAATTACTTCTTGACCACAGAGGGTGTTCATGTTCTCATAGGTCAAAGTCTTGTAGGTGGTGATCCTAAAATTGGTTCAAACAAGACATCAAAAGAGTTGGTAGGGCACAATATAAATGAAAAAGGATCTTCCATCTCTAATGAAGAGAAATCTGATAGAAGATCAGTTTTTGATGATGTTTGGATCCTAAAATTCGATGATAGCAATTCTTCTACCAATGTTAAAGCTGGGATTGTGTCGATACCTCCTCAAGGAGATGTTTTTCCTTCTTCATGCAAGTTGTAGTTCAGCAACACCAACAACACTACTGAGTACAAATCACTACCACTTGGATTGAAGGCTGCTCAGGATGAAGATGTCAAACTCCTTCATGCCAAAGGAGATACTGAATCGATGGTTTGTTAGGTGTCTGAGGGGGACAATCAAAACATGTGCTAGACTGAACTAGTAGAATAACAAGTGATGGTAGTGGACCATATTGCTGCACTCCAAAGTCAGCAAAAGGAACTCTCTACCAAGAGAACAAAGATTTATGGTTTTCAAATTGAAGACCACGTCTTGCCATGGGGCAAGAAGAGAGAACCAAAAGAAGTGCACAAGAAATGTGATTTTTGGTGGAGAGTTCCACTCGCCCATCACTGATTTTGGGGAGAAAATGGTTTCTTACTGGTTTGTCAAGATGGAATGCCATTTTCACTATCTCACAGTGGGTGACATCTGAAGCGCTTCAATTATTGAAGCAACAGATAAGATCATCTATACATATGTATATTTATATAGTCTTTAGTTCTATTTTGTGCTTTTTATTTTCATTTTTGGTGCCTTTCTTTTTGGTTAACATGACTCCATAGCCCAATGGCATACTTCAAAGGCACTGAAGATTCTAGTTTCTACTCCCCTTAGCTGTTTCAAGTTTTCAACTGAAGGAAGTTCCCCAACTGGAGCCAGCTGTTGTCCCCAAAAAATGTCACTCATTTTTTGGGACAACATATGAACTATTTTGGTCCTGCAAGACCAAAAATTGTCTCTTCCCTTTTCAAAATTTGTTCTGAGCATTCAATTTCCTCATTTTCCAAGCTTTTTCAATAAAGGGACTAGTTGGTTCAACGGGTTCAATGGCTTCTTTAGGTGAGTTAAATCAAAAGGGGCAAGTTTTCAACACTTAGGAATTTTCAAGATTGGTTTAATGCCTTGGTTCAACTAAAAGGGTTAAACGGGTTTAAAGTTTCAACATTGTCGGCAAGCTTCTAAGAGTCAAGTGCTTTGTCAAGGTTTGACGGTTCAAAGGTTCAACACGGTTGGTTCAAGTGATCAATTAAATGAGCGAAACAAAGGAATGAACCATTAAACCATTGAACCAAAGTTGGTTCAATTGGTCAGTTCAATCAAACGGTTCAAAGGAATGCCCGAAAGGAAAAAGCCCAAGTGCGAAAGATGCAAAGTGTCGTCTGTCGAGACACATTATAATTTATCTCTAAAAGTAGAAAAATGTGCCACGTGTCCCTTGTAAAGCTCGAAAAAAGCTAAAAAGTGTCAAAATATGTAGTTTCTTCCTTGTGTCCCATTATAACTTAGTAGAGTGCGACAAGTGTCTGCAGTTGAGTTTCAAAGCTTCTTTCAATAAGCTTCCCTCAGAGTTCTGCAGAGGGTGCCAAGTGGCAATTGTAGAAGGTTTTAATATGTTTTTATAAAAGCAGTGAAACATGCCACGTGTCCATTTTAAATCTCAGTGGAAGCTGACAAGTGTCAACATCCGCAGTTTCTTCTTTTTGTTCTGTTATTGAGTAAGGACTGTGGTGGGCCCTGGACGAATTGCTAAAGTAAGCAGAGCGTGCCAAGTGTCATCATTCATGTGAATCTAAATGAGTCTCAAATGTTTCTATATTATTTCTAAAGCTTAGCAGAAGCCACCATGTGTCATCTTCTGTAGACTCTCAAAAGGTATCTAAAGCTTCTATAAGTTAAGTGGATGCTGCCACGTGTCCTCGCCTGTTTCACAATGCAACATGCCACATGTCACTTGTTGAGATCAATGGAAAGTGGCCAAAGCAAGTGAGAAAGACATGAAGGAATTGATAAGGAGGATGATGGGCCCATATCCATCAAATTTAGGGCAACCAACTAGCCGTTGGCTTTCAAATGATGACGGACTCGAAGACGTCAAATTTGCGGCAATGAAATAGCTGTTGATCTTCGCAGACTTAAATACAGACCTGAATGCATTCAAATAACTTCAAGGTGAAAGGAAAAACCACTGAGAGGAAGAACCAAAAGAATTAAAAAAGGGAAAAGATGGCTTGGGGGCTCAAATTGTAGCTAGGAAAGAGGGAAGATCAGAAATATCTACATAGTAGTTATTCTAGTAGGTGGAACAGTTCACCAAGTAGATATTTAAGCTTGCAAATATTGAAGGCACAACTTGTTTTTCTCCCTTGGAGTAAAGATGAGGTAGACAATTGTGTAGACATCAGGTGACAGACCAGATGACTAAGGCCCAGGAGAAGACATTTGAGATGAATTGACATGCCACAGTTAAGGCAGCCACCCTATTCCAACATGGTCTTTTGACAAAATTGAAGACGCATTCAAAGCATTGAATGTAACATGGGTCACTCCATGGAACAAAGTGCCAAGCCTTTCTTGGCTGCTATATATTATATTCTCTTATGTCATTTTAGAGGAGATCTTCCAGTTACCAGAAGTCAAACTCTGCCCAAATTGAAAGGTGAATACTGAGACTTTGAGCTTAGATTGTTGTTCATATTATTTTATCTAAATAAGAAAGAAAGTTACTTATATATATTGTGCTATTATAGCTTGTGCTATTTTAGTAAATTATTCTTATATCTATTTCCTAAGAGCATTCTTATTTATTTGATCTAACAAGCAAAACTAGTGGAAGTAATCAGGATGGTGTCCTGAAGCCAACTATGGAGAGAATTTGTGCCCCCACAATTGCCTTTAGTGTGTTTTATTTTTGTTCCTATGTAAAGGGTCTTGGGATGAATTTGTGCCCTCATTATCCTTCATATTTAATTCTTGGGTAGTCGAGGTGGAGACTTTGTGCTACATCTCAGTCTACTAGTTACTACGCCCTTTGGTTACCAGTTACTTGTCACTACTTAAAAGAACTCCTGTTGTTCCCTGCAAGAGCACTTTTGAAAGAAGAGAAGTGCCTTCTATGTTTTCACCAAAATTTTCTTCTTTATTTGTGAACATCATCTCTAAAAGAAGAGAGATGGATGGTGTATCCTACCCCTGAATGTTATTTTCTGCTTATTTACATAATATATAGCCTCATACTTATAGGGAACCTCCCCTTGATGAGAGGAGAGATTTTTCCCCTATTGATGTAGTAAGCCTGCACATTTGGCTGACCAATGTCCCTATGCTGTGGTTGAAGAGACCTATTTTGCTCACCAGTTAGCTGGTTGACAAAATATTCACCCAATAAACACTTCACTGTATTCAATGTAGCTTGCGATGTCCTTGGTGTAGAACATGAAGATGTGGTAGTTAGAATATTTTTTAAGAAACTTTCAGAATGCTAATGCATAATGGTTTTACCATCTCGCCACAAGATCCATCAATAATTGAGATACCATTAAAACAAAATTTGAAGGTAGATTCAAGCCTGGTGAAGATGCTCATGCTCTACTATCATAGTTGACAAAAATGAATAAGGAAGCTTATGAACCTATGAGGGATTTTGTGGTTAAATTCAATAAGATATTGTATAAAATACCTATAGCTACAAGACCAACAAATGATAATAAGAAATGATTCTTTATTGATTATCAATTGCCTGAAGTTGGCTATCAATTGACAAAAGCTAGGGTGGTAGACCTTGATGCAACACAAACATTGGCTATAAAATTTGAAGATGTTTTGATTATGATAGGTAAACTAAAAAAATAACCATCCAAAGGAAATCATAGGCAACTAGTCAAAATCCATAGAACATTTTTTACAAAATATGGCCAATAATTTTACAATGTTAAGGAAGTGGATTCCTCAAAAGGATATAACATCACCTTAAAAAGATATACCAAGAAGAAATTGTGTATGTTTTCATGGTAATCATCAACAATTATAGGTTCCGCATCAAAATCTCACAATTTAAGTATCTCTACATTCTAACATGAATCCTCTATTCAATGTTATTATGTAAATAGAATAAAATTTTAAATGTGAAGAATTTGAAAAAGAAACAAAAATAGAATATACATTTCTTAAAAAATGTGAAGTTGAAGAACCCAATGGTGATTCTATAAATGCATTTTTAGAACATAATTTTGATGAAGATGATTATGAAGAAAATTTGGGGATACAAATAGTCAATCCTTTATAGTTTTCAATATAGTCCAAAATCAGAAAAAATAATTTAGTGATCCACATGAAGAAGATCCAAAAGTTATCCTCCCATGAGGAACTACTCTGCAAATGTAAAAAAAAGGAAAGCAACTAGAAATAGGTAATTCTTCCTATGTTAGTAATATTAATGTTTCCCAACCTATTGAAATTCCTTCCAATTATAACATCTCCATTGGGATTTACCTAGAATTACATGATTTTTTAAAAGATTTAATCAATGTATTCTTCCATTAGTTTACACCATGAGAATATAATTAGTGGTCTAACTAAAACACTCAAAGTATGATAACTGTAAAATAAACATGTGACATCTATACATCACTGATCACTATTTTTAGGTGAAACATAATACAACTAAATATAGAAGTAATTAAAGATTTCCAACTATGGATGGTACAAGCATGCAACGACTGCTGTCATGGTACAATAAGTAAATAATTACTTCTCATCAAAATAATGTCTCAATAATAATAAATATAATATAATATACAAGATACAAAACTCCATAGAGCACGAGTTCTTCGAACTCCAGTATCTATGGCAATCTTAAGTTTCATTTATCTCCAAGTAAGTACTACTATGGGGAGGGAGAGCATTATTCAAATGATTTTTCACACCAACCACAAACCATCGATCCCCTACACAATATGCCATCAGGGAATGTCACTCCTTTCATAGATAAGTAGATAGTGACAATTCAGGAATCTAGAGAGACAAGATAACACCCATGTGCTGTATGATTTATAATAACATGCAGTGTACCATAAATAAATCTTTTCTAACATGATATCGCATAAATATGTAAATCATAAATATGAAATGACAATGTTTAACTAAACATTACTTTGGCCAAAGTTTTTAATAGTTATTTATTTCTAGGATTAGTCAAATTCATACATAACACTCGATTGGATTACCTTCATCTGACAAAGGTGATGCTAGAAAGCTAGTGAAGTTCGTCTCATTACTTACTCAATACCAACAAAGTGAGATTTAGTTAATATACATAACTAACAGATTCATACTAATTATTTCCTACTAGAAATCATAAAACATGCTAAGCACATGAATAATCAAATGCATACATTTAGTCCATCAAACATATGAATGAATCTCCACAATATCATTTATCATATAAATAATAAGTAAACAAATACACTTTATGCCAACCAGGTATAATCTATGTTTAGAATGCATAATCTCATTTTTATAAGTAGATTTGAATAAATAGTACAAAAAATAATAATATAGTCCACCATTTTTATGTACACACTACTTATTTTCAATCAGTCAGTCATAATATTTGTAAAGAATCAGTTAACTCATAAACAAAGTTATAACATAATATTTTATTTAAACAACTTATTTCATTTTTAAGAGACTGTTTTCATATGATTATAGATTCTGGGCCCTCAAAAACTATATGATTTATTTTAACCATCCATTTAGCTATAAGTATAGGCATATGACCCAATACACCTATATATATATATATATATATATATATATATATATATATATATATATATATATATATATAATTTGTGTGTTTATGTACGATACATATGATGTTATACAATTATTCACATATAAAAAACATATTTATATATGGACTTTATTACATATAAAAATATTACATATATAGGTGTATTGGGTCATATGCCTATACTTATAGCTAAATGGATGGTTAAAATAAATCATAACTTTATATTTTTATATTTTTAATCAAGAACTCAATATAATTTCAACAATCATTATAACTTTCTTGTTCACAAAATATATTAACAATTAACAATCATTATAAGATAAGGGATTCAACAATGTAATTATCCTTCAAATTTTTTATCCCTAACTAAATAGATTTTCATCCTGATATAATCAAATCGTATACAACTCCATACACAAGTTCTCAAGATAACATAGTCTTTCATATTGTGGTTCACATATAAGTACTCGACAATATACAAATTTCTCTTATATGATATACTAAAGTTTCATAAAATATACAAATATACAAATCACTAAAGCCATGATAATATACTAGTTAGAATCTATGCTTATAGGCATGCATCCCAATATATATTAATTATGTATAAAAGTGCTTATGTTCTCATATAGACATATTTCATATATTTACGTGCCTTGCATAACATATACTGCATAATACATATGTTTTGATATACAATTATTGTTCTGCCATACTAACAGTATTCTTCATTTTTCTAAAAGAAGACTTATGTACTTCTAACAACTATTTAACCTTTCATGAAAAAGGCAAAGTTCTATATAGGGTTTTACACATTTCCCTAAAATAAGGGGTGAAGCCCTCATCTACTAGTAATTGATAATTTGTATATCATTTACAATTACCACATTCACTTCTCTAATTCTCATATTAAGATAGCTTTATGAACCATTACTCAGATGTAATAATATGAGAATCAGGATGTTAATCATGTTACTTATAGTTATCTGATTATTCGATTCATATGTATTGAAACTTATGTTTCTATTTAATGTGATATCTATAAGTGTAATCTATAAGTGATAAATAAATTTGTAAGCACTATCTATATCCCTTAGTGTTATCCATATGTAATTGTATCAATAGAGATAAAGTTCAACCTCATTTATGTTATATGTCAACAGAGATAAAGTTCAACCTCATTTATAATGCATATGTCATAGCTATGAAATTATATATATATATATATATATATATATATATATATATATATATATATATACACACACTAGATAACTCACATTCTGATTAGTACCATGAATTTCTCATTAATATATACACTTATTAACATACCATGAGTTTTTTTTGATAGTATAACATAATATGACAGTTCAAGTATTAGCCAATAGATTATAATAGAGAAAAAATACCTTCCTTACTTAATTTAGAGATATTGCATTTTATAGTTGTATACAATCCATGAGTATTTGTAATCTAGCTAAAGTTCAGTGACTAAAGTTCACACTATTTCAGGGATATAAGTCCGCACTATCTTAGGGATTTAAGTTTTCACTATCTCCAAATAAATTTAATCTACGACTTAGTTTATAATCGTGCTATCTCCTTCTCTTAAAGTTCAAACTAAAGAACTACTTAATTTCACTTTATAGCTGTGAACTTTCTATAATAGTGATTATTCATGTATCTCTCTAAATTTGCACCGTTTTAATAGATATCAAATCTTTACTTCCAATGAATTAGCAAGGTAGCCATAGTTATTTCTTTTGTTAAAAAAAAAAAATTAAAATATATATATATATATATATATATATATATATATATATATATATATATATATATATATATATATATATATATAAATATTATAGTGGACTCATTTGTCAAGTTATAAATATCTTATGTATACAGAAAATTATAATATCTACATAATTCCATTCACTGTATATTCTTCAATGTATACAGATTTATAAATTTTATTATGTAGTAAAGTTAAAAAATATATATATATATATAAAAGCATAAATACCATCTTCAAAACACTATCTATATATTTTTACAAGACTGATGTTGTACCATAATTCTATGTAGTATCAATTCTAGTTATTTTAAGTTTTATAACATCTACATATTAACTAGATTACGTTTATGGGGATAATAAAATATATAAATAACAGAATATATACCAAATACTACTCTTGAAAACTTGTAGTTTAACAAAGATCTAAAATTTTCTAATTATAATAGAATTTATCATATGTGGGATGTGGTATATTCATATAGATTTACATAATTTATAACAATAACTAGAAGTATATATATTTGTAAATTAGAAGGAACTCATTTCACATCTCACATCTATATAGAAGTATGCAGTTCACTATAACTTAATACACAAAATTTTGGCAATCTCATACAAAATTTAACTTCACCTCTGTGGCCAATACCATTCGATACAGTCCTAAATTTTCTCTTCTTGTTCTTTTTCCTTCTCCCATCCACGTTCCTCTCTTCACACCCCTTTCTACATGCTATGCCCTCCTTTAAAACTCCCCGCTTTCTTTATTATTGATCTCTTTTTTTTACTTTCTTTTATTCAAAGATTTTCTTTATTCCCTTTTTCGTTGTTTTCTTTTTGATTTTTTCTTTTTCCCACATATATATTTTCTAATTCTCTAAGTATAAAATATAGTTAGTTTATTTGCTTTATTTCCCTTATGAGGCTTTTCATATTTTTATTTTTCTAATTACTTAATAATAATATGTCTTAATATAGATAAATAATCACAATGACTTGACTAATATAGGGTCAATAATATTTTTTAAAATCAAAATGTTAAATAACACATAATAACATTCTACATTAAATCTATGTTTAATGTCCATAATGAAATCACACACGATTAATTCTTTTAAACGTAAATCTAAGATAACACACATAACTAATAATGTATAAACCATTATCTAAATGCAATGGCATAAAAAATACACTAACGCTAACAATTCAAACTATGCATCTAATATGTATTATTTAATGTGGTGTGTGCAAGGTTCTAGCTGTTCTTATGTCATCATCCAATATCTCCATCTATGCCACCCTCTTTGATGATGCTCTCCCTTTATCATGCTCTGAGGGATGAATCTCTCTTGTGTCCAACTCATAATAAGTAGGTAGTTAGTATATAGCATCATGACATGTATATCATAAAATACTACTGAATAACAAGTCAACATGATCACAATGTAAAGAATATACACTACAACTAACTCATAACAGTTAAATCATGAAACTAAAACAATATACAACTATCCCATAACAACATATAACTTACAACTTAGTAATAATCAAATAAAGTTATCAAATATAGAAAATCCACAGATAATCAAATAAATTTTCTTAGCAAGAAATCAGGATGTAACATCCTTCCCCCTAAATCTGATCATCATCTTGCACTTATTCAAACATAGGTTTTGAATCAAAACATTATTCAACAAAAAAATAACATAGTATGAATCATCAAATCAAGAAAATAAATGTGGAAATCACACATAGAACTCATCATATTCCTCTCAAATAACACTATCCTTAGAGTATTGGTCTCATAATACCTTGCATTATGACATCTCCCTATTACGTAAAAAAAGTTTGCGAGTGTCACTTACTCTGATTGGTTTCTCATCATGATAACCTTAGGGTATATAATTGACAAAGTAAGCCTATATGCTATATGATTGACCATATAACACCTTGAAGGGTCCCACATATCTCGATGATAATTTTATTGACTTCCTGAATTTAATCTTCAACCAAAAGTGTTAGAGGTACAATCACTGAGAAGGAGGTGAATCAACAAGCCTAGATATTTCAATTTCAATTATATTCTTTTCAAATAATTAAATAATTAACATATATCAACTTGATAAAACAACATTAACAAGAGATCTCATTCATTAAATGCATACACAAGGTCAAACACGTAACATATAGTTTATATAGGAAACCCTTATGAAGAATAAAACCCACTCTCAAGCATGAAACACATGGACTACTTGTCCTATAATAAATTAAAAACAAGAGACTGGTCAACTCCTTTAAACCAAAAAACCTTGATCATGTTCTCTTGACCAAAGGCCTTTAGTGAAACACCTGTTTCACAAGGAGCAACTAACCCTAAAGAAGATCAAGTCCTTTAAACCTCTTTTGAAGTGAACACCTCCACCTTAAAACTGATGACTTCAACACCTAATGATAGATCTCTACTTTCTAACACCTCCACCTTAAATACTCTCTTTATTTCATACAAGCCTCTCACATAGGCATGTCACAATCTCTCTCTTTTTTCACTCAAACTATCCTCATATGCACACTCAGACCTCTTTGCATATCCTCAAATTGCAAGAGCACTTTTTTGACATTATAAATATGACCTATAAGTCATACACATAGTCATCAATTTTCTCTACTCATCAATTCATCAACAAGGCACTCTACCTCTGCTTCGATCCATAACTCTCACATATACCTTGCACTAGTCTCACTCACAATTCTTCCACAATCCTAGAAACCATCACATTTGGTTTCACTATTTATAGATTATTCATGAATGATAAAATACAAAATCATTCCTTATCAACCACAAAACATGTCTTCACCTTTAAGTCATCTCACATGGGTTACACTTAAGTACAATCCACTTTCAAATATTATTAAGTCACTTTTAGGTCCTATGGAGACCCATTAAGCTCTTTGACACTTTTCTAAGCAAACTAAGAATCACATGAAAACTTTCCAACTCATAGACCTATGTCATATTATCTATAGGTCCTCTTTAAGTTCCAATAAACATTACAATACCCTTCTACTTAAGTACACTTTTCTCAAACAACATTCTGTGCACATAGTCACCATGAATGAACACATAGTTAACTTATAAATGTTTGTTCATACCGGATAAAATTAGTCAAACCTTCATAATTCACATAGATCATCTTCATAGAGTCTATGATACTCTCAAATATCTAATTCATTATGAGATATCAAAATAACATCAGAGCGAGATCAAATACCCTTCTTGGGTTACTTGTAGAATATGCATGAATGCACAGTCAACTTTGAACCTAAATATATTTGAATATACACACTTTAAGATCTTCAAATTAATATTAATATATGTATCTTGAAGTCATCTATAACTTTTATTTTTATTTCATGGTACAATTCTACATAAATCGAAAGTTATGGCTAAAAAACTAAACACTAGTCTTTCCTTTACAAATTCAAATATTCAAATACAAACAGTCATAGTTAAAACTCAAATAATATGCAATCATCTCAAGTCCTCACTACTCAAATTAAACATGCACCATTTATCTTATTATACAAAGCTCAACCTTTAACACATAGTGCACCAATACCTAAATGTTAAACCTCTACCAGTTGACCTCATGTTGTGTAATCTGGCAACTTTGACCTCATATGCTCCATCGATCTCTTCGAGATTGTCCTAGATTTAACAATGCTAGAAAACTGTCACTTTGACCTCTTGATTTTGATTCACATAATTTATCTCTATCTGTATGATCACCTACTCACCATTGATCCTTTGAAGAAACTCGATCTTTATCTCTACATAATGTTAAACATTGAACACTTGGCACCATATTGCTACTTCCTAACATCTTGGAGCAACGTGCTCCATCGATGATGGTTTGAACTTTACCTTGTGAAAAATTGAGTATGGAAACCATTGTAATCTATTTGAGAATCCAACTTTGAATTTTAATAACTTTTACCTCATTCACTTGTATGTTCTCAAGATTTAGACCATATGATCTCGTCACATAGTAGAATACAACCATTTGTCAAAC
Source organism: Torreya grandis (assembly GCA_037957365.1). NCBI lineage: Eukaryota > Viridiplantae > Streptophyta > Pinopsida > Cupressales > Taxaceae > Torreya > Torreya grandis. The sequence continues at coordinate 3,166,076 of JARHVA010000845.1, forward strand.
TACTCCTGAAACCTTTGTATGCATGAGATATAACACCATTAATCTTCTCACTTAGATTTTTATATCACAGAGCCAACAATGTGAAAAATTGCTTGGAAGGCCAAATTTACACATGAATATCTTTTGATACACTTCAATGCATGATCTAAAAATTAGCATAAATCAACTAATAATAAAAATACACAAACTCATATGATCAAATTCTCTTGAAATGTCCACACATGTGAGATTTTCCATCACCAAAATGCTTACTTGACTCTTTCTTGCCTCGTGCAAATTTGACTATGTCAAACTGCCTGGGAGCCCAAATTTGCACTTGAATATATTTCAATACACTTAGGTGCATGAACTAATACTTAACACATATAAAATAGGCACTAATGTGATCAAAATCGTATGAGAAACTCCCCCTGACTCATCCACATATGGTAATTATTATGTCATCAAAATGCCTACTCAAATTTTCTGCCATTGGACTCAAAATGTCTAGATGAGAACAATGATGAATCGAGTGAATTCCACTCATACACATAAGCAATCAAACCATTCTTGACTTCTGATATTACCTTTTTCTCATGATCAAATCACCATACTCATCCCTAAACATCTCTAGCCAAGCCAAAATTGAAGATCAACCAAGTCAACTTTAAGCACACTTTGACAAGCACATTACACACTATCATTATTACTTAGGCTATCAAAACACTTCATCCATTCACCAAAAAACTCTATGACATCACCATTACATCATTAAAAACTCTCTAAAAATCTCCCCCTTTGTCATTGATGTCAACACACATCATAGAGTAACATACAACTCACCTTCCTTCTCTCTCTTCAAGCACTCTCACAATAGGATATTTCTCCCCCTTTGACACAGTGACAAAGTGGAAACCAACTAATATTGAAGACTTAAAAAGACTAATAATAAGAGAAGACCACCATATAAAGATGATACAAACTCCCCCTTACCTTGAGCCTACCTCTTCTTGTCTTGACACCTTCTTCTTGTTCCATGCCAACACTATATTCAATCAAACACTACAACCAATGAATAAAGAACACAAAAAAACATTAAAATATAATTAAACTCACCAAGAAACATCTGAGAGGGATTTCCGCTAATATTTATGAACCACTGCACCTTTTGAGCATCTTCAGATCTCCACACACTATGAAGAACTACTATATAGGATTACCAACCTTCTCTCTCAAACCACCTCAAGGACCACCAAAATAACTTCATGCTAATAAAAAAATAGGAAATATGCACTAAAATAACTTTATAACTCTCCTTGAAACATACGTAACTTTATCTTTTGGATAAATTGAGCAAAAACCACTCTTCTTCACACTAAGACTATCTAGTCTCCTTATAGCTGTACTTGGAATATGTATAGCTCACTATTTTTAGTAGTCACATCTTTAGGACCTAAAAATTCATATCTAGAGCACTCTAATATTAACCATTAAGTAAATAAATTTAAAATAACTAGCTCATCCTTTGCAATATACTTCCTTCATAAACCTACTAGCTAATTATGCCTCCAACTTGACAAAAACTTGAATAACTTGAGAACCACAAACTTTTAAATCTATGTTAAGCTTGATTTGATAAGCTATTTGGCCCATTCAACCTATTAAGAATCCTTAGACCTCAACTCATAAAGTAGACCACTTTTGTAGCAAATCCCAAAACCTTAAAATCTTATAATCAAACAGAGTCAATACAAAACCTTCCAGTCAACGTCCACCACTAAAAATTCTTGTACACATGGAGATAACCATTACACACTTCTGGACCAAGATTTGAGATTCCACATCTTTCGAAACCAATACATCTTATAACCCTTTTTAAGACCTGCATACTCTGAAGCACAAATTGGGAAACCTAAGAGCAACTTCTCTTGAAAATAAAAATCTCTAATTTGACTTCAACATACCTTCAGATCATAAAACCACCTGGAGCATGATAAAATAAGCTCAATAGACCTTTTTGAGCATCAAAATCTTCTTTAATATTACAAAAAACTCATTAAGACACCTAAAATCCTTCAATTTGACCTTATAGACTGACCATCTATATCTATCAACATCATTTTGACATCACCGCACCATCTCATCCATCTGAACATACCTACTCCAACTAAAAAACACTTATCTCTAGTCATCTAGGACCATCTGAAGAAGACTAAAGCAACACTTTCTTCTCCACTATAATGAGTCTCTTAAGAAGCATAGATAGAGACATACTTTGTATCGTAATGCTCTAAAACAAAGTGAAGCTAAGAGTGGCCCACATCTCCTTAGTAACCACTGAAATCCTCTTATAGCTATAAGACTTATTGCTCTTATTATTTTTTTCTTTAGTTTGAACTATGACAACTGGTTCCTTTTCTATATCACTCTCATTTTCTTTTAAGATAGAATTGACAACAGATGGAACAACTATGGAAACTGGACATACCTATTCATTTGAAGCATCATCCTTGCAACTTGAAACCTCATCATTAGGCCATAGATAATTGATGTAATTTGAAGAATACTTGCTATTAGGATGTTCACTTGGATCCATACACATCTTATAACTTGCCTCAACCAACACCTTGGTCTTCTCCTTGAGCTTGGTCTCTTCATTATCAACCTATGCAGACAATGAGAGCCCTTGGCACTCTTAAACTTATAAAGCATTCTCCACCATAGAAAATAAATTACTTCGACCTACAGACTCATCATGACTCACACTTACCACCTTTGGCTTCCATGAAATAACTTGCCTTCTTGCTTGCACTCTAGGATCCTGACTGAACCTATTCTGATTTGTAGGCCTCTACTTATATAATATAGCAATGTGATCTCTCTTTTGATAGTTGAAGCACATCATACCTTTTGCAAGAAGCTCATTCTATCTTACCAAATTTGGACAAAATCTTGCAATGTGTCCTAGTTCATAACAACTTTAGCACTCAATATTTCTTGAAGAAAACTCAACTTGCCTTACCTTAAATGGACAATTTTTTGAAAAGTATCCCAAATCATGATAATTAAAGCACTCAACCTTGCACACACCTTTTGACTGATGACCCCCATCATGGTCCCATGCAAACTCATTTCTAATAGGTCTACTACATTCTCTAGCTTTATGCCGAACCTGACTACAAGTATAACAACAACCATTGAAATTTATATACCTCATGGAAATTGGTTATCTGATCTATTTTATATTTATTTTTCTAGTACTTTCATTCTTTGTTTGATGATTTATCTTCAAAGGCTGATTGTCCTTGTTCACATTAGTCTTCATCTTGTCTTGAGTTGCAGTCTCTAGTTCTTCTTTGCATCTAATATTAGTTATATCACTTTCATGCTTTTAAATATTTAGAATATTATATAGATCAATCAAGCTATTTTCAAATCTTACAAATGACTTCACCTTACTAGATGTCTTCTCTAACTCAGATCTCAATGACTCATTTTCAATTACATACCTTGAACATTCATCTTCTTTAGCTTTCAAGATTGTAGATAGGACTTCTAATTGACAACTAAGATGCTTGACTATATCTTCATGCTTCTTAGTGTCTTCACTTATTCTTACCTCATATTCACTAAATTTTTCCTCATAGTATTTGAGTTTAGATATCAAATTCTTATTTATCTTATTCTCAGTCTTCAGTTCTTCAAGAGCATTCATCAATTTAGTCTCATAGTCCACCTCATCTTCATCATCATTTGACTCACTCTAAGTAGACTCCTTTTGATGTGAGCAACTACTTTTCTCAGCCATGAACAAGTCTTTATCTTCAATAGGACAATCATCTTCATGATCATACTCAAAGTCACTGACTTCACTCTCATCTAATGAGATGTAATCTTCTTTGGTGTATAGACTCTTCTTGTCCTTGAATTACTTCTTCTTATTGTCAAACCTTCTGAATCCCCTTTTTATTTTATCAAATCTGAATGATCTCTTGCATCATCATGACCTTGATCATGCTCTTTATCATCATCCTTATTATACTTATGAGGGCACTTATTATAAAAATGTCCTATTTCACCATAATTGAAGCATTTGAGGGGTAATTTACCTTTATACTTATCTAAACCTATTCTCAATTTCTTTAAAATCAAAGCAACTAGTTCATCCTAATCTATATTAGATGTCATCCTCTTTGAATTTTTTACCTTGGAACTTCTTCTTTGGATTCATCTTTGTCTTGACTTTGTCTTCCTTCTTTGGTGGTATATCATCATTCTTCCTTATCTCATAGGCAGTAAGGGTGCCATGCTATTGATCCATCTTCAACTGAGTAAGGTCATGAATTTATTCTATAGCAGATAATTTTGGATCAAATTTGGAGGATAGAGACCTTAATACCTTTTGAACAATATTAGCCTCTTCAAGGTTCTCTCTAAGACATTTGATGATATTCACAATCTCATCAACTCTCTGTAGAAAGGATGCCACATAATCTTCTTCCTTTATCTTGAGAGTTTCAAATTGCCTTCTATGAGTTTACAACTTAGCAAGCTTGAATTTTGAATCTCATTTATAAATGATTTGAATTATATCCCATATCATTTTAGCATATTTATAATGGATTACCTTGGTGAACTCAGTCTTTGAAAGACCACAAGTGATAACATTCATTGCCTTGAAATTGTTCTCAAACAACTTCTTGTCTATAACACTAGATGGAGGAGTAGTAAGAGAAACATAACCATCCGCAGTAGATTACCATACATCAAACCATAGGGACATAATGTATGTCCTCATCCTTATTCTCTAAAAGGCATAATTGGATCCACTAAACATTAGTGCTTGCTTAGTAGATAAACCTCCTTGATGACTACCCATATTTTACCTTGGATCACCTTCAAGTTATCAAACCTTTACCAAAGGACCCACTCTAATACCAATTGTTATAGATAAAATCATTAAGAGGGGGGGGGTGAATTAGTGAGCCATGATATTTTAATTTCAATTGCAGTCCTTTCAAACTATTAAATAGTCAACATATATAAACTTGATCAAGCAACATTAACAAGAGAGCTCATTCATTCAATGCATACACAAGATTAAACACATAACACATAGTTCCTATGAGAAATCCTCCTAGAGAATAAAACCCACTCTCAAGCCTACAACACATGGACTACTTGTCTTATAAGAAATTACAAGCAAGAGACTAATCAACTCCTTTAGGCAAGCAAACCTTGATCATGTCCTCCTGACCAAAGGCCTTTAGTGAAACAACTGTTTCACACAGAGTAATTGCCCTTAAAGAAGATCAAGTACTTTAGACCCTCCTTTAAAGTGAACACATCCACCTTAGAACTAATATCTTAAGCACTTGATGATGGATATCTAATTTCTAATCTCTACATAAACATCCTCTCTATGTCATACATGCCTCTCACATAGGCATGTCACAATCTCTCTCCTTCACTCAAACTATCCTTATATGTACACTCAGACCTCTTTAGATATCTTAAAACTACAAGATAAATTTTATGACATCATAAATATGACCTAAAGGTCATACACATAGTTATAAATCTACTTTTCTCACCAATTCATCAATTGGGCACTCTACTTCTCCTTTGCTCCATAACTCTCACATACACCTTGCATTAGTCTCACTCACAAGTCTTTCATAAGCTTAAAAACCATCACATTTGGTTTCAATATTTATAATAAATTCATGAATTATAAATCCCACAATATTTATTTGTCAACCATAATACATGCCTTCACCCTTAAGGCATCTCACATGGGTCACACTTAATCACAATCTACTTTTAAATAGGCCTAAGTCACTTTTAGGTCCTATAGAGACCCATTCAGATCTTTGACACTTATTCAAGCAAAATAAGAATAATAATAACACTTTAAAAATCATGGATCCATGTCACATGATCTATAGGTCCTCTTTAAGTGTTAATAATCATTACAATACCCTTTTGCTTAAACAAGATTCTGTGCACACAATCACCATGAACGAATACACAATCAAATTATAAACCTTTGTTCATACTACATATTATTTTTAAAACCTTAATAATGCACAAATATCATCTTCATGGAGTTTAAAATACCCTCAAATAACTAATTCATCATGAGATATTGAAACAACATCAGAATGAGCTCAAATACCCTTCTCAGGTTACTTGTAGAATATGCATGAACACAAAATCAACATTGAAACCTAATATATTTGACTATACACACTTTAAAATATTAAAATTAATATTTCTAGATGCACCTTGAATTCCTCTACAACTTTGATTTTACCTATATGGTCAAATTTTGCATAGATCGAAAGTTATGGCTTAAAAACTAGACACTAGTTCTTCCTTTGAAAATTCAAATATTCAAATGCAAATAGTCATAGTTAAACCTCGAACACCATAAAATAATCTAAAGTCCTCACTTCTTAGATTAAACATGCACCATTGATCTTATTTTATGAAGCTCAACCTTTAACACATAGTGCACCAATGCCCAACTGTTAAACCTCTACTAGTTGACCTCATCTCATGCAATCTAGAAACTTTAACCTCATACACTCTGTTAATCTCTTTGAGATTTTCCTATATTTAAAAATTCTAGACAATTATCAGTTTGACCTCTTGAATTTAATACACACCATTAAACTCTATTTGTATGATCACTTGCTCATCATTGGTCCTTGGAAGAAGCTTGATCTTTATCTCTGTACAACATTAAACATTGAACACTTGGCACCATATTTTTGATTCCTGACATCTTAGAGCAATGCCATCCATCAATGATGTTCAAACTTTACCTTGTGAAAAATTGACTAAGTATGGAAACCATTGCAATCTATCTGAGAATACAACTTTGAACCTTATTAACTTTTACCTCACTCACTCGTATGTTCTCAAATTTGGACCATATGATCCGCTCGCATATGATAATCTAACCATGTGTCAAACTAATCTTGAAATATTCATATGTTTGAGATATAATGCCATTAATTTAATCACTCAAATTTTTCTACCATAGAGCCAACAATGTCGAGAATTGCCTGGAAGGCCAACTTTACACATGAATATATTTTGATGTGCTTCGGTGCCTAAAAATAAGCCTAAATCAACTAGGCACAAAATTGAACAATCCATATGATCAAATTATCTTGAAATATCCACATGTGCAAGATATTCCATCACCAAATTTCTTACTCAACTCTTTCTTGTCTCATGCAAATTGACTATGGAAAAACAATGTCAAACTACTTGGGAACCCAACTTTATACTTGCATATCTTTGACTGCGCTTAGGCGCATGATCTAAGACTTAACACATAGAAACTAGGGACTAATGTGATCAAAACCATATGACCAACTCCCCTTGACTCATCCATACATGTAAATTATGACATCATCAAATTTCCTACTCAAATTTTCTACCATTGGACCCAAAATGTCTAGATGAGAACAATGATGAACATGGTTAATTCTACTCATGCACACAAGCACGCAAACCATTTTTGAATTCTAATAGGACCCTTTTTTCATGCTTAAATCACCATGCTCATCCCTAAACATTGCTAACCAATCCAAAACTAAAGATCAACCAAGATAACTGTAAGCACACTTTGACAAGCACATTGCACACTTTATCATTATTACTTAGGCTATCACATACATTCACTAGGACACCTCCATGATATCAACATGACATTATTGAAAACTATACAATAAAATTATCATGAAATAATCACAAAATTAAAAAAAAATGGTCAGGGAGTGTTACATAAAGCCTCTTAGCCCCTTTACACACCTATCTAACCTAGAGAGCATTTTTCTCATTCCTGAGAAAGTGTTTTAGAGAACCTAGAAATAATGATGTGTATAAGATAATACCATTGATTTTTCATGTATCTCCTAATAAGTATGACATGGAAATACTACCGCTACTCCATGTAACTCCTAAAAAGTATAATGATGAATATAAACTTGAAATAACACATTTCTAATTTATACAAAATTAAGGAATAAACATTCCTCAGTATACATACATATGACCATATGACTGAATTTGACAAGTCCCCTTTGCTAAATCCTGGATTCAACAAGATCCCCTTTTTAGATCTAAAATTGTTAACTACCAAGTCAATGTGAGATTAACTAGGATCCTATCCCTCAGTACTCATGTTCCTAATTCACCACTCATCCCTTAGGTCTCCTTGACCTAATAATCTCAAAATTATGCACATGGTTTAAAAAAATCACAAATACATATTAACATATTCTAGAGTGTAATGATATACACTAAATAATTCAAGATGTATCAATATCCATCGTAAGAAAAATCATACAAACATTCCATAATTATATTAAGTTTCCATTAGCCAAACCTATCTAGTATTAAATTTCATAGCTTAACCCATCTCTTTTATATTCATAGTTAGGAGGGAATAATGTTAAAATTGACATAACAAATAAAGGCCAAGGATCAAACCATCCTTATAAATTTATAAAAGGAACATGAGAGATAATGCCTCCCTACTTATTTAGATAATTACACAACAAGTTATAAGCTTATCTCAATCCCTTAGACTAACAAGAGGTTTCACACATCTTATTCCATACTTGTTCTAGGTGAAAGGTACATAAATGTCTCATCAAAACAATGTGATTTAAGCATGATGAGAATAATACCAATCTAATAAAGGGTAATTCATAACATAGTGATTATAATCAATTTATAAGTCTTAATATAGAACCAATAAAAATTCAAGGTTCTCCACTCCACATGGTCAAATTCCACTAGTTTAGATAAGTGGAACTGGAAAGTGTGACTCTAAAAATCCACAAGTGGAAAGTAGTGAACTAACATCTCAATAAAAAAACTCTTAAATACCCTTACATGGTATGAATAAAACACTACAATCCAAAATTCCAAAGTCATTATAGATTTACCAAACTTGTAAGAGTAGTATCACAACCTATTTCCACAATCGAAAGGAAAAAAAATAACCACAACTGCATCAATGCCTTCCATTCTTACAACTTCTCTATCAACAAGAAGTTGAAGACACTATCCAATGAATTTCATGGAATATGTTCATAGCAAAATTTCAAAAACATGTTTCTGATTAAGGGAATGCTTAATCAACATCATAAAAATATGAATCCTCTTAGTGGGTTTTTAATGATGTCAAAGGAGGGTGAGAGAGTAAAAACTCACCTCTATGCTAGCTATGTGTGATGACACCTCTTCCCAATCCATATAAACATATGGAGCGACAATCCATGAGAAAACTCCTAACATAGGAATCCTCAACAAAGATAACTATACTACAAGGAGAATTCCCACTACAATAGGTAGTGTTAATTCATAAGCGATCTTTTAGGATTACCTCGCTAGGGTTAATGTACATAAGACATAAAACTCTATTTAAATGCACATATTCTTGAGTGAGAAGCCTCTCATGCTTTTTAAACACTCATAATAAAAAACACAAGTGGTGGAGGTGACTTGATTACCAAGTAAAGATGTAATCATTCTCGAGGTGTTCAATCTAAATGATAAAAAAAATATGGTAAGAATATCTTGTTCATGACTCAAGAACTATGCTATGCACTCACCTACGTAAACATCGAATATAACCATCACCATCAAGATTCTCCATAAACCAACCCTTTAACAACTCAAAGAGATTATGAGTGCTCTTAAGGGTACACACTTATTGTACCACACAACATTTCATGTATGTCTATTATTTACAATAGTCATCAAGCCATACATGAGGATATACTAAATCTCTCAACTCCAATCATGGTGTAGCATGATTTTGCATTAAAGAATTACAAGTAAAAAGTACACTTCACTTCACCAGTACAATACTACATGTGCTCTCACATCCTAAGGATTTTCATACTCATTGAGATGCTCTTCAGGTTCATCCTGGTGTTCCTCCTATTCATATCCATGGACCTATTGCTCTAGGGCTGAATTTTGATCTCTATTTTTGTTCATGGCTGAGAGAATCTAATCTAACTTTGCTACTTGCTCAATGGCAAATTGGTTAAGATCAAACGGAGGGTTACTATCATTGACATTTTAAGGACCCTGTACATATAATCTAGATTTCACCATTCTCTTTTCTAATAAATATAAGGATATGAAAATACTAATGGACTCATTAGGTCCTATATTTTGATCCACAGCTTTGATACCCCATGTAACATCTCCATTGGGATTTACCTAGAATAACAAGATTTTTTTTAGATTTAATCAATGTATTTTTCCATTAGATTACACCACAATAATATAATTAGTGGTCCAAATAAATACTCCAAGTATGATAACTATAAAATAAACATGTGATATCCATATGCCATTGATCACTATCATCAGATGAAACATAATGCAACTGAATATAGAAGTAATAATAGATTTTTAGCCATGGATGGTATAAACATGAAACCATATCTATCATGATATAATAAGTAAATAATTACATCTCATCTAAATAATGTTTCAATACTAATAAATATAATATAACTTATAAGATACAAAGATCCATAGAGCATCAGTTCCCCAAACTCTAGTATCTATGAAAATCTCAAGTGTTGTCTCCAAGTAAGTACTACTGTGGGGAGGGAGAATATCATCCAAGTGATTTTTCACATCAACCATGGACCATTGATCTCTCACACAATATCTCATTAGGGAATGGCTCTCCCTTCATGGATGAGCAGATAGTGATGGTGTGGGAATCTAGAGAGACAATCTAGTACCTGTGTGGTATATGATTTATAATAACATGTAGTGTACCATAAAGAAATCTATTCTAACATGATATCACACAAACATGTCAATCATACATATGAAATGATAATATTTAACTTAACATTAATCTATTTAAATTTTTTAATAGTTATTGATCTCTAGGATCAATCAAATTCATACACACCACTTGATCAGATTACCTTCATCTGGCAATGGTGACGCTAGCAAGCTAGTGAAGTCCTTCTCACCACTTAATCAGTACCAACAAAGCAAAATTTGGATAATACACATATAACCAATAGATTCATATAGATTATTTCCTACTATTAATCAAAAATTATGCTAAGCACATGCATAATCAAATACATACATTTAGTTCATCAAACATATAAATGAATCTCTATAATATTATTTATCACATAAATAATAAGCAAACAAATATAATTTATACCAACTAGGTATAATCTATGTCTATAATGCATAATCTAATTTCCATAAGTAGATTCAAATATATAGTATAATCAGTAATAATACATTCCACCATTTTTATGTACACACTACTTACTTTCAAGCAGTCTATTATAATATTTGCAGAAAATCAAATAATTCATAAACCAAGTTATAACATAATCTTTCATTTAAACAACTTATTCCATTTCTAGGAGACTATTTTCATATGATTATAGTTTTTGGTCCCTCAAAACCCTTATGACATATTTTAACCATCCATTTAGTTATAAGCATAGGCATATGACCCAATACACCTATATATGTAATATTTTCATATGGCTACTTAAGTCCATATATAAATCTATTTTCTATATACATATAATTGTACAACATCATATGTATCATATATAAACACACACACACACACACACACATCAATGGTCATTTATATTTCTTAATCAAGAAATCCATATGATTTCAACAATCATTATAACTGTCCTATTCACAACATATATTGATGATATTTATAAGATAAGGGATTCAAAAATGTAACTATCTTTCATGGTTTTTATCCTTAACTAAATAGATTTTCATCTTGATATAATTAAAGTGTATATAACTCCATACACAAGTTCTCAAAACATCATAGTCTTTTATATTTTGGTTCACATATAAGTACTAAAAAATATACAAATTGTTCTTATATGATATACTAAAATTTCATTAAATATACAAATCACTAAAGCCGTGATATTATACTAGTCAAAATCTATACTTATAGGTATGTATCCCAATGTATATATGAGATATTTATGTATAAAAGTGCCTATATTATCATATAGATATATTTTGTATATTTACACACCTTACATAACATATACTACATAATACATATGTTTTAATACACAATTATTGTTCTACCATACTAAAAATATTCTTCATTTTTCTAAAAAAAGACTTATGTGCTTCTAACAAATATTTAACCTTTTATGAAAAAGACATCAATTTCTCTATAGGGTTTTCTACATTTATCGAAACTCGTATTAAATGAATTATAATACTTTATGGGAGGTGAAGCCCTCATCCACTAGTAACTGATAATTTGTATATCGTTTATAATTCCCACATTCACCTATCTGATTCTCATATTAAAATATCTTTATGTACCATTACTTAGATGTAATAATATGAGAATTAGGATGTTAATCATGCTACTTATAATTATCCGATTATTTGATTCATATGTGTTGAAACGTATGTGGCTATTTAATGTGATATCTATAAGTGATAAATAAATCTGTAAGCACTATCTATATCCCTTGGCGCTATCCAAATGTAATCATATCAAATTTAAATTACTATATGATATATTAAATGCTATCCATATCCATTAGAATTATCAATATAGATAATTGATAAATATCACAATATTATATCAGTTTGAATCCATTAATCAATTATCAACAAATTATCCATTATCAATTATATGTGTCCATAATGAATTATTTTATATCAATTAATTTTAATGGATTAAATTATATCCATATTTATATTAATTACACATATTATTGTGCATATTTCACTTACTGTACATTTTTTTTTATACATTGAAGACTTTATATATATTCACTATATATACAATATATAGTTCATTAAATATAAGATAATATATCCTCATCCTCATGCTAATTTATGTTATATGTTAATAGCGATAAATTTTACCTCATCTACAATGCAAATTCCATAGCTATGAAATTATATATATATATATATATATATATATATATATATATATATAAAACTAAGCATCTCATTAATAATAAATCGATTCACATTAGATAACTCACACCTCGATTAGTACCATGAGTTTCTCATTAATATGTATGCTTATATTAACATACCATGAGTTTTATGATAGTATAACATAATATGATAGTTCACGTATTAGTCAATAGATTATAACAGAGCTACAATACCTTACATACTTAATTTAAAGATATTACATTTTATAGTTGTATACAATCCATGAGTATTTGTAATCTAGCTAATGTTCAATGACTAAATTTCCCACTATCTCAGGGATATAAGTTTGCGCTATCTCCAAATAAATTTAATCTATGACTTATTTTATAATCATGCCATCTCTTTCTCTTAAAGTTCAAACTAAAGAACTACTTAATTCCACTTTATAGCTGTGAACTTTCTATAATAGTGATTATTCATGTATCTCTTAAAATTATGCACCATTTTAATAGATATTACTCTTTACTTACAACAAATTAGCAAGGTATCTATAGTTGTTTCATTTTTCAAGTTATAAATATCTATATAAATTAGTGGAATCATTTGTCAAGTTATAAATATCCTATGTATATATTTATTATAGTATATACATAATTCCATTCACTGTATATTCTTCAGTACATACATATTTATAATTTTTTTATGTAGTAATGTTAACAATATCTATATAAATCAGCACAGATACCATCTTCACAACCCTATCTGTATACTTATACAATACCAATGTTGTATAAGAATTCTATATAGTATCAATTCTAGTTATTCTAAGTTTTATAACATCTGTAGATTAGCTAGATTATGCTTATATAGATAACAAAATATATAACAAATATTACTATTAAAAACTTACAGTTTAACAACTATCCAAAATTTTCTAATTAATAATGGAATATATCATATGTGGGATGTAGTATATTCACACAGATCTATAGAATCTATAACAATAACTAGAAGTATATATATTTATAAATTGGAAGTAGCTAAATTCACATCTCACATCTATATAAAAGTATGTAGTTCACCATCACTTACTACACAAAATTTTGGTAATCTCATACAAAATTTAACAACTTCACCTACCTGGCGAAAACCATCTAGCACAGTCTTAAATTTTCTCCTCTTCTCATTCTTCTCCACTCTGGTTCTTTTTATTACTCCCATCCGCACTCCTCTCTTCACACCCCTTTCTACATGTTGCACCCTCCTTTAAAACTCCCCAATTTCTTTCCTATTGAGCTCTTTCTTTTACTTTCTTTTATTCAAAGATTTTCTTTACTTTTTCTTTTTATTTTCTTTTTTCCTTTTTTTTCTTGTTTTCTTTATGATTTATTCTTTTTCCCACATATATAGTTTCCAATTATCGAAGTATAAAATACAATTACTTTATTTGCTTTATTTACCTTATGAGGCTTTTCAAATTTTTATTTTTTTAATTACTTAATAATAATATGTCTTAATATAGACAAATAATCACAATGACTTGACCAATATAGGGTCAATAATATTATTTTAAATTGAAATGGTAAATAACACATACTAACATTCTACAATAAATCTATGTTTAATGTCCAAAATGAAATCACACAAGATTAATTCCTTTAAGTACAATATAAGATAACACACACAACTAATAATGCATAAACCATTATCTAAATTCAACAACATAACAAATTCACTAACACTAATAATTCAAATCATGCATCTAATATGTGTTATTTAATGTGGTGTGTGCAGGGTTATATACTTTCCTTTATAGTCCCCATCATCTCTATATACGTCACCCTCTTTGATGATGCTCTCCCTTTGTCATGCTCTAAGGGATGAATCTATCCTGCATCCAACTCATGATAAGTAGGTAGTTAGTCCATAACAACATGACATGCATATCATAAAATATTGCTGAATAACAAGTCAACATGATCACAATGTAAATAATATACACTAAAACTAAATCATAGCAATGAAATATTGAAACCAAAGTAACATAAAACTATCCCATAATAGCATATAACTTATAGCTTAGTTAGTAATAATCAAATAAAGTTATCAACTATATAAAATCCATGAATAATCAAATAAATTTGTTTAGCAAGAAATGGGGATGTAACATTAGTTACTTAACTATTTCTGATATAATTAATCATGTTAACAAAACCAAAATCCAAATGTCACAAGCTGAGTACCTAATATGATACCCATATTCGTTAGATAGGTTAGTAGATTTTATTAAAGGTAAAAATCTCAATGCTAGAAAAGCTAATGCCAAAGGAATCCTAACTAACCCTATCACTTCAAATCAAGTCAACTTAATGGCCGCAGTCACTTCCAAGTCTATAAATTTAACCTATTATATATTTAATTATTACTTTAAGGATGCAAACTCAATAACTACATCATTGATACAGGAGCCTTACATAATGCCATGCCTACAAAATTTGTTCATGTTCTTAGCCTAACCTATACTAAAACCTCTAGAAGTTGTTATTCTATGGAGGTGAAACAAGTTTCACCCATTGGATAGATAAAAGATGCACAAGTGGCTTTGACATCTTTTCCCTAAAAAATGATTAAAATCAATATTTTAGTCATAGACATTCCAATAGTGTATGGTATTCTTTTAGGTAGAATTGTTTACAAAGAGTTGGGTGGCAAAATATAATTAGATTTATCACATGCCATGATTTGAGTCAAAGGGGTCAAATAATGTCTATAATTTGAATTAAAAACAAAATATACAATGTATAAAGTAGATTATCCTAGGGTAGACATTTTATATCAAGATCTTAGAATTGGTAATTATCTTCTGATGACAAAAAAAGATATGGAATTGCTAAAAATCATGCAATCAAACCCAAATGATATTTTGACAATGGATTTCAATGGTAGTTGTTCATCAATAGGTTTAGGTGCAATCATGATCCTAATATCTCCATATAAATAAATCTTTCCCTTCTCGTATAAGTTGCATTTAAAATTTACCTACAATACAGTCAAATATGAAGCACTTTTCTAAGGACTACATGTTGTAGAAGAAATAGGAATCATAAATTTGAATGTCTTGGGTGATGTTGAGCTTGTTGTAAAATAGGTCAAAGGTCAATATTAGGTAAAGAATGATCATATACGAAATTACAAGAATAAAGTATGGGATAATATAGAAGTCTTTTATAATTTTTTTATCAATACAATTCCTCATGAACACAACTCTAAAGCTAACATTTTAGCAGTATCAAATTATTTGATGATTCCTCATGAAAATATTGGTATAGGAAAATATACAATCAAACTAATATATAGGCCATGTGTCCCAAACAAAGTAGAGAATTGGTAAGTTTTTAATGATGATCAAAATATTATTTCATTCCTTGAGAAAGCATATATCTTAAAAAATTTATAGTTTGAAGGTAGTGATTTTTCATACAAGGAATCTTTAGTTCACACGTCAAAAGAAGGAATCATCAATGAATACGATGAAGAAAGCATTATTAAGTTAAAAGGAAACAAATTCCCTAAAGGCTTTGTCTTCTTATAAAAATTGTTTGACAAACATGATATATTTGTAAAGAGTAAAATGCAAAAAAGGAATCTTAATCATGATAATTACAAAAAAGTGAATATTGGCTCTGAGAAACATCTTAGGCTTATCAATATCATGAAGTGTTGTTCTCCCAAATAAAAATGAAAATTTATTAGCCTTATTTTCATGTATATTGACATACTCACATATTCATATGCAAACCTTAAATAGTTTTATCCTAGATAAATGCAACATATAGTTCCTTTAAATCCTAATACAAAGCCTTTTAGACAAAAAATAGAGGCAATACAATCCCAAAATTTATGAAATAATTCTTGCTAAAGTGAAAAATATGCTTTATGCTCATATTATCTTTCTTATTCACCATTCAATTTGGGTAGCTAACATAGTACCAATCCATAATAAGAAGGGTGAGATTAGAATCTGCATCGACTTCAAAATTTTTAAGCAAAAGTCCTTTAAAGGCAACTATCCATTATTGACCATAGATCAGGTTCTCCAAGAAGTAACTAGTGTTGAGATGTTTTCAATGCTCGATGTTTTTTCAAGGTATAATCAAATTGAATTTAATAAGTAAGACCAACACAAAACAACTTTCACAACACTTTGGGGTACTTTTGCATATAGACAGATGTCATTTGGATTAATAAATGTAGGAACCACATTTCAAAAGGTAATGGATATAACTTTCAAGGAATTGAAAAACAAAATAATTATCATATATCTTGATGACCTAACAATATTTTCAAAAAAGAGAGAGGACCACTATACACATTTGGTTAAAGTTTTTAAAAAGTGTCGGTTATATGGAATTTATCTTAAACCTAATAAGCCCATCTTTGGAGGGACTAGGTAATCTCCTAGGATAAATTGTTTCAAAATAAGTAATAAATATTGATCTAGAAAGGGTTGAGACAATTCAAAGAAATTCCATGCCTACAAGTAAACTAGGAGTACATTATTTCTTTGGGAAAGTGAATTTCTTAAGGAGATTCATCTTTGAGTTTTTTGAGCTCACCAGACATATAATGATATGATAAAAGGAAAACCATCTTTCAAATGGAAAAACGAAGGCAAAGATGCAATCAAAAAAATAAAGGCTACTATTGTTCATCCAACGACATTGGTTTATCTTGATTTAAAAGAGTTCAATATTTATTGTTATGCTTTAGATCATACACTTTCAGTAATATTGATCTAGAAAAACAAATAAGGTATTGAATCTCTGATTGCCTTAATGAGTTTCAATATCCAATATTACAAGTTGAAATATTTTCCTAAAGAAAAGCATGCCTATGTAGTGGTGAAAGCATTTAATCAATTCATATATTAAATATTGGATTCACACTCTATTGTAATGGTGCATGTGATTGCCAATCATGTGATTACCTATGATATCTCCCAAATAAATATTATAGTTAAAAATGTGTGTAGGGAGAAGGACCAATGCATGGAAAGGAAGGAGCAACATATAGATAATTGCATTTATTGAAGAATAACACACACACCAAAATAAAAATGGGAAAAGGAAACAAGCCAAAATAAAGAAAGCAAAACTATTTACAGGGAGCAGGGGAAAATAAAAATATGATACAAAACCATTCAATGGCTGGGAGAAATACCTATCATTTTAAAACAATGGATTTGACTTATGAGACCCAAATACATTTAGCAGTAATGACCAAGTTGATGGGAAGAGGGAATTAAAATCATCATTCACATAGAGATGATTTAGATCATCAATGTTTCCAAGTTTGGAAATGGAATTATTGAAAGTTACCTGATCTTCTATGAGTACCCTTGAGTAGTAATGGATTTTGTCAATATCTTTTTGAATGGATTTGAATGCATTTGTGCTTGATATGGATCCAAATAAGAGAGAAGTATATTGAATGTTTCTTTTTGAGCTGAAACAACAATAGGAATATTTTGTGGAATGAATTGAATGTTGATATTTCTAAATGTTGAGGGATCTCTATTATATTAGGTTCCACCACTTCATCACCACTAACTATAGTTGTAACAGGTTTTGAAATTTCTTCAATATTCTAGACATAATCACATCATATTAAATTTAAACACCTTCCTTTTGCATGGCTTCCAAATATTTTACGTTGTTTCTCATCAAGATGAATTTGATCTATGGGTGTATAGAAGCATTGAAGACTCAGAGTTGATTGTTGAAACTTGGCTGATCTACCTGAGGAATCATTATCAATAATTTGCTGAAGTGTGTTACAAAACCTCTCATCTACTCATCTTCTTATTTATATATTTTGAATAATTATAAAAATAATTCACACACATCAACAACTGGTTTGAAACTATTTAGGAACTTGTTCTTCAAGGAGTCCAAATTCATAATGCATCCATCTTATAGGTGCCAAAACCACTCAACATCAGGTCTAATGAGAGTTTTAACAAACTAATGAAAATGACATTCTCATGCATAACTCCCAGGATGCAAAATGACATTGTGAAGGTCAAGGTATGTTTAACTACATCTTGATGATTTTCTCTAGAAAACTTTGGAAATCTCTTCCTTGATCCTAATGGTAACTCATTGTATTGATCCAAAGCCAATAGACTAAAATAATTTCCCCATGGCACATAGGGAAAATTGAGTTGAGGCTGAACAAAAACCATTTTTTAATCAAAAAGATCCAAAAACTAGGTATGTTTTCTCAATGGAGTCGCCAACCTCCATTCTAGGGGAGGTTCCTTGAAATGTCTAAAAATCACATGAATAAATCATCTCAATCCATAGCTTAGTCACCAAAAATTGTTCGAGTGAAATTTTTTTGAGGGGAAAATAGATGTTTATCACTAATAGTCAAGGGACAAAGTCCCTCTCCTATTAGTAGGGAAATTTACCTTTATTTAAATCTAAAAAAAGGAAAAGAGTCATTTATAGCTATTTATAAAAAAAATGTTTTCTATGGGGGTTTTGTACTTTTAACCAAAAAACATAGAAAGGAGATAAAAAGGAAAATAAGAGGAATGCCATAAATGAGGGGAAAAGGGATAAAGGTATAATGGTATGATTTTATCCAGTCAAACACAAAAGATGCTAAAATAACCCCAAGAAAGATGGAAGATAATTTTAGAAAGCTAAACATAGAGACTTACTAGAATAACCTAGGACTTTAGATTGTAATACAAGAAACTTTTATCACAAAGTGATATGAGAAAGACATATCATGAATATATAAACATGATACATACACCAAGAAGATTGAACAAACTTATAAATAATAATATTCAATAATCTTGTATTTCCCAATGAAAATATATGTAAAGTTCCAGTTTCAATCATACCAAAGTTTCCCAATTTATAGAAATAACACATAAAGATTCAAAAATAAATAATTAATATGAAACTTCTACTATATAACTAATTTATGGTGATTAAAATGACACTTTGAAAGTAAATATGCAAATACAAGTAAATCATACGCACATGTATAGTCCACCAAGAAATTCTAAACACAAAGTATGCAAAATATCCTTGTATTGATCTTTATTGCGCTGAAAAAACAATCTCATCTTTAGAAAGAATATCTAGAAAGTCCTACTCTCAAAAATACTTATAAATTGAGCCTAACACACATATTTATAATGTGGGGAGGTGGTTACAATGTGTAACCACCTTTTTTACATTTTAGATGGTCCAAAAGTGACTTTAAAAAAATACATCACTTAAGTGATGTAAAAGTGTGTTGGTGCAATTGCATTGTGTGAAAAAGTGAAATTACAAAATTTCAACACTTGAATGGTGCAAAAATTCTTTGGTGCTTTTACACCACTTTAAATGTGAAAAAAAAATCAAAATTGTATGATTCTAGATTTACATAGTTGACATAGTGCATTTGCATGAATTACATTTGCAAAGTTTGCACTTAAAAATTTACAACTGGAAATTGCAAAATAAGATTCAACAATTACATGAAAATACTAGAAGATTTTGACATGACATATTTGTCTTCACTTTACTGAGGATAATTTCAATTTTCTCTGACAACTACTTCTCCAAATACATTTTCCTAGTGTCAAGCACAATTAACTGCACATTTTCATTGGCCAATTAATAGATGGAGTATATGAGAATATTTGAGCCTTTTTGTTATTGTAATCTACTAATAAGACCTATAATGGAACATCTAGATCTATAGGTAACCTGAATTCAGCCTATGATGCCTCCTTTAGATGAGGCTTTGCATATAGGATAGTTGTGGCATCATAATTCACATCAAGATATTTATCTTTTGAAGGATCCTACTTTTGGATATCCATTCCATTCATAGTTCCTATTAGGCCAACCTTATGTATGGTTATATATAACTCCACTCTCTTATCTTCTTTAGATATAAGCTCCTTTACATAATAAGGGCTCACAATAAGCACTCTATTAGATTCCAGTATTTATGCTTTCATCTAATTAATTTTACATCCTTTTACTTGTTTATCATACCCATCCTTGAAATAAAAGGAGTTCTTGAAATATTCAAGAATATTACGAATCAAATTTTTTGAGATAGAGAATCTTCCTTGATAGGCTATATTATGTATGCAAAATACAACCTTGGTAGATTTGAAATAACAAATAGGATTCTAGATACTTTTCAAGTAATAAAGAATCAAAGTTGTATGCTAGTCATGGAATAATTAATCTCTTAATAATGGATTCATTTCCCTATATGCATTAATAAACCTCTATATTTATATACATCATGAGTGAAAATAAGGACATTTTTGGCATGTGAGATAACATACAGTAGTTCATAAAGGCAAAAAAATCAATAACACAGGAGATAAGAGACCTAAAACAAGGGTCACAAGAGTCCACCCTAGCACCAAATCTTACATTAATAAGGGTGAATTGGAACAAAAATTTCCCAATTAAGGTAATGGTTACAATTAACTCTTATAGATTAATCATTTTGAACATTATCATGTGTAGCAATTTTTAATAGCTAACTATGAATTGATTAAATACCTCACTGTGAATCGACCTCCTTTGGTCAATATTTCAAAATATATGAGTAATGTTGAATAAAATATTAAATAATAATGACAAACTACCAAAAATAATTACTACACCATGAAATGCACCTTCATCACTTGGACCCCTCATTATTAAGGTATTGGTTTGTTAGATATTATCTAATAATGACCAATAAAATTCCATTCATGGCTCTAATCACACATAATTTGGGACTTAAAATTTCAAATTCAATCAATGAGTGGTGTCTTTACCCTTAAAAAACTAATGTTTGTACTAATGATGGATAAGTGTGTCTAATAATTATCAAATAAACATTAAAATCCATAACTCATCCTTAATATCCTCTATTTATTCTCATTAGGGTTTTGGGTTG
Organism: Torreya grandis; assembly: GCA_037957365.1. Lineage (NCBI taxonomy): Eukaryota > Viridiplantae > Streptophyta > Pinopsida > Cupressales > Taxaceae > Torreya > Torreya grandis. The sequence continues at coordinate 3,188,009 of JARHVA010000845.1, forward strand.
TATTTGTAATCACCTAAAAGTGGTATTTGAATTATAATAGTGCTACTTGAGATGACCTATCCCTAGCTTAGAACTAGACCTATAATAGAGCCTATTTTCACACTTATCCACCCTTTATGTATGCCACATGCATCCTTAGTCATCCCTAAAGCTACCAGACCCTCATTCTTGCATCTTGGCCCTTCATGCCTAGTGTTCTATCAATTAGGCACTAGTGACATAATAGGGATAGTAGCGCCACATAGTGCTAGTGTCATAATAATGATGCCACTATCCTTTCACTCCTCTTTTCATAAACAAACATCTTTTCAAATCTTAGACCTCTTAGGGTTAGTCTAGACCTATTTTAGCACCCACACAAGCACTATAACAATAAAAATACATGAATTTTATCCCTCTAACCACTATATATAAATCAGAGCAAGATGCATATGCAAACTTAGAACAAGTTATACATAATTAAGGTTATCAATTCCTATTCTGCCCTACTTATGCATACTACCATCTAGAATATCCCTAAGCTCAGATTACCTATAGTTACAGTCTTAATCACATTCAAAGCACTCAAGTAAACTATCATACTAGCATCACTTTCACTTATACTAGCACTTAGGTAGGGAGAACTACATCGAGCTTGATCCCTCTTGAGAATATTAGCATGTAAGTAACTCTTATCACAACGGGGTGTTGAGGATGTCCAACCTACCCCATTAACAAACACACTTCTCAACTTATATCAAATGGATGACCTAGTAACATAGATGATTAGGGTTTGCTCATAAATTCAATTTAAACATGTAACACATAGGGTTTTCAAATTCATGCACACAATAATAGACCTCACAAATCCAAACACAAGTACACCTAGAAGCTGGGGACAATGTTGCACAATGGACACTCTATAAAAATAGGGACACTAGCACCACATATCCAATTAAGGTACCACTTTCCAATTAGGGTGTTACTATCTAAGAGGATTTTAGACACCAAGATATTTCTTGTGAAACTTAGATCAGCCTTTGCCTCAATTTTTAGCTTCCATATCATTCATCTCAGTAATTTTCTAGCTAAGTTCTTACTTGCACTATTTATTACTATTTTTTGAAAGGTGAAAGTTAGTTAATTCTTTAACAAATTAGTAATTGTATTTATTAAATATTATTACCCTAATTTAGTATACTTATCTCTTTAATAAACATAGGATTTACATTCATCTAAGTCTTAAAAGGTTAAACCATTTGGTGAACTCGACTTACTTCAAATACTAATCAAACCCTAATCCTAGATAACCCTAGGGTTTATGTTTCCAACCTTCTAAAACCCACACTCAAATATTTAGATCCATACATATTATAATTTTTATTTAATATAATCATTATCATAATGATATAAGAAGTTTATCACCTTTTGATGCAAAGTTTAATACTTTCATTTGCATGCTTGTTTCCTTTAATTTAGAATGAACTCAAAAAAGACATAAACACATGTATACATGATGATTTTTATCAATTGAAATGTATGTCATATTTCATTCCATCTCTATCATGTTATTGTTCACTTATGTAAAATTTAATTAAGAAACAAATCCCTACATACATAGAGGATCTATTACATAAGATAACAACTATGTTTTAAGTTTCAATGTCATATCTTATGCATAAGAAATAATCTCCTTCTCCTCCTCATATCTAGAAGGGTGATATCTACTTTCCATCTAATCAGGTCCATGGTTTCACTCCTCCATGAGATGAAGCAACCTATATTATTGTTACTAATACCCATACTCATCCTATCTACACCTTTCACCTACAGGATGTGTTCCTACATGTTCAATCAGAAGCATCTAGGGTTTGCACTTGTGAGACTTTAAGGGATCAAATTACTAGTATGAGTAAGCTAATATTATAAGTATAAAATTAGAATTAGTTATTAAGTGAAAATGTCACATTATTGGAAAATAAAATTACATGTACATAGTCTTTAGAATATGTTATTTTAAACTATGTATATACATATACACATGGTAAAGTTGTGCCTATAACTCTTTCATATCCAAATCATAAATTACAACACAATGCATCTACTATGAGTGATTCAAAAATATTACAAGGGTCCAAAAAGATTTCAAGTGAGATACTAAGGGAAATGATTAAAGCTAAGTTGATTAACCTACCTCCTCTACACCCAATGAGGAGATCCAAATATTATTGTACATATCATAGAATGCATAGAAACCACATCGATTCATGTTTAGCATTGAAACAAAAAATACAAAAGATAATGTATACAAATGACTCAAATAGTGACACATCATCCAAACAACATATAATGACACATCTAAAAATTCAAAAAATGTCAACTTTAGAAATAATATAAAGTGGTTATTGTATACACATAATATTTTCAAAATTTATCAATTACTGATGCTTTCTATCTTGCAAGAACCCATTGAGTCTCAATCTCTCTGAGTGCACACCTTAAGGGGTGCACCAAGAAATGGGTGGGTAGACCATTTATGCTTCACAAGATTGTTGTCCCTTTTTTCACTTGTTATCTACACACTTGTCTCTTAAAAACCATTCTGCTAAGTTTTGCCTCCTCTTTTGTACACTCCTCTAGTCTTTTACCACTTTCATTAGCCCTTTCCTTATCCTAAACCAATTTTTTATAGTTTACATGACTATGTTAGCCACATATACCTTGTAATCTTATTGAAAAAACTTATCAGGGTCTAGGTCAGCTCCTGGCCAACCTAGTCCATGACCTAGGTAGTTTTTGTCAATTATGATACTAGGTCAACTGGGTCAACCTTTTCATTTGAAACTTTCATAAGGCTTTAGGGTTAGATCTACCTATATAAACACATCCATTTTTCTCTTATTAGAGAGTAGGCAAGATTTATTATTCATTTATGATTCTTTATAATCTGCTCTTCTACCATTTTACTTGAGGAGTCTTAGTTTAGGGTTTTTACTTGGAGAAGAATCTAGTCTTATGGAGAAGTAATGGATGCTTTGGATATTTTTAGTGATCCTTACAAATAAAAACAACCTCTTGTGAAGCAATTTTGGCGAAGGGAGATATTTATTCTCGATAGATTCATCTTTAAGGTAAGTATCTACAACTTTTCTCCTCTCTTTAGTAGATAAAAGTAACATAAGTAATGGCTTTTGAATAATATTCTCTCTCCATGCATTAGGGTCTTACCTATAAATAACTTAATTAGGATTCTCTTATGTATATTTTATTTTATGTTTACTACCCCTCACTTTATACCACAAGATTTGGTGAGCACTAGATTAGATTTTGATTTGCTTTTTATTAGTTTAGTGAATATGAAAACATAGGACCTAGTTAGGGTTATTGCATAGTTTTTCTTGACTGGAGGTTTTGAAAACCTCCCTAGTGATATTATTATGGTAAGATATCCCTTAATTAGGTCTAGTAGATCCATATTGGTCATGACCCCTATTATCTAATGTATCCCTAATAGGAAGTATAAGTAAGATCTATCTTCTCTGAGTTAGAATTGATTTGTAGATATGTTGCATTTCTCATTGCATACATTCTGGTGATCCCCACATGAATCTAACCCTTATAGTTTTTATTTCACACCTTTCATTTTTATCTTTTTATTATTTTTATATATTTGTGATACTAGGTTGACCAGGTTGATATAGTTATAACTTCTATGTGTAGGTTTAACACATAATCACATCAAAACAACTTTGTTCTTTCTATACAGGTCTTCATCAAATACATGTTACTGGATTGAGCAGGTAGACATAGTACTCTTATTTAGTCTTAGATAGAAGACTATGTTGAATAGGTTAATTTAGTCTCCTAGTCAGCATCCAAAACAAACTAAGTCATGAAGTTTAACTTAGTCTTACAATCAACATCTAGATAACAAACTAGGTTGATTAGGTTGATTTAGTCATCTTAACAGGCTTCAACAAATAGGGTTTTATAGAACTAGATTGACCCAGTCGATTTAGTTGGTAGAACTTGCAACCAACATTCAAGGCACTTCAACAAAAAAAATTTAATCCTCAGCATCTTGCAACCCACCAAAGTTCCTTTCTTTCTCTCTTTTAATTCAATACTTCATTACAATTCTATTTTGTGCAAGTTTTCAATCTTCAAAACTGCAATCCTATAACAAACTAAGTCAACCTAGTTGACTTAGTTCTATAGCCTTTCTTCTATATAAAAGACTAAGTCAACCTGGTCATCTTAGTTCTTAAGGACTCTTACTTATACATAATAGTAGTGACCCAATTAAATCTATTATGTAATGCTTGCATATAGTGTCATCTAAACCAACTCTGTACCATTCTTAATTTGGGAATTAACAACTATATTCTAGTAATATTCACACTTTCATTTACAGTTGTTTGTATGCTTAGAGCAACTCACATAGTATAATTAGGTAGTTTTTTAGAATACAATTTAGTTGCACTATATTCTCTTTTTTCACACACTTCCAAATCACACAATACTCAAAACATATTTAAAATTTATCTTCCCAAGGCCTACCTACTTGGATTTCATCACCAAGGGGGAAGCCAACTTAGTTTTTTGTCAAAGTATAAACACATGGTTAATGGTATATATTGGCAAAGAACCCGACCCACTCATCACTATGGGATTGTGAAGTGAGGGGGTAGGCCCTAATACCAAGCTAGTACTATTGCCAACATATATCCCTTTCAGCCTACACATCCTGAAACCATCCATAGATTACTTTCTAGTTCCCTATTTTCATCCAACTTCCCTATCACACTTAAAAAAACACTTTATAATAATCTAACAACACTCAAGATGGCTATTTAGTTAGCATTTAATTTTTATTTAACTGCTTGCTCTCTGACTATTATTGTAAAAACTTGAATTGGCCAGCATTGATGCAAGGTTTTATGCTGTGTGCCAATTGGATCATTATTTTTGACCCAATTGTTTGTGTGTTTTATTCAATTTATTGATTCAAATTACATTGACAAAAAAACTTTCCTTGTTATATCACACTATCATTTTATTCGACAGAGTCTCTTACATACTATCTTTTCCCTCTATTTGTAGTAATAAGTTGACTTGGTTGACCCTATACTCTTCCTGTCATTCTAATTATAGTAATCAGTCAACTTGGTGAACTTTGTATCCTTAAACAAACTATCATTTTCCCTATCAATAATACTGAGTTGACCTAGTCAACTTTGTACTCTTATTAGCTTCCTTTTTAGCAATACAAAATCAACATTGTCAACCTTGTATCTTATTACTGCCCCTGTTCTCCTATCTGAATGGCTTAGTTCTCTATTTTTCTTTCCTTACCATTTTATTCATTTCTTTAAAATATCATGAAGTCCCCTATTAGAATATTCTTGGATAACTTAAATCCATTTAGACACTATATGGGGTATTCATTTCTCCCTTTCTTTACCTCCCTAGAGAACCCTCATCTTGGAACACCTCTTCCCCTCCTTTGTTTGTGGATTATAACATGGTTCAAATCATACCCCAAGATGAAGTAAGTGGATCTGATCCATTTTGTACCTATTAAGATAATTCTCATCTTCAATCTTCTCAACATAACATGGGAGCAATTGACATAAGTCTATCCAACAATCCCACTGGTAATCCACTTTCCAATAACCCTCCCCCTAATACCAATTCAGGGAGTTCTCTGACAAACACCAACCCACCAATAAATATGATTAAACTTCTTGCATAGGTCATACAAAAAATGAACATAATGCAAACTTTTAACACCTCTCAAATGATGCAATTACAATGTCATTTGATCAATATGGATAATCAACCTCTGGTTCTCAATCCTCAAGCTAGTCCAAATTTTATTCCTCCACCTCTTAGAAAAGCCTCAGGAAATGTCATTCCTCAACCTATCATGTATAAATAAATGCTTCAAAATATCCAAAATGAGTTTTTAGCTCATTTCATCATGCCCATTGATATTGGTAATATATCTCCAAATATCAAGTATGATGGGACTAACAACCCTGTATCTTTTCTTAAAGCATTTTTAATAATATTTATAAAGAGTGGATCTAAACTAATACTTTCACACAACTAAACTTATAGTTAAAACCTTCATTGGAAATGTATTGGAATGGTACAACCAACTTCCCCAACATTCCATTTGGAAACTTGAGGATTTAGTCAATCGTCTAGTTAAAGAGTTTCAACATAATGACCTTTCTAAAAATTTCCTTAGCCATTTCATCAATGATAAGCAATCTCCCACTGAATCAACTCATGATTTTATCAAATGATGAAAATATCTATCCCATAAATCAAACCATAACATGATTGATAATAATTTATTCAAACTCTTATTATTGATTTAACTCCTTTGCTTCAATATAAGGTTTAAAATTTTGCTCCTTAAATGCTTAACAAAGTTCTTGACCAAGCCAAATGTCAAGACTTCCTTGTGAAAAAATTAAAACCTAATACCAATTTTATTAAAGGATATTTTCAAACTTCTACCAATGCCATCACCAAAAATATTCCTCAAACCAAACTAGGAGTTTCTAAAGTTGACACTCCCCCATCTTCTCACATACCACTAACTGTATAGCAAATTAAACAATTCTTACCACCCACTAAACCCTTTACTTATCCTAATAATCCTCCTAAATGGTATGACCCTAATCAATTTTGTTGTTTCCATGCTGATATTGATCATTCCCATGAAACTTGTTGATGGTGTACTAAATTTTTTGTCTCCTACATGCTTGGTGATTCCTTCAATCACAAAACCATGATTCAACTCCATCATCAAGAGTACAACACTATTTATAAAAAATTACAAGCTCCCAAAGCTTCTTCTTCTAATAACCAAAAATATTTTTCCACATCTAATAATAAAAAAAATACCAAGGATGTTTGTGTTATTGATGTTGACTATGACCAATATTATAATAATTATCAATATGTTAATGCTGCCAAGGTTAACTATCATCATAAACCAACTCATAAATATCCCATCACAAAACCTAAGAAACCATCTTTGGAGGAAAAACTTCTCAAAGATACTACAATCACTCATTTATTTTTTGAAGCCCATGAGGAACCACCTGCTTCTTTCGAACCCCCAACAAATTCCAGTCCTTCCAAATCTACCTTACCTTCTAAACCTTGCACTGGTTCTTCTAAATCCCATTGGAAATTTCTTGAAGAAATTAACTCCATGCTTTATAAGATTCCACTTATGGAATTATTTCTTACTTCCCCTTATCATTGTAAGTTCTTTATGCAATAATTACAATAAATTGAAGAACCATCCTCTATAGATGAAGAACCTCCCTCTATTGAGCCTCAACCTACCAATATGTATACTATTGAATCCATTTATTCTTCTTACAAACTGTCTATTGAATTTATTGAAGAGGACATAATTAATGATGAGATCCTTTTTTACATCGATGATCTACCACTATTCATTAAAATAGCCATTAATACTACCCTTATTTGTAAAGTTTTAGTTGATGAAGGGTCCAATATTAATGTGACATCTTTGTGCCTCATCTAACAACTTAGATATAATAAGGATAATCTCAAACCAACTTGCCTCAGCTATCGTGGATTTGATAAAACTAATCAAAATCCACTTGGTTGTATTTGGCTTCCCCTAACAATCAGACCCAAGACCATTCAAACTAAACTTATGGTCATTGATTTACCTTTATCTTATAACATACTCCTTGGTCACCCTTGGACTCATAGAATGAGGGCCATCACTTATTACAGTAGCCAATGCATCAAATTCCTACATAATGACAAATAATATAATCATGAGGCTGATCCCAACCCTTGGAGTATTCAACTTCCCAATCCAAAATCTCAATATTGCATTCCTACCATCCCTACCATTAATAGTGCCCCCTTGCCTAAATTCATCAACATCAATCTAAACTTATAGGCCACTCTCACTTATTTAGATGATGATGAACCTAATGACTTGTAACATACTTGCAACACTACTAAGCTACCTCCTTACATCTCAGAGTGGCTTCTTCCTTGTTTATTACCTCATGATCTCACCATTCCTCTCATTTATGAGATCACCAATTTTCTCTTCCATGTAATGCTCATGAACCATCTTACCTAGAAGATTCATTCACATGAAATGATTATGGAGTGGCTAAATTATTCCAAGATCTTCTAATCACATCTCCATGTAAGTTCAGTAACCTCAAAATTTCACCTTTTGAAACTCCCCCTGAATCTCAAGCATGTACCATTTATCTAACCTATGATGATAACTAAATCATGGCCCAAGCTCAATCTTGAGACATGGATGTACAACATTATCAAATTTTTTTATCTCAAATACATGCTTTCAACTAGGATGTTGACACTATTTCTAAAGATTCTAAATTAGCTCCCGAAGGTCATGTACCTCCTACTAATACTCTACTTCTTGATACTCCTTGGGTGTTTTAAACAAATCCTACCTTTCAAACCTCTAGGGATTATTTCATCTTCTCTACCCCCTACAAATTCCATCATTACATCTAATTTTCCCCCCATCAAACAAACTAATATTCTTCAACCCATATACTCTTCCTACTCCTGAGATTACATTAGATTCCAAGGCCATAAATATCCATCAGATACATTTTGAATATGATCACCATGGTAATAAAATTCTTGAATTTGAACTAGATGTTGAGTATTATGGCCCTCTTCCCACTTTGCCTAATAATGAAGCTATTCTTTAATTACTTCATGCTCGAGAACTTCAACTTCATCGATAACATCACAAACTTGGGAATTTCAAAAATAAATCCCCTTGTTTAAACAACTTCATTGCTAGCATCAACCCTAAAGAGAATCCAAATTATTCTTTACCTAATGTACCATACAAATTCTAATATGGCAATGTTATGCTTATTGAAGAAACTACTCACATTGAATATGGTACTCCATCCTGCCCATGGCCTATTATAGTTTCTTGAGAAATCACACCTATTAAACATGATAAATTTAGCTTATTTTTTGATAAATATTATGAGATGTTCACTTGGTCCTATGAAGGCATGAGTAATATTCACCCTCGCATTATGGTGTAAAATATCATCACTTATCTTGATGCCAAACCTATGCACCAAAAGCAATGGAAATTTCCACTTGAGGTTTCCACCTTATGTCACAAATAAATTATTGAACTTATTGATGCTAAGTTTATCAAACTAGTGGACTATTATGAATGGGTTTCTAACATAGTCCCTTTTTTGAAAAAGGTCACCATGGTCATTTTCATTTGCATTGATTTCCTTAATCTTAATCTTGCTTGTCCTAAAGATAATTTCCCTCTACCTTCAATAGATGCCATTGTCAATTCCATCACTAGTTATGAAATTTTTTCTCTTATGGATGGTTTTTTGGGCTATAAACAAATTCATATTATCCTCAAAGACCAACATAAGACAAATTTCACCACAAAATGGGGCACCTATTGCTTTGTTAAAATTCCCTTCAGACTAAAAAATGCTAGAGCTACATATCAATGAGTAATGACCCATATCTTTCATGATATTATTCACAAAATTGTAGAAACCTATGTGGTTGGCCTCATTCCTAAGTCTAAATGTCTCAAGACTCATCTTTATTTTCTTGCCATCATCTTTGATCACCTTCTTAAATACAAATTTAGACTAAATATTTATAAATGTGTTTTTAGTGTCACATCTAGAAAACTATTAGGATTCTTAGTTTCTCTCCATGGCTTCGATACTGACCCTACCAAGATTAACGCTATCATCAACATGCCCATCCCTCGATCCATTCTAGACATTCACACTTATCTCAGTAAACTTGGGGTAATTAGACTATTCATCTCTAAAATGGCTTACCATATCCACTCCATCAATTCTCTTCTTAATAAAGGTAATTCTCTAAAATGGATAGATCCCTATCAAAATGCATTTGATAATATGAAAGAATCATTGCTTCATCCACCTACTCTTTGTACCCTTTCAAATAATTGACCTTTGATCTTATACACTTCTTCCACACCCATATCCATTGGGGTAATGATTTCCAAAGAAGATGATACTAGAAGAGAATATTCCATGTACTATATTAGCTGAGGCCTCATTGATTATGAAAAATGTCACACAAAAGGTGAAAATGATTGCCTTTCCATATATTTTATAGTTGAAAAACTTTGACATTATATGATTTATCAGACCATTTATGTTATCATCCATTCTAGTCCCATTCATCACTTCTTCTCAAAAGCCTTTCTTGTTGGTGGTAGAATTTGAAAATGGATGGTCCTTCTCATAAAATTTGATATCTAAATTATTACTCAAAAATCTATCAAATGATAAATCATCACTGATCAACTTGCCATAGCTCCTGTGCCCACTATTGAACACCTTTAAGATAGCCTTCTTGATGATAATATTCTCTATATTGAAGGTCTCAACCAAGTCATATACCTTAAAGATTACTTACATAACTTCACTATTGATATTGAATCAAGTAATCTCGATGTATCCGTTATCCTCCCCGATACTATTAAATCACAAGTAATTATCAAAGAATTTCCTAAAATTAATTTTGATATACACAAGGATACTTGGACCCTTGAATTCAATGGTGCTAAGTGCCTTCAACGAGCTGGGGAAAGTTGTATACTTATGAGCCCTCTTAGAAAAATCATCCCTTTATTTTTTTTCTTAGCATTTGACATCACTAACAACATGGCCAAGTACGAAGCTTTAATCTTAGGCATGAGAGTTGACCTTGATTTAGAGATCCAATACTTGCATGATTTAGGTGATTCTTAGATCATTTGTCACCAAGTCAATGATGATCACCAATGGAAAAGTGAGAATATAATTTATTATCATTAAATTGCAACTACTCTCACCAAATATTTCATTTCTTTCACCATTGAGCCTATCCCTTGAAATCAAAATTCTATTACTGATTCCCTCACTTCTTCAGCATCTCTTTTTAATCTAGACCAAACTATTATTGATCCAAATTTTATTATCCAAAAATGAAAATCTCTATCTTCTACTCAACCATATGATTCACTAATCTTCCATATTAAGGTTGTCCCCATTTGATAAAGCCCATGATATAAAGACATCATTCAATTTTTGGAATGCCAAACTTATCCTCCCAATCTAGACTCCCATGAAAAGACTTGCATTCATAAATAATATTTTAAATATGTATCTCAATATAACATCCTATATTATCATAATTTTGAAGGTTATGAAAGATGAAGTTCTTCCTCTTATTGAACAAGCACATGGGGGCATTTGTGGTGGCCACTATAACAGACATGCTACAACCTGCAAATGCTTATTTATGGGATACTTTTGGCCCACTCTTGAAAAGGATGCAATTGAATTTGCTAAAAAGTGTACTCCTTGCCAAGTTCATGATGATTTAATTCATTCACCTCCAGTTGAGCTTCAAACTGTAGAATCTCCCTAGCCATTCTCCACGTAGATTAAATCTAATAGGAAAATTACCTCTATCTCAAGATGGGCATGTATTTATAATCACATCCACAAAATATTTTACTGAATGGGTCGAGGTTATGCCCCTTATTAATGTCATTGGTACCACCATAGCCAAATTTATCCTTAATCAAATCATTTTTTGCTTTTGTGTCCCTCATACTATCATTTAAGATAATGGTGGTAATTTCAAAAATAAAGATATTAAACAACTCGATGCTAAATTTAAAATTAATCACAAATTCTCCACACCTTATCATCCATAATGTAATGCCCAAGTTGAGTCTACCAAAAAAATTCTAAATAAAATTATCTAAAAGATAATTCATGAAACTCAAATAGATTGACACCTTCATTTCTATCCTACTTTTTGGTCCTATCGTACTAGCATACACACTACCATTGGGGGAATGCCATTCTCTCTAGTCTATGGTTTTGAATCAGTCCTTCCATTAGAATTTTATCTTCCCTCTCTCTCTATATATCTTCATGGTATTATACCCAATGAATAATTACGTGAATTTTACCTTCGTGCTTTTGATCTCCTTGATGAACATCATATTTTTACTTTGCAACACAATCACTAATACAAGGTCAATATTGCCAAACAACATAACAAATGAGTTAAAGTGGTGATCTTGTCCTTAAATTAGCACTCATGGTAAAGAAGGTAAATACACCCAAAAATGGTGGGCCCCTATTTAATTAGATGTATTCTTGGTCCAAGTACCTATCGCCTTCAAACCAATGAAGGCCATATTTTCATAGAACCCACCAATGTATAATTCCTCAAGAAGTATTTTACCTAGATACTTCCCTTCTTTTCATGCTTTCTATATGATATCTATCTAACACTTTTTATAGGATACTTACATGGGTCTCACCCTTTTTAGTAACTCTTTCCTTTCATAAACCTTAGTCCTTCCTTTTGGCCTTTTAATTTCCCCCTTTTCTCATGAGTTGCATTGTAAAACTATGGATAAGACCCAGTTGTCCTCATAATGTACTTTCCTCCTCTTTATTTTCTCATTTTTCAACACTATGTGGTATCCCTTAGGCTTCTCTTTTGTGATTTGTAGTGTACCCATGGAAAAAAATTAGACTTCCTCACAAATACCATATTTTTATTATCCCATTTATTTTTCTAATGCTTTATACACCCTCATGGGTTTCTCTTTTATGAGTTTTAGTACAAGACCATGGATAAGACCTGACCTTCCTCATAAAATCACCATCTTGTCATCCTTTTCTAGAATGTGTTTAGCATTGGTTACTAGTTTTTTATGTTTGTTCTTAGCTTTAGCTTTTTCTTCTTTTGATAGATTAAATTTTCATAACAATCTATGTTAGCATGTTTTCCTACATTTCCCTTATTATTATGATAAGGAATCACACTTTACTATCATTGTATCCCTTTTTCACCCTTTATCACATTTTTTATGATTTGAAGTAATTTAAATTGTTTCATGTTTCATTCCTCTTAATTTCCTTTCCTTTCACTTCATATTGGATAAAACAAGGTCAAAGTCAAGATAATACTTTTATTTCACCTAGATTTACAAGACTCTTAGACCCCATGCTCTTTGAGTTCTCTTTTTTAGTAACCAAGTCCTAAATATTCAAATGAAAGTCATCTTTAGCACCCATTTTTAGTTTTTTGAATCCGTATGGAGGAGGAATATAAAAATCCATCAAGATAGTTAAAAGCCAAATCATTTGAAATAAAAGTAAATGATATAAAAAAGGTAACATACCAATCTCAAAAGTCAAAATCACACCAAAAGATGTGATAAAAATCACATCTCCTATCTCCAATCAAAGCTCAAACTCCACAGTTGGCCTCATAATAGAGCCGAGGTCCATTGGGGTACAGTAGGCCAATAAATTGGAATAGGAGAATTCAATAAACTCTATGGTGCTACCTACTTTCTCATACAAGTATTCAATATTCATAGTAGATTGATGACTCTGTAAGGGGTCCTGAAGAATGGGGAACACGTTGTGAGAAGTTAGGCCAATTTTAATTTTCATGCATACATCCTTTATGGGATGATCTACATAATTAATTTTGTTGACCTAAGAATTGTGTGGCTAGGAGAAGTTCTTCAGATTCCTTAAGGTTAAAAGTCCTCTTATTTTGACAAACCTGATTTGAGTGTCTTGACTTGGATAAAGAGTTACTCTACCTTTGGTTTTTATTTCATTCTCCCCTCCACCCATTTCATCTCCCCCCTTAATAGGCATGTGTGATTCTAAATCTATTTTCCTTCTTCTATACTTCCCTCTTATTCACATATTAAAACATTCTAGCATTACTTTGTTTTAATTTTATCTATATTTAGAGTAAAACAATATGCTTGAGCAACTATGGATTTCTTTATTTGCACCATGGCTCTACATTTTTAGACATACTTTGCTTTCTTTTTTCATTTGTCATTATTGTACTGTCTTATTTTGCAAACACTTGAGTCTGTTTCTACTTTTATGTAATTTTTCCATTGTTGAGTGAGGTTGGATTGTTACTTTTCATTCATCAATGTTTTTTTCCATTTTATGCACTTTTTCCATTGATGATTAAGTAAGGATTGTTACTTCTCACTCATCAATATTGTTTTACCATTTTGCTTGCCCATTTTTGTTTAAGGATTGTTACTGCTTTCACATTGATGTTTTGATTACCATCTTTTCTTTTGACATGTATCTTTGGTTTGACTTGGTGAGTTTGCCTTTCTTACTTAAGGTTTACTTGTTTGAGTTTATCAGTCTTTAATAGCCTTGGATTTTTGATCACCTGATTTACTCTAAATTTTTATTTGGTCATTTGGTCTAATATAAAACTTATCACCCCAGCTTGCTAAATTTCCAAGTACGTCCCATGCAAATAACACCAATCATATTGGCTTTCCTGCATTTGTTTATTTTTACTCTTTAGTTTTGTATTCTTGGGTTTGTCGAAAGTAGTCTCTGTGCCATCCACAATCAAAATGATAAACATAGAAAACAACCATCTAATGATAAAGGTAAGTCAAGGTACACATACACATTTTAATTTTTAGTTATTTACCTTTTAGTCATTTAAATTTCATTTTTTTTGCTATAAAATACTGCAACTTTTTTTAGCCTCAGCATTATGTGTTACTATGTTCTTTCTCAAAGCACCATCCCCTATTTCACCTGTATGACACATGATGAGCTTTGAGTGGGGCATATGTATACACATAATATTTTCAAACTTTATCAATTATTGATGCTTTCTATTTTGCAGGAACCCATTGAGTCTCAATCTCTTTGATTGCATGCCTTAAGGTGCACTGAGAAAGGGATGGGAAGGCCATTGGTGCTTTACAATATTGTTGTCCCTATTTCCACTTACTATGTACACACTTGTCTCCCAAAAACCATTCCCCTAAGTTTTACCTCCTCTTTTGCACACTCCTCTAGTCTTTTACCACCTTCATTATCCCTTTCCTTAACCTAAACCCATTTTTGATAGTTTACATAATATGTAAACCACATCAACCTTGTATTATTATTGACAAAACTTATTAGGGTCTAGGTCAGCTACTGAATGACCTAGTCTATGACCTAGTTAGTTTTTGTGAATTATGATACTAGGTTGATTGGGTCAACCTTATCGATCAATTTTTTTGAAAGGGTTTTGGGTTAGATCTGCATATATAAACACATCCATTTCTCCATTTTAGAAAGTAGGCAAGAGTTATTATTAATTTTCACTTATTTACAATATTCTCTTCCACCATTCTACTTGAGGAGTCTTAGCTTAGGGTTTTTTACTTGGAAAAAAATCTAGTCTTGTGGAGAAGTCTTAGATGCTTTGGCCTTTCTTAGTGATCCTTAAAAACCACAACCTCTTTATAAATATATTTGGCAAAGGGAGATATTGAGTCTTGAGGGGTTTATCTTTCAGGTAAGTATATCTAACTTTGCTCCTTTCTTTAGTAGATATAAGTAGCATAAGTAATGTCTTTTGAATAATATTCTCTATCTCTCTCTCTCTCTCTCTCTCTCTCTCTCTCTCTGCATCAGGATCTTACCTATACATAGATTAATTAGGATTCTATTATGCATGTTTTCTTTTATGTTTACTAACCCACACTTTGTTTCACAAGCTTTGGTGAGAAATAGATTAGATTTTAATTTACTTATTATTAGTTTAGTTAATATGAAAACATAGGACCTAGTTAGGTTTTTTACATAGTTTTGCTTGAATACAGGCTTTGGAACCCTCCATAGTGATATTATTGTGGTAAAAAATCCTTTAATTAGGTCTAGTGGATCCATATTGGTCATGACCCTAATTATATAATGCATCCCTAATAGGAAGTGTAAGTAGGATATATCTTCTCTGAGCTAGGGTTGATTTATATATATGTTGTATTTCCCATTTCATACAGTTACCAAAGCATAAATCAAAATAACAAAAGGTTCATAAAGCAAAATCGGATCAATAAATAATAAAACAAGCATAGATAAATCAAGAAAAAGATATGAGTCTACCTCTCCAAAATGAGGCTCAAATTTCAAAGTAGTATGGGTTTGGTCAAAAATATATAAAATAGTTTTATTATCATAGTCAAGGTTTGGGCAAGTAGGCCCAAGGCACCACTACTCATATTCTAGTAGTTGATAATGTTGGTCAACAAGGTTTGGGATTTATTGAACATCCTAAGGCAAATCATTCACATATAAATTTTATTAAGGCAACAAGTCTAGATACATAGGAAATGTTACAAAAAGAGTAAGAACTTAATTTAGAAAATCAAAATCATGCTAAGCCAACAAGCATTCTCACAACAAGATTTATAGTAAAAGAGCCTCCACAACACCATATGCCTACACTAAGCATAGTTTTAAAGGGAAAAATCACAATCAATATTCTAAAGCACAATTCAAAAATGTCAACTCCATAGTATGAGGCAATTACCTCTAAAATTCTAGGTTATTATGATTATTATGATTTTGATGATGAACAATACCTAGATTCATACTACAACATGATTCAATAGTCACATTGCACGAGAGATTACCATTCATATTTTCAACACAAGCCACAATGATGGTGAGTCTCCCATGAGACTCATAGGTTAGTATTATTCCTCACTTCTTATACATACTTTCCTTATCTATTGCTCCTTGTATATAGTTTCATTCTCATGTTACTTGTACATAAATTATATCCATAAAATACAAAAATAATGTAATATATCAAAAACATAAAAGCATTCAAATATTTACTTAGAAAACACAAAATTATACATTGTAATGTTTACATTTATTATATTTTCTAGACACTAGATATGCTAGCTATCTTAGTATAGTTGGTTTTATAATACATACATGATTCACTTGTTCTTGTTGAGTGATTTTAGATTGCTATAGGACTCATGTCCAATACACCACTCTAGATTTGATATTATCTACCCACTCAAGGCATATACACCAATACATGAGTTATTCATTTGACACATCCACCCACTTGGAGGCATCATATACACAATTTTGATTACCAGGTTACATCTTTATATACTCTACATCACAACTTTAACATTTTTATATCTTGATATTGATCATGCTATACTTATTCATATTTTTTTTTGGCTATTACTACTTTGGACTCACCATATGTACATCTTATCTCTTACACAAATTTGTATTACATGCTCATGCATAATCTAATTTCAAGATTTCCTATTTTAGATTTGATTGTATCTATATGCTTATTTTATTTGAGGGCATTTGAATATGCCATTGCTCTTTGGCTCTATGCCACTTATTTCATAATATGTATGCTTTGGACATGTGCCCATGTCCTTATGTGTGCCTTCCTAATTATGTATGCAGAGATTTGAACATGTCCTTCTATGTGGATCTAAGCCAAATTGCTTGTTGCTTATGTATATGGACATTTGAACATGTCCTTGTATGTCTTTTTTTCTCAAATTTAGTGACATGTACCCATGTCCCTTATATTATGGCCCCTTGGCCTACTTTACGTGCCTCATGTGTGTTGTATGTATGCTTTATTGTATGAGTGATGGCCATGACACTTGTCTCTTACTTGTTGCACACTCTAATTTTAGATGCTATGAATGACCTCATGCATCTCCCCTTCCTACTTGGGTGTTGTGATGGACATCATGCCCCATACCCCTAGGTAGCTACTTAGTTATTACTTTAATTTGTTGTTACATACATTGTTATTTCTAATTGACACCCTTGTGAATGATATACATGAAATACATCACACATTACAAAGTTATGCTCATATTATCTTACATTTCGATGTTATGTATGCATATTATATTTGATTATTACATAGATATCATATATGCTCCAGCTAACACACATCTTGTAGAGTTTTTATTTATTTTGAGGATAATTATTACATAGGTTAAACATCTCCCCTCAAAAGAGGGGGAATTAATAGGGGTTTTTCATACATATTAGGTTAAAAACATGCACTAATAATATATTTCTTAGCACACATGCTCAAATTATAGAAATTAGACTTAGGTATTCATAGTGGGAAAATAATGACATAAAGATCAACATAGCTAAACACAAATTAGAGTAGAAGGACACTAGGGACCAAATTGGGACACTAAAGACACATGGGACTACTATCCAAGATATGGTGTTAATTTACAATAGCCTCATTTTCAAAAAAACTTAGATTGGATAGAAAAGAATTGTAACTATAGTATAGGTTTGCACAAGTTCAATTATAGATTTATCAATTTTACTCAGTTTTGCTCAAATTCATACCATTTTAGCTTAGATTCATACCAATTAACTCAGATTGGGGGCTCAATACACAACATGACCATTCCCATTTATAGTTCGGATACTCAAATATAGATTATTAAAACTAAGGCCAAAATATATATGCTCGATATTAGATTTGGGGGTATGTGCATGACACATTATTTTTATATGCTTCCTTACACATCAGTTGATAATATGGAATGAAAAATTCCATGTCATTTTATACATTATATACATCTAATATCATAATCCATGTTACACACCAATTTCATGCCTTACTCCATATATAGTGGTTGACATTCTCAAGTGGCCAGGAACTACCTAATATACCTAAATGGCTATAGAGCTGACATTTCTAGTTACATCATGTAGTTTAAATTTTAGATGCATCTACTACACATGGGTAGGCAATGATGGAGTCATAGTCTACTTGATTTATTAAGACACCTACATGAGAGGGTTGGACACACCATCAGTCTAAACCAAGATATTCATAGGTCATGATCCACCAAGCAATGGACAATGGAGTCAAAATTGATTTGAGTTTTTGAGCCACCCACACATGAGGATTGAGTAATCAGTTCAATCCAATATATTCACTGATTGATCACTATATACACACACATACATAGGTTTTCATCAGGTTTATGCATTGGTTTGTGTACCCATTGAGGTGTAAGTATTTTTTTTTTCTTTCATATCCCTTTGATTAATTTTACTTATTTACTCAATTTTATCTTTGATTTTTATATCTCTTAAGTAAGGATTGATTTATGCATGTTTCACTTGCAGGGCACACATTAGAGCATGCTTCACATAATCAAACCTAGCTTAACGGGATTCACCTCTTAGGTAAGTCTAGGTATGCTTATGTTTCCTTTATCCTAGTCATTTCACTTTGATGTATTTATAGAATAAAGTGGGCAGAAAATGTAATCATCTAAAAGTGGTATTTTAGTGCTAAGACTGTTACTTGAGACCACTTATACCTAGTTTATCCCTAGACCTATCCTAGAGCCTATTTTCACTCTTATCCAACCTTCATATGGGCCATAGACATCCCTAGTCATCCCTAAAGTAGTCTCAAACCCTCATTATTCCATCTTGACCCTTTGTGCCTTGTGTTCTACCACTTGGACACTAGCACCATAATAGGGATAGTAGCGATGATAGTGTCCTAATAATGGTGCTACTATCCTTTCCCTCCTCTTTTTAAAAATGGATATCTTTACAAATCTTAGACCTCCTAGGGTTAGCCTAGACCTATTTTATCACTTGCATAAGCACTAGAATAATATAAATACATGAGTTTTATCCCTCTAATGAATATAGATGTAAATTAGATGCAAAATACATATACAAACTCAAAAAAAGTTGTCCATAATTAAGGTTATCAATCCCTATTCTTCCCTACTTCTGTGTACTACTATCTACAACATCCCTAGGCTCAAATTACCTAGATTTATAGTCTCAATTACATTCAAAAAATTTAAGTCAGATATCATACTAGCTTCACTTGCACTTTCACCAACACCTGGGTGGGGAGAACTACATTGGGCTTACTCCTTCAAAATATTGGTATGTAGGCAACTCTCATCACAATGGGGTGCTGAGGATGTCTAACCTACCCCACTAATAGACACACTTTATAGCTTGTATAAACTAGATGCCCTAATAACATAGAGGGTTGGGTTTTGCTCATAAATTTAGTCAAAATAGGAAATATACAGGGTTTTAGAACTCATGCATGCAGGAATAGACCTTACAAATCCAAACACAAGTGCACCTAGAAGCTTGAGATAATCTTGCATAGAGGACAAAATCACCAAAATAGGGACACTAGCACCACATATCCAATTAGGGTGATACTATCTAATTAAGGCACTATTATCTAAGAGGGGTTTTGATATCAGGATCTTGCTTGTGACACTCAGACTAGCTTTTGCCTCTGTTTTTAGCTTCCAAATCATCCGTCTTAGTCATTTTATAACTAGGTTTTTACTTACACTATTTATTACTATTTTTAAAAATGTCAAAGTTAGTCAATTTTATAACAAATCATTGGCTATATTTATTGCATATTATTACCCTAATTTAGTATACTCAGCGCTTTAACAAACATATGATTTACGCTTGTTAAGTCCTAAAAGGTTAAAACAACAACCAATATTTTATGATTAGGCCCTAATAGACATGACCATATGGGTTGTATTATCATGATAATTTTTGTTGAATAATCCATAGATATGATTAAATAAATATTAAAAGCCACAAATCATCCTCAATATCCTTTATTATTCTCATTAGGGTTTTGTTTTATAAATTTGTCAAATAATGATCTATAAACAAATGATAATGATAAAAAAGAGTAAATTTGTCATTATTACTTATTATTTGTTACTAGTGGTATATATTAGTTGAAGATTTTATTTCACTTACCATTATTATTGTAATATTTAATTTATTTGGGTCTAGTTGTGAATAGTTTCCCATAATATAGGTTTCACACAATTGTTCATACAGGTTTCTAGTGCAAATGATCACATAAAAAATATAATAATATGGGATGTACATCAATAACAGAAAAAAAAAATTCACAATATGTTAATTTTAATAAAATTCAAGTGTTTTATTTTTTGGATAAAGGATAAATGCTTTTGATCGAAGCTATGAGCCAAAATACCACTTTTGAGTAAATCCATGAATTGGAAATACAAAGAGATATATAATAGAAGATCAACAAAGGACATAAAATAGTAGGTATATCTAAGCCCCAAATATAGAGACCACTTCAAACCAATAAAAGGTACAACCATAAAACAAACTAAAAGAAAAAAACATAATTGAGCAAAATAGAGCTAACTAAAGCTTCAATAAAGACAATGTAACCTAATAGCAATGAAAAACTAGTATAGAACATCAACACTACATATCAGTTGTAGAAACAAAAAAACTATAGATTGGAGAAAGAGATATGGGACAAAGAATTTATAGGAAAAAAATATTATAATTGTTTTAAAAATTTATTTAACTTGTTAGGATAAAACTCATCTTCTTCAAGAGATGCAAGATTTGCAAATTAATTTATATAATCTAGAATTTGAAGATGGTAACTTGGAGTTGTAAAAAAATTCAAGAAGTTCATTAGATGTACTAATGTTGTCTCCTAGTTTATAATAATTTGTTGGAATTGACTGCTATAAGATATTATTTTATGTCTTTTTTAGAGGGCAATCTGGTAGTGGTTCTTTTTAATCCCCCAGTTATTTGAAAGGAGCACTAGGAATAATCTCATTAGTCTACTCATTCATAAGTGAAACCTTTGACAAAATTGGGCCTACCTCCACCTTCTAAATAAGGGATACTTAGCTAATCCTAGCATTGAACCTTCAAGAAATAAGGGGAATGTTCTTCCTTTTGTATGAAACCATAATTTGAAACATCCTTCAAAAATTTTGAATTGTGTTTGCTTTATATTTTGACTCTCTGCTAACATGATCATTAGGGCATTTCCTCTTTAAGTTCATTATTTATTGACATCCATAGCATTGAATACTAAGATTATCATATTTAGTTGGCTCGATATACATGCCCTTTATTATTTAAAGAGTTATACTTTTTTGGCTTGGAACAATCACATTCATCAAGACCACTATTCTAAATTTATTTGAATATGGATTCTGTGATTCAAATTTTCTTATGTTTGTTCATCCATGAACTAATATTCTCCAATGGCTTCCCAAAATTTAGTAAATATTTTTTCACCCCAAAAATTTATGGTGAAACCATAGAGATTTACCCATACAGGAATGCCATGTGTATTTTTTGTTAGAGGGTTAAAACCTCTAGACCATTGTTTAAATAATGTGCCCCTTTGGTCCATGAATCATATGGATCTATATTCTTAAACATAATTCCTATATTCTAAACAATAGAAAGACATAATAAAGAAATTATAGGGAAGGAGAGTATTATAGAGTGATCTAATTACTTTCCTCAACTCCAAATTTGGTCTTTTTATTTTGACCCCAAAAATGGGTGTTTTAGCTTAAAGTTTGTCCACATATAAATTGAAATATTTTTATTAAATATTGACAAGTGTTGAGGCTGTATCAATGGCCATTATTGAATTTTCAAACCCTTTAGTAGAAGTCACATCATCTAACTTGAATAGTGCATAGGTTGCTTTATATTTGCCATTACATCACTTAGAGATATCCATTTTGTCACTTAGAGTTTGCCATTCCATCATTTTAAAAAAATCATTCCATTGATCTATGATTGCCATTATGTTACATATTAACCATCAAATTATCACTATGAGACATCCAATCCATCACATTGTAATGGCCATTCCATCACTTAGAATCCATCAATCCATTGTTGTTATTTTCCCTCTTATTTCCATTTTCAAATATTCCTCCATATTGCTTCCCAAGAATGGGTATGGTTTTAACTTACATTTTCCTTCCATACCTTCATGTGTTTTTTAATTAATAAATTCATAATGAGTTATTCAAAGGCATTGGTTTATGAAATTAACCTCAAATTATCTTTCACTTCTCCAATCACTCCTAATTAGGACCTTGATCTATCAAATTCATACTAATAATGACCTGCAAAAATCAAATAACTTTTTTAAACTTATTTTGGATTAAAGTTTTCTAAAAAAAAGTAGTGAAATTTAAATTGTACAAGATATAAGGGATTGGATTCGAGCCTCACATTGAATGTGGAGCCCCATCATAATCAAATCATCTCTCATGATGTCCTTATCCACACTTGATAATAGAAAATTCACAATCAAAGAGGTCGATACCATTCAAGCTTTGGACCCATTTGAAATGGATTCATGTCATGTAAATCTAATAGTTGCCCTGAATCTAGGTCTTGTGTATGGTATGGCCCCTCAGAGTATGATATCACCTGATGTATCCTATAATTTACCCTCACCATCACCACATATTTCACCTTGAAATATTTCATCACTTTCATGTTCTATATAGCCTTGCCCTTCCCCACCACTTCTTCATTGCTCAAGCTCACCATGTAACAAAACATCCCCTCCTGACATAGTTTATTGCCATGTTTAATTAAGGAACACACCACCTCATTTTCAACCATCACCTCCACAAAAATATCATATTATTATTGATTAATATTTTATATGTAGAAGGTGATAAAAATAAGTTATTATAATTTTAAAGTGGGGTACAACTCTTGATTTAAACTCTTTTATTTTACAAAACCTTGCTTTACTTAATTACCACATAATCAATGAATATTAATATATAATATATAATTATATTATATTAAATAGAATATAAAATATATAATATATGATATTATATATTAATTTATATAATAGTAATATTATTATTATTATTATTATTATTATTATTATTATTATTATATGTATTATTAATATCATTACATACTATAATATATTATATTATCATAATATTATAATATTACCTAAAATTGTGTGTGTGTGTGTACATACAATCATCAATTTTGGAATAGAGCTATAACCATTTTGGGACACATATAGGGCCCAGATCCCAACTGATATCAACAACAATCACCACCATCATGATTCTCAAATACACCACAACCAACCTCACATGCCCAACACATTTTGAACTTGGGTGGGGCTAAAAAC
The DNA here is from genome assembly GCA_037957365.1 of Torreya grandis. Taxonomy (NCBI): domain Eukaryota; kingdom Viridiplantae; phylum Streptophyta; class Pinopsida; order Cupressales; family Taxaceae; genus Torreya; species Torreya grandis. Next base: position 3,211,967 of record JARHVA010000845.1, read on the forward strand.
ATCCAAGCCACTTTACCAACTTATCTACATCTCATCTGATACCTTAAAATGTATATTATAAACAATTATATATATATATATATATATATATATATATATATATATATATATATATATATATAATGTTATAATATAATCTAATATTATAATAATATTTCATGGTGGTTGTTTCTTTCAGCATTAGATTTCTCTAGAAAAATGTTTAGATCCAAAATGATTGTGAGCCTTGAAGCTCAATTTTTTTGATTACATATAACTAAAAAAATAATTTCTTCATTGATAAAGTTTATTAAGGATTTTCTCAGTTAGTAGCGACTTATCCACAAAAAACATTTACCTAAAGGAGAGTTCACAATTCACTACCTTTGAAATCCAATAATTGAACGAAGCACATCAAATTCCATGTTTAGAATTGGCAAGAATTAAGTTATTTCAACAAGATCCTTCAAACTAAAGCAAGTTAGTACATCAAATATTAAATTAAGAAAATAAGGAACCTCTTTTAGACTTGGAAGTAATGTTATACACATTAGATACACTATACTCTTTATGTATTAAAATAGAGAATAATTAGATCTACAAAATGTAAAAAATCATCTCTTACATGTTGAGAGAGATCCAACAAACATAAAATATATCTATGGCTTATATGACCACCTATTGGAGGAGCTCAGATTGATGGTCATTTGTACATTGCCTACTTCCTACCATTCCTCAAGCTTAAAACTGAAAAATAAAGGACTGCTACATGATCAATGTTTTTTAGGTTTCAAACCTTCAACCTGTTGGATTCCCCTTTATTATGAAAAACACAATCACATGAATAATGTAAGAAAGAGTGTAATGATAAAGTTGACCAAAAATAACATATAATATTGAATAAAGAGAGCTCATTTTCATGAGCTCACATATATTTGACATTTCCCGTGAGAACGAGAGGAATCAAGACTCAGTGTAATTTGAGATTATAACATTACCTAATTGTAATGCTTAATAGCTAAAGGATTCATATTCATTTATGGATTGACTCATTCATTAATTAGAGTGATGAATCTATCTTGAGAACTATTTGAGTGAAGGCCAAAATATTATCAAGGCATTAGGCTTTAATTTCTCCATCTTCTTATTCTTGGTGCTTTTTAATGCTACAAATATCCTCTGCCTTTCCTTCTTCACATGAATTAATATCATTTGATAGAATAATTACATTCTCAAATTTCTTGTGATTATAAAAATATTCCACACTACATTTTCTATTCTTTTCCATCATATATGAACTCAAAATCCCATCAAATTTGAGGAAATGCTTTGATAATGAAAACCCATTAAAAGTGAAGAGGAGAGAAAATCATGTAATACAATATACAAATGTTTATTTGGAATTAATATATAATTATATAATAAATATAATAGGAATATTATTAGTAATATAATATATTATACTATATTAAATATAATATGATACAATATTAAATTAATATATTATAATATTATGATTTATTAAATTTAAAAATTGATTTAATACACACACACACACACACACACACACACACACACACACACACACACACACACACACACACACACACACACACACACACACACACACACACACACACACACACACACACAAATACATACATATATAATTTATTTAATTCATTATACTGCCATAATGCTTGGAGAGAGAAAGCATGTATAACTTGGTAGGGGTTTGAGTACAGGTCCACCAAACAACTTAAAATTGGCAATGTTTGTACTCTTAGTGGTAGTTTTACCTCTCATACATTTAGGTAATAAAGATAAATGACCACTATTGTTACAAATACAATCATTGTTTTTAGTGTTACTGAGAAAGATAATGGAAAAAGTTGGAAACATTTGTGTCCATATCTATTTTTATATGAGGCATATTTTATTGAAGAAACATTTTTCATTTTTGGTTTGTTTGGTTTTACAGTCACTTAATTTGGTTTCATATAGTTAATGTAGACAAATTTCACATGTCATTGAACTTTGAAAATGTATCTTCTCGAGCTTATTCAATTCTATCACTTAAATACCCTATCATTTCCCCTTACCATCACTACCTAGCTCACCTTGAAATATTTCACTTATTTCATTTTTTATATGAACATGCCCTTATCTACCACTTTTCCATTGCTTAAGATCACCATTAAACATGACATCTCATCCATACAAAAATCATTACCATGCCATATGAAGTAACACACAAGCTCCTTTTCCACCATCACCTCCACTAAAAATATCAAATTATTGTTTCTTAACACTTCCTGCAAAAAAGGTGAGATGAGTTCAATGGTCATTGGTTTCATGTGCAATAATCTTAGTGATTTAAACTCTTTAACTTAAAAAACTCTACTTTACCATATCATCAAGTCACACTCCTCATGATGTAAATTTCACCTTTGGGCCAACTGCTATTATAAATTATTATTTCCTTCCTTATTATGTGTCGTTGATGATTAATCATTTCATTATAATTATTTTATGAGGGAAAACTCAATATTTTTGATAGCACTTATACATGTGATATGTTGTGCTCATAAAAGTACTTACTTTAAAATAAAGTAAAATTAGTAGTTATTCAACTTGTATTAAATAATAGTGTGGAAGAGCCAATCATAAATTATCACATAGGCTACATAGAGATTCAAATGCTAGTCACATATTTTAGTACCAACTTATTTTATAGTAAATCAATTCAAAAAATATATTTTCCCCCAATTGAGCATGTAAAATGCAACAGGTAAATTAATGAACATAATATTATTAGTTTACCTTTTCCTTACAACATTAGAAAATTATATTTTGTATCTATTAGACCTTAAACATAGGATGCATGGGTATTGGGTTCTTTCCCATATAAGTATTTGTTGGTGTTATTTTGATTTTGGTTGCTCTTTTTTGTACTGCACAACTTGGAATCATGAAACCCTATGTTGTTGTATTCCTCATAATACTCTCATTTCTCATACGAACCCAATCCTAGTTTTTCTACTATATCTAATAATAATCATTTTGCTATACCCAATGGTTCTACATTTATTAGTGATTATGTATGGATATGTATCTTGTCAAATGTTAATGGATTTTGAGAATAAAATGAGAGCTATTGAGACTTAGATTATTGATTTTCATAATGGACTTACTAAAACATGATTATGCCTCATGAAATTTAAATTGAGGTTATTATTGCTCATATTTTATTTGTGAATCACTAAAACATTTGATAAAATAATTGATGTTAAAATCAGGGGTTTCAAATGCTGAAAAATATGGAATTGGACATTGAAACTCTTAGATTGATATTTCAATGTTAAATTTGACATAAAATTTTTAATGTACCCATGAACATCAAAATTTCCATGTCAAAATGTGGAAATTTTGACCATGTTAATTTATTTGTTGGGGGTTAATTTACATGCGATGTCATTCATTTCAACATGCACATGTGCGTGTAAATTTTGACATAGTTTAGCAAATGCCAAAAGTTTGACATAAGTCCAAAATTAAAAATAAATAAATAAAATAGTTGCATTAATTTTGAGGCCATGTAGTATTAGTTTCCATAATTTATATATCCATGCTTTGCATATCCTACATTCATTGGCTTAAGTGAAACAATATATGGATGTTGTTTATTAAATAATTTATGGCCCTTATCTATTCTCCCACATTTCTATGGATACACATTTTGTAACTGATATTGAATTATAGGGTATGTACCCTACATAATATTTTTAGGTTGATACATGAGTTTATGTATATCCATCAAAACATAATCTAAATTCAACATATTTCATATGTTGTAGTTGCAAACACCATTATAAACATGTACATAAAATGTGGCCATGTACACAAGCCATGTGAATGGATTGACAAAATTATTGAACGAAATGTGGTAATTGGAGACACTAAAATTTAATTGTTAAGTTCTTAACAATGTTTAATCTTGTCATTTGTACCCTCACTTGGTCTATTTGACATTTTATTATCTTGAAATCTCTATATAAGCATTTAATACTCTACAAACTATCTTAAAACTACTTATAACATCATTCAAACATCCCTATTCTGATTATATATTCATGTAAGCCCAATTTAAGTAGTCTTTTCACTTTTAGTATAGGATTGTGCTAGGTTAGACAAGGTCAGATCACAACATTGCCCCCCATACCCTAATGGTAAAGTTTCAAATTCAAGACAATACCTATTAACCCTCCCACACTTTTATAAATTTGGTTAATAAAAATATTTAAAAAATACCCTAAATAAGCACATCAAGGCCTCTCAAGGAATCATCTAACAATCACTTAGTAATTCTATTGCACATTGAGCAAAAGAGCATTATTTCTTCCAATTCAAAATTTGAAGCATTCTAACAGTTGTAAGCCAAGTCTAAAGTTTTTTTATTATAGGTCAAGGACACTCATTATCAAGCATTTAAATTAATATATCTAGGTTCATAAATTTGTAAAAGTCAAGATTCACACACTCACTCTAGTTGGGAGAAATACATCATCATGAGGCCCTTTTAGGCTATGCAGACAACACTTAGATTACATGTGGTTTTCTAAGGATAGCTTGACTATTCCAATTTCCTAATTCTTACTTTTGTATTTAATTTACATTTATTATTGTGTAATAGATAGGGTTTTTACCTTTTAGGTCTTCCACATATCATATTGTCACACAAGATTAGATAATAAACCTTTTTATGCAGCTACAAGTACCCATATTATAAAATTAGTTGCATAGTCAACTAGGATTTGGCTGTAGTCAACAAAAAATACCACAATGCATCCCTAATATTATAGTGAATCCTTATCCCAACACATTGAATTTTTATTTTTGATTATGACATAATTCATAGGTATTTTATAGGTAATTTCCATTCAAATTAGCCTGCATAGTCAACAACAAATCATATCTGAGTTAGGTTTGTATATCTTTTGTCAATTTATTATTTTTAGCTCAATTATAATTTTGTAAATTTATGTATTTCACATTTAGTTATGTATATTTGTTTATAACTAAATTAGTTTTCAATAGTTTATTTGTTAATATAATTTCATTGTTAAATAAAAATAAGCACATTAAACATTCTGGTGAACTTGTATTTTATTTAGAACATTGCTTGTCATTTTCTTGATTTTTTTCTTAGGATCTCATATAATTTTTTGTAAAAGCCTGAAATGAATGAAAACAACCTTAAACCTTGAATATAAATATAAAACTATGAGTCAATCTTATTCGACCTTGGAAAAATTTGACATCGAATAAATTATCTTGTCACCTCGAATAGACATCTAATATAGAAGCTCTTTCTTTTGACCTTGGGTTGAATTTTTTTGATATCTATAAAGAAAAATATTTTAATTTTATTTTCTATTTGCTTGTGTTTATTTTTTAACACTTTGTTTTAATAGTTTTAAAACTGCTTAGTGACTATCCTTAAGAGTTGCATGGTGATCTATTTTATCAACATCATGGTGTGAGGGTTACTTCCCAAATACTTATAACTATTTTAAAACATTAAACATGGAGTTTAGTTTCCATGTAACACATGATATATTGGAAATTCCTAGGGTCTTTTGTTTACACAATAGAAGTCTCTTTTAGCTATTTAATTTGTGATGCATTTGAGAGGAAGTATCACCTAAGGAAGTTACTCTTACTGTACCTTCAGAGATGAGATAGTGGGATACAATAAAAATTTATCCTATGTAGTTAGTGATCTGAAATAATTGGTCGACACTAATTTATGAACAAGTATATTTTAAATCCCACACAATCATTCAAACCCTTGCCTAGATCACCTTTATACCTTGATTTTTTCTTGTATTCTATTCATAATGAGATCAATGAATGATTATTTATTTCACATGATAATAAAATTATGAAATTCATTTTCACATCTTCTATTGCCTTTCAACATTATATTCATTATGTTTTCAAATCAATTCAATTTTAAATTAATAGAGAATCTATACTAAACAATGTCAATCTCATGATCTTCCTATTACAAATGTTTATACTACTATATCATGTTAATATTATTCTTTGATAGCTTTTGTAAAATATAAAATGACTTGGGATAAAGAGGAATCATATGTTATAAATTGTCTCCAGTCTGAAACTTTAAAGGATATTCCATTGCTTATTTCACATCCTCTTGAAGTGTGCATCATGGTTCTCATTTTAGAACCCAATACTCATAAATAATCTAGTCAAATTTCTCAAGAAAAAAAATATTTAATATCTTCATGAACATCCAATTTTTTTTTACTCACTCTTATATGTTGCTAGAGATGAAAAAAATAAAGGTGCCCAAGATAGTTCTTCTAATGTTACTACTTTTACTATTGCATTTGTTCATATTTCTACACCTCTAATTAATTCCATAACATCATGTCTTAGTTTGGAAACATAACTTGGTTTTAAAAATGTATCTATGCGTATGTATAATCATGTTATTTATACTCCTCCAATAACCTCTATAAATGCTACTTTTGAGCATATAATTCTTGCCTTATAAGCTATTATATTTAAAATTGAGCAAATTATTTCTCATGCTAGTCCCTCCTTAGACTTGTGGTCCTTATTACATAAACTTTTGGCACTATAAAAATCATCTTATCCAATTTTAGTTGGCTTTGTGGCTCTGAATATTCCTTTATATGAAGGCAAAGGTGATCCTAAACAACATTTGTGTGTATTCCATGTAGCTTGTCTAGACTATGTAGAGAATGATAAATTATTAACAAAAATCCTTCCATGAAGTCTCAAAGAGTATTATCTTAATTGGTTTTATGATCTTACTCTTCAATAATTAAAGGATTTTAATCATTTAAAAAATCAGTTTTAACACACTTTTATAACAACATTGGTGAAAAGCTTTCATATGCTCACATTACAAAGCTCAAACAAGGGTTTAATGAAAAAATAAATGAATAGGTTATAAGATATAAGACCATTATATAAAGAATGACAAATCAAATGGATAATAATGATCTCCAATATATTCTCAAACAAAATTTTCTATCTCCACTTCAAGAGTCAATTGAGTTTGATAAGTTCAAATATTTCGATGAACTATGCCATATAGTCAAATAACACAAAGTCAAATTTCTTATTTTGAAAAAGCTTAAATATAATTCAAATGCTCCTGTTAATTCAAATGTAAATCCAAATTATAAGAGAACTACAAATTAAATAAAGAGTAAAGCTAATATTATAGTTAATGTTATTTCACAACCAACATAAAAGCTTCAATTATAATCTCCACCAAGGAGGCAATTTTCAAGGCTACCATCATCTCCTCATGTATTTTTATAAAATATACTTGAATGACATCTTATCACTCTTCCTACATGAATGGAAGTGGACATGTCTAGACCATAATCTAAAAGTTTTTATAGCAATGCATATTGTGACTACCATGAATGCATTGGGCATTCTAAAAACATATTTTTCAAGCTTAATCACAAGATTCAAGATATTTAAGAGAGATGGTACTTCTATGTTCCACTAAGTAAAGAACATATAATTTATGGATTAAATCATGTATAACATTTTTGGATCAATGTTTCGGATCATAATCCATGAGCCGTCATCAAGATAAGAGACCAAGAGAATAGTAAGATTAGATTGCAGTCTTATGTTTCAATTTATATAATTCTCATTTCAATTATTATTATTATTATTATTATTATTATTATTATTATTATTATTATTATTATTATTATTATTATTATTATTATTATTATTATTATTATTATTATTATTATTATTATTTGTTTTTCCTTCCCAACCACTTGAATTACTAGCACTTTAATGTGAACTTATATAAATTGAAACACAAGTCTACAATCTAATCTTACTATTCTTATGGTTTATTATCTTGACAATGACTCATAGTGTGATTCGAAACATTGATCCAAAAATATTATACACAATTTAATCCAAAAATAGGTATTATTTATTCAAGATATTATTGATGAGAATATTATTTGCCTTGGCACACCTACTGAAGAGGCTAAGACATAATAAAATGACAACTTAAAGATTGAAATATACAAATATCCTTTTCCAAATCATAAATAAAATAACAAGGATGATTATGAATTAGATTACATTATATAATGTTCATCCTCATCCTTCTACATATGGGCATCCACTTGATAACATTGTTTGTATAGTTAGAATCAAACAAGCGTCACGTCATATTATTACATATAATGATAGTAAAGTTGTTGATGATTATTTAGATAGACATGCACTCTCTATTCAAGCAAATGTTGACATATAATCTGTTGGGTGAATATTTTATTACTGACATAATGGAAGAAAAATGGTTATTTTAACCACAGTGTGATGAGATAAAATCTCTCCTCAAGATAAGGGGTGGCTCCCTTTTATTATTAACTAACACAACACTTAATTATTTACACTTATTTACAATAATTGTATCATAGTGGGTGTTGTCATATCATCCAATTTTATTTTTTTAGAATTGATGTTCAATCACAAACTTCCTTTCTTTATTTGTGATATAATTTGAAAATCTAAGATCACTTGATAAACCAAATATAATTGGCATTCATATTTGTTAGCCAAAAGATTAACAAGAATAATACCAATAGAGTAAACTTAAAAGATAGAATAAAGTACAGCCCAAAGTCTTCACCTTATTTATAAGAAATATTAAAATTATCAAATAAGAATAACTGGCAGCTCAAATTCTCTCCAGTAATTCACTTTCAATATGATCATAAACCCAATAACTAAAAAGTAGCTCAAAGACTTCAAAATCAGCTTCTTGGCACCTTCTGTCTTATAGAAATTTTATACCACAATTCAATAAACTCATAAGAAAGTGTAATGGAAAATACATAAGAACATCTCCAACACACCAAAATTTTATCTCAACACAAATATTGAAAGATCACTTTATTTTCTTATATTGAATGAATTTTTGATTTACAATATGAACACAAAGTTTCAAAATTGTTTCTCAATTCAGCACTATTTCCCCTCTATAGCAATTGGTGATCCTTTATACAAAGAGCATCCTCCTATTTATAGAGAGGATCTATGAAAAAAAATAGGAAAAACATAAATACATTGACTTTTTCATGTATAGAGTCTTATTTGACTTAGGACTATGTACTTTTCCTACATGCAATTTACATTGAACAAAAATACATATGGAAAATTTCAAAAGTAGATTAAGTGTCCTTAGACAAGAATTTCTTCCTTTTTATTCTTCTCTAAAAATGCCTCATATCTCTTCTAAATAGTTTGGACTTCATCATTATCTAAGCCAGATGTACTCTTGGAGATGGCAAGTACCCTTGTGATAGAATCTTCTAAGTTAACTGGTAAATCCTTGCTTTTATCCATGATTCTTTGTATTTTATCCAAACTGACTTAAAATTCAATTAATTTTTTGATAGAGTCCAGCGTGAAAGTACCAATTTTAGTCTTTGTTTGCATCAAATATGTAAACTCTTGAATAACATTCTCCATAGGAAAAATTTCTTGAGAATCATTTTTAACTTGACATGAGAGTTTTCTAATTTTATTTGCAAGATGTAACATCTTATTATCACACATATCTTTAGCTTCTTTGAGATGTTTAATTAGATTCTTGAGAACTTCTCTTTTATTCTTCATAGCTTCCCTATATTCAATGACCATTTTCCTATTTAGAATGACCTTCTACTCAATGAAAAGCTCCACTTTGAATTTGTAAAGTTGAGTCCATGTATCAATATCCTTTTCAATCAACTACAAATCTTGAGTGAGTGTTTTAATTTCTTTCTAAATTTATATTTTTATTTCACTCAGGTTTTTCAAAAATCCAATTATAGAACGCAACCTTTGAGTACCATGTGTTGTTAATCTCTCAATCCCGGCATTGATTGCATGACCCTAAGATCTAATTTTTCTACAAGTTGAATAGATATTTTAGTATTTTCATGCATAACATGATTAATGGACTCAAAAGGTTGGGTGGTTTTAGTAAAGCAGAATTCAATTGTTTCACTTGTACTTTGAGTTGATCTTTGACCTTCTTATCCTTATCATATCTCTCGATCAAAGAAGCCATTGCTGCTTGTAAATATTCCTTTACACCTTCATGAGTTTGTTTCTTAAGATCTATTCATCCCACTGCATATTTAGATGCTTGAATATCCTCAATGTTTCTATCTTTAAGTGGCACTACGACTTTAACATACTTATGCCTAGATTAAAAAATTACCCTTGACGTAGTTTTGGCCTTCTTTGGTATTTTGGGATTTATTGGCACAAGCTGACCAAAATCAAAATCTTCCAGAGCCACTGCTTGCTTCTTCTTCTTAGGTGTTTAGGATGCCAGCCAGGGAGGAAGAGGAGATGGATCTCCTTGGTTAGAGGATGTTAAATCTTTTGAAATTTGGGGAGGGACAATGGATTGCGAAGTAAGTGGAATGGAAGGCAATGTGATGGAGGTATATGGTAATGGGGTTGACACCAATGAGATTGTAGTAATAATAGGTGGAGTTTGGGTTGGAGTGACCACCACTTTAGTGCCTATAGACATTTTGGACACTGGAGTGGTAGGAACATAAGTTGTTATCTTTGAGGAAGGTATAGACATAAATTTTTACATATATCGTTGGGTGAAATATAAATTAGTCAGGGATCCCAATGACTTTGAAGGACTGGGTAGATTTGACAATGAATCAAAAACTTGGTCTAATGTACCTTGCAAAGGAACTTGAAAAAATGTGGCACTAAGAGGTGAAGAAGGAGATGAAATAACAAATTGAGAAGGAATAGGATCAACTTGTATAGTGGTACTCACAGGAGGAACTATGGAAAATGTTACTTGTGAAACTATGTCTTGAGAAGTTTCAGCCAAAAGAACCTCTGATTGAGTAGTCTCTACTTGTATAGGCTATTCAAGCAATGACTGAGACAATTATGACATTTTTGATTCAGATGGTGCCTCACTTATGATTGGGAATTATTTTTTCTCCACTTGAGCACTTTACTCAACACCTGCTTCTTTACCTTTCTTCTTTCCATTAATAAAAAACATAAATTTTGAATTTTGTTTGGAAGTAGAGGGCTCCTCTTTATTTTTGGTTATCATATCCTCTCATTTCTTAGCAGTTTCTTCATCATACTCCTCCTTAGAACCAATCTTAAAATGTTTCAACTTAATTCCTTTGAATTTCAACCAAGCATTAGTTCTTGCAACAATAGGTTGAAATCTGTCTCTAATGGAAATGGATTCTTTAACTGACCATTGGATAAAAGGGAGATGAGTTGAAGCCACTTGATTTTCCTCATATGATGGGTCCAATACATTACCATCATCTATCAAATCTCCAAGAATATTTGCCAATTCTAAATTGATAATATGATCAGTAGTAAGGTGATTATAATCAAGTATCTTTATATCTTTATCAGTTCTACATGCTTCCTAAATATCTTCAATTCTATGTACATGAGTGATATTACGCTTTAGCCTCTCCTTCATCATTCTATAATCAAAGATTTCTCTACTTTTTAACTTGTGTAATCCACTGCATCTCAATTTCCATAGTCTTAGCCTTTGGGGTAGTGGAAATTGTGTACCAATCAATATTAATTAAAACTTTGAAACCTCTCTTATGAGCATTTGATTGTTTTTTATGCTTGTTCATCACTTGTCTACACATTTATATTAGTATTATTTTATCACTTAGGTATTTGGGTAGTATGTAAGGTTGTTCATCAAATCCTCCTACCCTGATGTATTTAAAAGTTGGGAATTGCAAGAAAATACATCCAACCCTATTAACTTGCGCCTATGCCTGGTCTAAAAATCTCTTCTTTTCAATTTTTTTGTGAAGATTGCAGATGAATGTATAAAAGAAAGCATCATTAACTATCCTGTAATGCTTGATGCTTTATTTTATATTTATCATGGATAATGCTCATATACAAGATTTTTTTTTCTTTTACCAACATAATTTAGACCCAAACAAGATTTCATACTGGCTGTAACATACACAAGATATGAAGTCATATAAAACTTGAGTGAAGAAGCTACCTCAAAGAGCTGATGACAAATAGCATTACTAATTTTTTTACCCTAAAAGATTCTTTGCTTATTTATTTTAATAACCATGATGTATTAATACATCCATTCTTGAAAAATGTTTGAAGCAGACAAACCTTTCACTCTATTGAGGAGAGTAATTAAATCCCCTATCTCCTCCATAAAGTCACTACGATGCAAATACTTGGGCCTTCTAGCAATGGTGGGTCGAGGAGTCTTGAACTACTTGGTATTGATATGTTTTTTACACTTCTCAAGATCTCTGTCATAGTATTCTTGAGCTAACTCCATTGTTAAATTAGAATATTCCTCAATCTCAAAAAGGTGAAAAATCCTATCAAAATATTCTTCATCAAGGTGAGTGATCACCTTACCCTATAAATCCTTGACTGATTTGCTTTCCTTATCAAAGTGTGCTATCATGGTCAAGACAAACTTAGAATCATGTGCTGATACTGAAAATGCAACAACCAAATGAATTCCTATATTAAGTACTGGTTGCATATGAGGTGCAATGGGTTCTCTTCACAATCTTTATAAAAACTTAGCCATGTCCACATGACCAATTTTTGTATCTCTTATTTGATCTACATTTGAATCAACTATAGATAACAGGAGACACCTTGATACTTATACTTCATTATCTTTGTGTTTGGATATATGTCTATTATTAATCGAATAGCTACAAGTAGAAAAATTTGGTTATCCAAAGTGTTTTTTATTCTTTTTCAAAAAAATGTAGAATTGGCAAAAAATAGCGCTTTTACATGAGGTATGGTGAATGTTGTGTAGATCAAAGAATTTTCTCTAAATTGCACAGAAGTTGGAAAGTTATGAGATATAAGTCAGATAAAATTATTTAAATTGCATAACTTTGGAAATAAAATTTCTTTTGTGCATGTCAAAGAAAATTCTTTGACTTGCATAATTTGGTTTTTACCTTGTGGAGTGCAGGTCAGAGAAAATTCTTTGATTTGCATGAGTATAGATTAAAATTAGATGTAAGTCAAAGAAAATTCTCTAACCTACATCCAAATTGACTATTTGGTGCATGTCAAAGAATTTTATTTGACATACACAAAAAGGGATGGCTATTTATGCACATTAGAGAAATTTCTTCGAAGTGCATAAAGAGAAAATGTTATTTGGAGAAAATTATCTGATATACATGAAAAGGGAAAAAACAAAAACCAAAATAAAAACCCTAAGAAATGAAATTTGATAGCTACCAAACTCACTTTACAAACATTCACTTATGAATGTATCAATGAATCTATCAACCCAACAAACTAGATCTCATCCCTAATGAATTGAGAAATTTCATGGAACATTAAGCTTGTTTGTCAATAATATCATAACCATATATTTGAACTTATTTCAAGTCTTTGTTTGCTTTTACACATTTGATCTATGATTTAGTCTCTCTACAATAGTTCTCTATCTTGTAATCAATATTAACCATCCAACATGCTCTTCTCTATATTGTAATCAATATTAACCATCCAACATGCTCTCTTTCATCATCAAACATTACACTGAGACCTTATCAATTCAAGATAGTATAAGGACTTTCACAAACAAAGATTCATTGAGGCATTCATTTATACAAAGTAATCAAATTTCTTGAATGAGATAATACATGTCTATACCCCTTTTAATCTTCAAGGAAGTATCACACTGTATCTTAATCTTGTATTTAGTCTTTGATAATCCATCCATGAAATATTATACTCTTTCTAGCTCTGCAACCAAATCTTCTTTCCTGATCTTCCTTATGATGCTTGAAACCCTTACTAGCTTCTCAAGCCTTAATGGAGCTTTAGGTATTCAATCTACAATATGCATCTATATGAAGCTTAAAATAAGTTTAAGCACATGTGATTCAATGTATCTAACATGTTTCAATCCTCATATAATATATAAGACTCTAAGATATTGAATTTTGTCTCTAAACTCCTTACCTTGTTCAAAAGCTTGTAGGTCTTATTAGGCCTAATTGTGCCTCCAATAGGTCAAAATCATTATTATCCCATTATTCAATATGAAACAAAATTTATTAAGTTATTTCAAACATAATAAATATGATCCAAGCCTTATACCAAGTTATATCAATCAAAAGTAAGGAAAACTCAACTTTGACTTTTTGACAATTTTTGAAAATGAGCACCTACAGGCAGATAAAAACATAGTCATATATATATATAAAAATAGATAGATCCTTTTGGAATGAAAAAAATTGGATTACATCACAAATACTTTTATCTAACTTTTACAAAAATAATCAAGTCATCTGGATTAGTATTTTAGGAGTTATGGCCTTTTTAGTGACCAAAATCTGCGTTTTGGTTTACAAAGAAAATAGGGAGGCCGAGAGCTTTTAATTGATTTTTCATAGAGCTCATTTTTTTTTTTTTAATAGTATACCACCTAGAATAGGAGATAAAATCACTCCTATAACATCTCCATTATCTAATTTTCTTCCATACAACGTTTTACATGTGCAAAAACACCACTGTATATGACTGTACATACAAAAATCAGAAATTTCAAGGGTTTCAAGAACTCAGTCTATGTCTTAAGCTTGAAATCAATTCAAGAACACTTGGATAACGTCTAATAATATGAAATTCATTTAAATACAAACAATTTGAACACAAAACCCCTTTATTCACAATAAATAAATTCTAAAAACATACACAGACTTCTGCCAAAGTGTTGGCAGACTTGAGATTTTTTTTTACAATGGAAAAATGTTGCCTTTTAGGCTTGTGGATGGTCTTGTACACCTACATATTTCTAGGATAGATTCAAATCAAGTTTTTGAAGTCTTAATCAAGTTTAGAATGCTCCAATTTTTCTCAAGATTCTCTCCAACCACTTAGACACAAGATAGCAAATTTTGACCCTATTCTCATGGACTACTTGTTACATTTACTCTTTATAGATTTCAAGATGACCATGACCTCCAATAAGTTCTATAAGACCATTTTCTATGTTTCACACTCCTATGGACCTATCAAAACTCATATAACTCTCAAACCATTACAATTTTTTTTTTATGTAATTACATAAGGAACATTTGAAAATTCAAATCTAGTTTTGGAGGGAAACTCTCCAAAGGCCTTGAATGACTTAAAACAAACTTATAATGCCTCAAGAATGGCTTATTATGAATTAATATACCTCCTATGCTCTTGACAACATAAATTTTACATGCATATGGTGATGCTCCTGCATCAAAATCAAAAAGATGAAGGGGGAAAAGAAGGAAAAAGAAAACAATCAAAACTCAAAATGAGGATAAAAAAGGAAATTGAGCAAGGTTTTAACTCAATCAGAAAAACTAGGGAAAAAAGAAATAATAAATAAAGACAAAAAGGAAAGAAGACAAAAATAAACCCTACCTAGAAAGCATGCTTAAAATATCAATCCACGTGCAACCTAAAACAACTGAGAAAATGGTGGCAGAGGAAGTGTTGATGAGTTCAAAAATGGTGATGAAAAGAGTGAAAGAGAGCTTGAAAACGGTGAGAGAAATAAAAATAAGTGGTAAAAATAAAAATTACCAAGCGTAATATATATATATATATATATATATATATATATATATATATATATATATATATATATATATAATGTGATAATGAATGCATATTAATTATCGTGAGTGGTGGGTCCCATGTGAAAGATTAAAAAAACCCCGATCCTGCATATGCAAAGTCAAGAAAATTTCTTAATCTTGCATATGCAAGATCGGAAAAAATCTTTGACATCGCATATGTAAAGTTAGGAGAATTTCTGGATCTTACATATGCAAAGTCAAAAAAATTATTTGACTTTACACAAAACACATGCATGGTCAGAGAAATTCTCCACCATAACAAAAAAGAAACAAAGTGTAGTTCAGATAAAATTCTTCGAGTTGCATGGGATGCAAAATTCCCTCAAAATATCAACTTTCTTGGAAAAAAAAATGCAAAGAGGTAGATATTTGCCTCATTTTGTAAGCTTAGAGCTCATGGGATATGCAATAGACAAGTTTCATAGGGGTTATCCCATGAATTGAGCCTGATAAATTCAAGGATAACACAATCCATACATAGTGTTACGATGGAAAATGGTTCAAATGAAAATGCATGCACCATAACACTTCTCTACTCTCTTGGATATATAAAGCAATATTTTTAGGACACTTCTAAAGTTGTCAAAGCATTTGATGGTCATAAATAGGATACCATTGGGTATATAGTAATGTATTTATAAGTAGAAATTATCATAGTACCCACTCCATTCTTAGTTATTCCAAGCACCAAGGGTATTTGATATGTTATTAGGACACCCTTGGATACAAAAAAGTAGAGCATTATCTTCTATAGTGCATAAATGTTTCAAATATATTTATAATAATTAAGTGGTCAAAATTTTAGGAATCCAATATGAATATCCTTTGAACTAATGATATTTACTCCTCCTACAGAATAGTTGGTTGGTACATGCATTGAGTAACATGGTAATGAAATAGTCTATATAAATATTCAAGAGCATAATTTATATATTCCAAAGCATATTACAAAATTAATTTCTCCATCTATAAGTGAAGATGAACATATTATAAAATCAATTTATCCATCTATCTATGAGCATGATACAATTACACATGGGCATAATCATGTAGTTTCAAGAGCATGGTACATTCTCCTAAGTAAAAAGTGACACCTAAAAAGAAGTATTCATATCCTCAGGAACCATAGGTTATTTAGAGAGCTTCACCATAGGTACAAAAAAATACATATTATCCTATAATACATGAGGATATAAGTTTACATGAGTATATAAAAAATGATCTAGAGGGTTATATTACAACATATGATTCTTATTCAGATTCAAAGGCATGCACAATTGACACTTATTACTCACAAGAAGTTACTCTTTCATATAATGAAGTTGGATATACATATGTGCATCCTATTGATGATATCATTGGCTGGAAAAAATGTCCTACTTTCTCCAAATCTATTGATTTGACTAACTCTATTAATTAATTATCTACATAAATTCCTTTGTACATAACTTTTTCGATTTTAATTCATTGCTACTTATTCTATCCTTTATCCAAACATTCTTATGACCTTTAGATTTATTTTCACTGTGGGCACTTTTATTTTTTATCTTCAACCTCATTTTAACAAACCAAAACAAACATCTTACATTACTTTCAAATGCTCAATCCACTTGTTATGGCTTCCATTGCACCCACATGATCACATTTTTCTACTTTTACATGATCACACATAGTATTTTTCCTATTTAAGAGCATGTGCATTATTTTATATATTCATAATTTATGCTACATTTTTATGATTAATTTATATATACATTAGGGGCATATTGTTTGCCTTCCTTCCTATACTTCAGTTCCTTGTTAAGGATTGTTTGAATCCCTCCCATTTATTTTATTTTTGAAGCCTTGATTCTTAGTAATTTCAACTCTCTTAAATTCAAATATTTAAAAAAATTAAAAAAACATTTAAATATAATAATTTACAAAAAAATTCAAATATTCTGAAAATTAAAAAAATTTCATATATGTCAAAAATAAAAAAAATTCAAAATTGGGACCTTAAAAGCATTTTTAAATGTTGTTAGTTTACCTTTTTACATATGTTATTTATTTCATGTCAATTAGATAACATATTTTAAATTTCAACACAATAATTTTCACAAGGTATGTGAATTTGATATAGAACACAAGAAAATAAGTCCTAACTTATCATAATCATGGACCAAATGAGGTTAATCTACATCAACCTTATGTATTAGTGTCATGGTTAGAAAATAACATATTCATATAACACAATGTAAGGTATTAGTGATTATCAAATCATTTTTATGATATATAACTCAACATGGTATAGAGGTTGTGGATACATGTAAATTATTGAAGTATTAATAAAGAATGAAGTGATCCCTGCATCTTAGCAAGGTTGTTGGATAAGAGGGAAGCTCGACATCAAAAAATATGTAAGTGTGTATCCCTTGGCCTTGTGTATGAAATCTATACATGTTATTTCTTGGCATCATCATTTCATTTGAGTGTAGCCCTTGGTATTGCGTGTTTATGTGACATTCACATGTCCCTTGTATGTGACATTTGGGCCTTATGTGTGAAATATTATACAAACTGTGTGACATTGATTGTTACTATGGTCCCATGATTCATATCATGCTTTACTTATATTCTTTAATTTATACTTATGCCAAGATACATATCAAGCACAACATGATTATGTGGTTCAATGATATATCTTTATAACACGTGTTTCATATAAAATTAAATGTTATATATAATACAATTCAAATATTTATATGATAATACATGATTACGTGTTTCAATTATTTTACAAGTTTATTTTGAGATAAGTGACATGTAGGCAATGTCTCTTATCTCAAAATGGGGGAATCAAATTGGACTTGTATTGAAAGTTCAAAGTCCTCACGAGTAACAAAATTAAGATTTATGGTAGTAAATAGTTTTTAAAATAAAACATGATTCAAAAAAATAAAATTATGGGGACATGTGGCATGTATGTGCACTCATTCTTACAGTTACAAGTTACAATTTTTAAACATTTACAAGTTTAAATGGAGTTCAATATTAATTTGGTACAGATACAAAGGGAATGATATTAATTAATATTCATGCTTCTACATGGAAAATTTCAAATTTATAAAGTTCAAAAGTTTCAAAAATGCAAAGTTTCAAATAGAATCTAGATTTATCTGCAACGGTGTGATTCATCTCATTTTGTAAATGGGTCACATTAGAGTCTAGTGAAACTCAATGTCTATGATTGTAATTTTTTTATTGTAGCAAGACACATTTGGTGGTTTCACCCCTTTAATTATTTTACAAAGTACTCTATATAGTTAAATGAAGGTTGGAGCATACAATCTTTCTAACTCGAGTTTTCAAAGGTTTTCAAATTGAGACCTGATCACTCTCACTTCACCATAGGTTCAAAATTTATCCAAATACCTCAACAAGGGGACACACACATTTAAATTTTAAAGTTATATGATAATTATATTGCATACTCTTTCAGGTGTATAATTTCATTGTTCTCTTTCAAATTTAAAATTTTAAAGTTTAAAATTTTCACTTTTCAAATTTGGATAGTAACTACTTTCAATGGAATTATTATAAGTTTTGCATTAAGGCATCTTGCACTGTAAATATTCACATAATAAGACAAAGTGTGTATACATAGGATCACATCTCCTTTATTAATTTAATTTCATTGCATTACTAGAATAAATTTGGAGAAAATTTAGCCATTCAAATTTAATCATTAATTTCTTGACAATGTTTAATCTTGACATCCGTACTCTCACTTTGTCTATTCACTATTCTGTTAACTTATAATTCCATAGGAGCATTCAATACTCTAAAAACTATTTTAAAACTTCTCAAAACATCATTAAAACATTTTATTATGTTTACAGCCTCATGTTATCATATTTACATCATTCTTTGTCCTTTTGGGACAAGACCACACTAGGTTAGACATGGTTGCATTATGGCCTTGTCCAATAGTGTGGCCTTATTTAAACATTAATTAAATATCATAAGGATAATATCAACATAATAGGGATATTTTAATGATGTTAAAAGTAGTTGTAAGAATTTTTTTAGAGTAGTGAATTCTCTTATATATATTGTAAATTAATTTAATAGTGAATAGACCAAGTTAGAGTAAGGATGTCAAGATTAAACATTGTCAACCACAACGATAACTTTTTAAATTTCAAACAATGCATATTATCATCCCATGATTTAAATTTTTTTTTAAAATAGAAATAGTTAAAATATTCCCCTATATAATCACATGAGGGCCTCTCAAATCATCATCCAATAATCACTTAGATATTATACTACATATTGAGCAAAAGAGCACTATTTCTTCCAATTCCAATTTTGAAACATTCTAATAGTCATAGGCCAAGTCTGAAGTTATTTTATTATAATTCAAGGGAACTAATTATCAATAATTTAAATTAATCTATACAGTGTCATGAATATAACAAAGTAGATATTCATACAGTCACTCTAGGTGAGATAACTACATCAAACTGAGGCCCTTTTGGGCTATGTAGGCAACACTAAGATTATACATGGTTTTATAAGATAAATTGACTATTACCCTTGTTTGATACCCCCATTTTAAATTAATTTAAATTTTATTTATTGTGCATGAGATAGGTTTTGTACTTTTCAAGTCTTACATGTATCAAATCATCACACATATTCAGATAATAAACCCTTGCAAGCAGTTATAGGTACATTGATAAAAAAATTAGTCTTTTGTTAAGAATATATTTATTTAGTGCTCCATTATGTAAGTGATGAAATATTTGTGTGTGTAAAATAATATTAATTTTATATTTGTGTAAGTGAGTTGCTAACACAACTCATGTAGAGGTGTTAGGAGAGATAATAGGATATGAAGAGTTAATAGGGATAAGTTGAGTGATTATAGGGATGAGAGAATTGTAAGGATATTTATTGCTGATAAGGCTACATTCCTGTAATCATGGAGATAAGCTACCTATATATTTTTATACCTATGATTACATAACATTGTGAGTTTTTAATATTATAACCTCTGTATTTATCTCTACAATTATTTATATTTGTTGAAATTGTCTAAATCTATGACCAAAATAATATTTGGCATTAGAGCCTCATGGGATTTTAAGAATTGTATGAGGTAGATCCATTAATATTTATGGTTTCTCTTGTGTATGTAATTTTATTGATCTTAGATGATTTTAGTTTTATAGATTTTATTGGTATAGATTAAACTAGATTCAGAGTTTTTAAAGATATTTTTATGACTTTGTGTTGTTCTAATTTATAGGTGCATTTGTACATCATCATCATTCAGGCTTCAAACCAATCTTTGAATCTAATTTCATGCATGTTCATCATTTCCATGTGTGCATATCTAGTTTATTGCTATCTATTTATTCTTATAAACCTATGTATCCTATTGGATCACGGATATGACTTTTTATATCTGACTTGCTGCTACATTAGAGAGGAGTTATATTTAGAACTTCTCTAGATTAGAGAGGATTATGACATCCTGCATAATAGTGAAGAGAGGTGTAAAGGTAACTTCATCACCTAAGAGTAGTATGTGGGAAATAATGTGAAGGGAAATCAAAGCCTTCTATGATGGAGATCATCCATGGTGTTGAGGGACATTCCCACTAAGCATATGAAATAGATCCCTGCTATGTAGGTGCCTATTCCTAGAGTGGTAAAGTTAGAAAAAGTGTAAGTGCTATTTATAAAGATTCATATGTGCATTAATTTAATAAAATTAAGATTTATTTGTAGTTACATAAATTTTACATTATTGTCAGATTGGAGCTTAGGATCTGAGTTGAGAGAGAAGAATTCAATACCGAGGCTTTGCCCATAGTCCATGTAAGATAACTCGCTCACATATGTAATTACATTTTAATAGTCTATGATAGAGTCTCTTAGTCACTTAGGGTTTAGTAATACTTCAAATAATTTGTATTAAAGTTTTATTATTTATTTTAAATACATCAGTAGTTGGTTTATTAATAAATGAGTTAATAACTATTCATTTTAGCTATTAGGTATTTATTAGATGGTCTTAGACTATATTTTTTAGTCTATTAGGTTTTTAGTTTGTTTTATATTTAGTGATTAAGTTAGTTTGGAGTTTTATTTATCATCTTTAGATTTATAGTTTAGTCATAGTAAGAGTCATCTAATAGTCCATAAAAAATTAATTGTGTAATTAGTTATTTTTTAGTGTCTATTGTTATATGTTTTCTTTATGTTAGTCGATGAAAATGTGCATGTTGATATTAAAATTCAAAGTCCAAAAAACCATCATTATAATGGACGTAATTTTGGTGACCCTTATGTCTAATTTGTAATGAATATGTTAATCTTATGGGGGGGTCTTGTCATAAGAAATGACAGACGACTGAGCTTCAAGTTCCATTCAACTGAGTGAGCAACACCCTAATAGAGGTTGGAGGCATTGGAGGCTGGAGGACATTAAATGACCTCGAGTTAGTCACTAACTCAGGGGCCACACATCACATTAATGGCATCAATGTTTGTGCCAAATTGATAAAATCTAGGGGTGGTCTTTAGTGGTAGTGGAATCAACTTTGTTTTTATGATCGAGTGGTAATGATTATATGTAGTGACTACAAAAGATGACAGTGAGGACTCAGTCCTAATTTTTTAATATTCAATAAATTTTATTTTTTCATTTTTTCTTGTGATATAATAAATAAGTAATTCTAAATGTAATCCTTTGATATAAAACTGTAGTGGAATACTAATAAAAAATGTTGTAGCAATCATGATACTTATAAGGGTTGTTGGTAAGCCTATGTAAAACCATCTATAAAGGTTTTTGGTTAAAACCAATGTAAAATCATCTATAAAGGTTATTGGTTGAAGACTTTGTAAAACCATCTTTGTGGGTTGTTGGTTGAAGCCTTTTTAAAACCATCAATGAGGATGAACATAAGCATGGGTCCCTGTTCATACCTAGGTGGTTGTTGTATCCATCTATGAAAGCCACTTGTGAGTATACAATTTTGGAGAGTCTTGTGATGGCACATGTGTATCAAGATCATGAGTAAGTAGAGGTGACATGTTACAGTTCTAGAATAAGATGTTTTATACCATGTTTTCACTAAGGGGGTAATGTTAAGAATATCTTTAATTAATGCTCCATTATGTAAGTGATGAAATATTTATGTGTAAAATAATAATAATAATAATAATAATAATAATAATAATAATAACAATAATACTATTATATTTATGTGCATAAGTTGCTAAAACAACTCACGTAGAGGTGTTAGGAGAGATAATAGGATATGAAGAGACAATAGGGATAAGTTTTGTGATTGTAGGGATGAGAGAATTGTGAGAATATTTATTGTTGATAAGGCTGCACTCCCTTAATCAAGGAGCTAAGTTGCTTATATATTTGTATCTTTACAATTACATAACATAGTAAGTTTTTTAATATCATAACCTCTGTATTTGTCTCTATAGTTATTTATATTTGTTGAAATTGTCTAAATATCTAACTATAATAATATCACACAATCAACCAAGATACAACTGTGATCAATATACAAGGCTATAGTTTGTCCCTATCCTTATAGTGCAACCTTATCCCAACATAACTTAATTTCCTATTTTTAGTAGTGAAACAATTCACATGTATTTTCAAGCAATTTTCATTTACAATCAACCTTCATAGTCAATAACAAATTAAATCTAAGATAAATTTACTTATCTTTTTTTAATTTATTATTATAAGCTCATTTCCTATTCTCTAAATTTATGTATTTCACATTTAGATCTAATTATTTCTATAGATTTAAATTAAATTTTAATAGTTTATTTTTTCTTATAATTTTAGACACTATTTATAAATTATATAGCACCTCAGTCTTGTACACTTGACAAACTCAGACCTTTGTTGTTCTTCTCAGTTCTAGACCTTTTTCACTTTTGCAAGTCTTACATCTACTCTCTCTTTGGGCCCTTGGCCTATATATTAGTTTGACTAGTATTATGTTGATGAATTAGGCCTTATATCTTTCCCATAATTCTTAAAAGCTACTTATCTTATGCCTCTATAAGTTTTGAGCCTGTACCTATTTTCTTTCTCACTAGACACTTGCATCCTAGACATAAATCTATATCGATGCAGATGTCTAGCTCTAACGTAGGTGTCAAGTGCCCTAAAATTATCTAATTTAAAAATGAAACATATATTAATGGCCATCTTAAGTGATTTAATGTGAGTTATTCTCCAAAAGGATTGGTATAAATATAAGATCAACCCTCACTCATTTCTCACCTAACACATACCAATGTAACTTATCAAAAGCATTCAATCAAGAACTCAATAAATCAAAGCTTTATTATTCTCTCATATTCTCATATTGGTTATAGGAACACTACATATACATGTCTAAAGTACTGAAGGAGCAATTCGAGAGCCCAATTTGATAAGTTACAAGCTAGGTCATTGTTGTACTTATTTTTCACATATTACATGATTCACACATAAACCAACACATAGGGAAGAACTACATAAGTTTGAGGCCATCTTCAGAGTATTGGTTATGTAGGTAATATTCATTGATATAGGGGTATTTGGGGTGACTCAACACCATGTACTCACTAATCTATTTTTTCCACAACTACTATGAGGATGAAGAACTAGGGTTTTTATATTTGACAAGGAACAACAATCCATGACCTAGATTTGAATGCACTAGAGCAAAGGTGAAAAAAGCCCAGAAGCATCTAGGTGGTCACATCGTATTTTAGTAGATATTCTATATAGGACGTCTACATCTGACCTAGACATTAATATTAATGTAACTATCTCAGATTGATGCAAGTGTCTATAGATATAAAAGCACTTAATCCAAAATTTGGTGACTGTTCTAGAATACTCTTCTAATCTATTTTCTACTTGTTCTAGATCCAAATATGTATTATTATTAAAAGAAAATAAATACTTATTTTCATTATTATTATAATACTTAGTATAATTATACTTTCCATTTTTAATATATATCAACAAATAAATTCAATAAATGTTCTATTTGAATTTCATAAATAATTAATTGTTATAAAAATAATTTATTGTCCTTATGCCTTAGACTATCTCTAACCTTTTAATCCTAAATTCCTTAATCTATATTTTTAATGTTAAATAATAATTTTATTATTAAATAAAAAACACATTAAAAAATTGATATGAATTATAATGGACTTAAAAAATAGATGTATTTTTTAAAAGGTATCAAGATCAACATTCACTATTAGGAGTAGGAACCATGAACTTATTTTACTCTAGCCTAGTACAAATTCAATGCTCTAATAACATCGATCCAACCATGAGGAGATATCTGGAGGATAACATAGGAAATGCATGCTATTAGTATAAGTTTGCATGATTGAAGTTATCAAATTATATTGAATTTTCAGAGTGAGAATAAGTGAAATATTGAGGAGGTTTTTTTAGTTATAGAGTAATTATTATAGGGAAAATAAGATATTTTTAAAGTAATCAAAAGTGAAATAGGTGACAATTCAATTCAATTATATATATATATATATATATATATATATATATATATATATATATATATATATATATATATATAAAATTAATTAATTTAATAATTAAATTAAAAAATTGAGAAAATAAAATAGGTTAATTTATTTTGTTATAAAAAATTTGAATTGTAATTGATGAGATATTGAAAAAGTATTTGGTTTTTCACGATTTGGAATTTGAGATTGAAAGTTTGATTTAAATTGGGGTTAGTTTAAAAAGAGTTGATATGATGGAGAACTAGCATTAGAATTAATGTAGAGTTTGATGTTAGTACAAGGCTTACATTAACATAGGTTAGGTTCAAAATTTGAATTTGTTATCAAAATTGAATTTGAAAAAATAAATTAAGAAAATTTTGTGAATTAAAATTATATTATAAGTTATTTTACCTTGTTGATTCTAATAACCGCAATTACTTCCAGTTAATTTATTACCAATATTTTCTATTATAACACATGATTCATCCATGTTTATTTTATCTGAATGCATTCAAAGAACTCATAAACACTTATATCCATAATTTAGAAAATCTTTTAGTTTCTATTGTAGTTATTTAAACTTGGAAGCCCATCTAAGGGGTAACATAGTCTTAAAATATTATTTCACATTTTATTATATGAAAATATATGTTTTTAATAGCTAAAACCTTTTATGAATGAAAAAATATATTGTAATTCACATATATATTTTATTTTATATATTTAAATAATAGAAACATTTGTACTAAATAAAAGATAAGACATTTAATTGTAATATTTTATATATTAAAATTAAAATTTCAAATCTTATTAATTATGATGTATGGGGTTAGAATATGAACCAAATCTATCTTTTAAATTGTAGAAAGAACAAAATCATAACTCAAAGCATATGTTTAAAATTATATAAAAAATATTTTATTTTGTAAAAAATAATCATAAACACAAAATAGTATAAAAACATACTTATTATACATTTATAGCAACAATTTAAAATTTTACAACAATATTGGAAGATTCCTATGACTAAGGCATTGATAAGTCTACCACATCTTTATGATTTAATAAATTAATTTATTTAGATAAAAAATTCCTGATAAATGAAATTTAATATTTCTATAAAATTAATAATCTATATTCCAATACCCTTAATACACAACTAAAAATCATTTAAATGAAAAGAGAGGAAAAATTTACAAAATAGATTATAACAAACCATATAGAGAATATATAAAAAATCTTTAAGATGATATTCTAGGTTTCAACTTTCTTCTTTGTCCATATTCAACATACATCTACATAATTGCTATGTGAATAAAAAATTAAATTAGCAAACTCTAAAAAATTGTGGAAGAATGAAACTTATGAAGAGAAGAATTCTTATCCCATCCTTAGCAATATCAAAAGTTGGTTGCCACCAAGAGAGATAAATAGTTATATATATAAATGAAGAGTGTTATTGTAGAATATTTACTTGATTAAATAGGCTAACACTATTATACAAATTAATAAATCAAAATTTATTAGAATTTCCAAACATTTTGAAATAAAAAAAGCCACAAAAAAGAAATAAATAATTACAATCACAAATGAATAGTGTTATTATAAAATATTTACTTGATTAAATAGGCTAACACTATTATACAAATTAATAAATTAAAATTTGTTGGACTTTCCAAACATCTATATAATTTCTTAAAAACAAAATATAAACATGAAAAGAGAAACCTCTCACAAAGTGAAGGGGTAATATAAATGGATGTAAACGTGAAGGTGACCCTTACAAGAAGAAAAAATATGTTTTATGTTTGAATTAAGTTTTGTTAGATTCAAAGTAAAAACTAAAATAATAATAATGATTTGAAATTATTTTTGCAATAATAAATGAATATAAAAAGAGTTTATTGGATAAGATTGTGTAAAATTTTAGAAATATAATATTTCGAATCTTATATTAAGCTCATTGTTAAGAAGAATAATCACATGCTTGAGAAATGTTAGAGAAACTATTTTTACTTAAATATGTCAAGAGAAGAAAAAGAAAAGGAATATAAATGAGGCTAGTGGTAGTGGAGGTGAAGGTAATGATGGGGAAGAGAAGATATCAGCCCAAGGGAAAAAAAAGAAAGGATATTCATTAATTTTTAATATACCTTATTATAATCAATAATTATATTACAAATAATTCAATAGTACCATATATGATAAGAGAAATTAAGTTAATTAACTAATTAATTGCATTAATTAAGGTATTTGAAAAGAAAAAGAAAATGAAGAGAACATAGATAAAAAAGGTTTAAAGAACACTAAAGGTCATTAAAGGGGAGGGTAAGATGGAAAGGGAATAAATAGAAAGTTGAAAAAGAACTAGGGTTTATATAAATTATGTAATAAAGATTTTCATGTGTGACTTAACTCTCAATCATTGTCTCAATTTAATTAGTTTAAAAGTTTTTTTTTGATGAAATATATTCATATATTAACTAAACAAAAATATACAAATAATTCCTAAAAAAATAAGCTGGTATGAGAGCATGCCATGACACTAGGCAGAGCCTAGGAGCAAAGTATCAAATATAGGTAGCACCTAGAAGCTAGTCATTAGAGATAACTATCAAAAAACAAGATCAAGGCCCAAAGGTAGAAGATCCATATCATCTAGACCCGAACCCAAACTTGGTAAGTCATTACCATCTAGAATAGGCTCTCAACCAGTATCCTGATCTGTGTCCATTTCATCATCTACTTAAGCCTGAGTGGGTGAGATAGCCAATGAGAGCCTAGAAAACTTGTCTAACATGTCTGCATGACCTCAAGGTGGTACCCCCAAGAATCTAAGAGTAGAGGAGGAGGAGGACCATCCTAGCCATCTTACCTAATGTGGGAAGGAGGTAGCAGTTG
This sequence comes from Torreya grandis, assembly GCA_037957365.1. Taxonomy (NCBI): domain Eukaryota; kingdom Viridiplantae; phylum Streptophyta; class Pinopsida; order Cupressales; family Taxaceae; genus Torreya; species Torreya grandis. The sequence goes on from JARHVA010000845.1 coordinate 3,240,181, forward strand.
TCACCCTCACTATTGCTCAGGAGGGGAAACACATTGGTATAGGGTATTGCTATGAGAGTGGCACCTAGAGCAGCTATGATAATGTCCACCATGAGGTAATTGAGGTACTCTATCATCCATCCTGGGATCCTTGGGTGGAGAAGGTGGAACCTGAGCCATAGCACAAGGAACATCTCCCTAGTGAGATGGGATGTCTTGGAGATACCCAAGATCCATGCCCACTTTATTGGATTGAACTTGCATCTACAACAGAACATTGGAGATGATAGAATATTTGTGCAAAGAAAAAATATTACAATCAAAATAAACATGATTAAACATAGAATTATTTATTTCTTTCCAAATATAGATGAGAATCTCCACTCTAAAAGTATGCCAGACTTGTGCTGATTTGCTGGGCATTATGGGCTTATCACCTTGAAGGATGTGCTATCAGATGAAGAAGTTGGGTTGAAAGGGCCTGAAAAGATCATGGATCTAGGACTAGACCTTTTGAGCTTTGGGATAGTACCAGAAGAGATGAGGAAGAATTTCAAGATGCCCATAGAAGGGGTAAGTAGGCAATTAGACTCTTAGTTGAACAAGCCTTCTACCAATAGGTAAGCCTTGGTGTAATATACACCAAGCAAAATGGGAAAGCTTGGGCTCCAAATAGGCCCCCTAAACAGTGTTGAAGTTAAATTTCCATGTTTTCACAGATGAGTGTAATCCCCAATGGTTGTTAAGCTTATCAACCATGGGCAGATGTGGGGTGAGCCAATTATAGCCAAGTTGAGGAGTGTAATTGTGAAAGGGGGTTTCAACATACCATTTTCAGTCCTTCTACCATGATATAGCTAAATTGACTAAGATTTTATGTAGCATGGAGGTAGGGATGGCATTGAGGATTTCTTGGTAAGATTCTTGGTCTACATTGACCAACTGATATTTAGCTTTCACATCCTCTTAGGATAGCCAAGTGTGAGAGTGCCTGCAAAAGTTATCTTGGATAGAGTGGATTCCTCTATGGTAAAGCTTGAGGGCATTGATCTAGGGAACCTCTGCTGAAGGAACCCCATTTTGAGAAAAAATGGGGGACCACCAAAGAGAGTGGGAATTAGAAAAGAGCCTATTACAAAAACTAGAGCCATTTTAGAGGATCCATGGCTTGATATTTTCCCAAGATTTTCAGATGCTTTTGGCCATGAAGGACCCATTGATTTAGATGGGAGACTGGATGAAGAGAAAATTGGGGAAGCCAAGCCCTTTCTAGGCTTTCTTACCCTTAGGTAAGCCTGAGGAGATACATTGTCTGAATAACACCTTCCATGCTTTTGGGCCCTCAATGGCCCTCACAACCCATTTGGCACATAAGGTAGATCCTTGCCTAGCTATGTTGATAAGTCCCATCCCTCCAACTTCACATGGTAGGTAGCACTATTCCCAGACCACCCTGTGGAAACCTTTACCTTGGGGAGAATTGGCCCAAAGGAAATATTTGAGGAATTTCTCCAACTTTTGGTAAGATTTTTTTGAAGGAACCTAGCATGATGAGTAACACACATGGGTGGACATTAGGATCTTTGAGTAGATTTGAAATTTCCATGCTAACAAAAAAGACTTGGCCATCTAGTAATCTAACTTCTTAGCAACTTTGTCAATAACATACTTCCACAATAAAGGTGGAAAAGCATAAAAAACAAAGGGAATGACATGAAATTAAAAAATTTCATCATGTTGGATCCACTTCCAACCAAATTTAGCTGCCCATAAAGGTAGAGGGAGGTATGACTATCTGTAGCACCGAGTTTTTTGCCATTATATGCTAGAGGTAAAGGTTAGGCAGAAGGTGTCAAGATACTAAAGGGCATTGTCCATGTTAGCTTCATCTTTAATGAGGGTGAGGAAGGAGTCATCAGTAAAGTGACCATTAAGTAACTACATGTCCTCATGGGGGTTGGTTACATTAGGTGAGAGATAAATTCCTTTAATAAGGCTGATAGATTGGGATTTCATAAGAAGGTATCCAAAACCCTCATCTACAAGCATATTAAGAGCTAGAGCTAAGGGGTACCCTTGGTGAATGGAATGGTATAGGCCAAATTTCTCAGAGGTGACTTTATTAATGGAGAGAATAATCCAGGCATCTGTGAAAAGCATTTAAATGGTTTGAATAAAGATGGTTCCAAACCCTAGAGTGCAAAGCATGACTAATATAAAGGGCCATTCAATGTGATCATAAGCTTTTTCAAAGTCAATTTTGATGAACAAGGCTTGTTGTTTGGACTGTTTGGCCTAGTCCATACCTTGATAGATGGTTATGATGTTGTCCAAGATGTAGCAGCTTCTGATGAAGCCTATTTATTCAAGATGCATAATGAGAGGAAGCATATTATGTAGCCAGATTGGCAATGCTTTGGCTATGACTTTATAGGAGACATTGAGGAGGATGATAGGCCACCAGTTATAGATCAACTATAGGTCTCCCTACTTAGGTATGAATTTGATATTTCCTTTATATATATTTTTACCTAGTGAGTGTGTGTGAAATGCTTCTTGGTAGACTTTAAGCAAATCATTACCCACAATATCCCAAAGGGTTTTGTAAAATTCATAAGGAAAACCATTTGTGTTACTGCTTCATGTAAATCATCTATAGTGAGTGGCCTATCATAAATCACCCATTGAGTAGGAGTGTGTTTTCAAGGCACAACTAAAATACATTGTTGAAGGGTAGTTTCATTTTCAACCTAGGAGGCTTGAGATTTGAACACTTGCTGATAGTGGTGAATAAATGCTTACACTATCTATGGAGTTTTTGAGAGCCTGTTACCAACCTCAACAATAACTTGGATTTGTTGCTTCAAGTTTTTGACTCTCAGTATTTGAAATAACTCTTTAGAAGCTTTGTCCCTAATCTTCAACCAATGAAGCCTAGCTTTGACTTGAGCTCCCCAGGATTGTAGTTGTCTGCAATCTGGATGTGGTGCCTCAAGGAAGTAACTCTCACCTATAAGATCTCATTAAATGGATATTTTTTCAGAGCTAGGGTCATGTGACTTAGTTCTAAGGAAGTAATAGAGTAGGAGTGTCTTCAAATTTTGGAAAATTAGCAGTCATAGAGCTGTAAAAAGTGGGAAATCCTTTAGATTGTATCATCCCACTAGATAATCCAACTAGATTCTTGGGAAGGATGTGGGTCTAAATTATAGACTCTCCTAATATGCACCATCATGGGTACATGTTTGAGTAGAGAGGTGTTAATAAAAAATTATGTTTGGTGGACCTTGGGATTCATGAACTACCAAGTTACATGAAACTGAATGGGGGAGTGGTTGAAAAGCCCAAAATCTAGTAGTGCCTACATCGAAGGGAAGAAGCCATTATCAAAGGAGAAGTATGGCTGGGTGGATATTATTACCCTATCAAGATGATTTAGACTTTGAGTGAGGCCTTCATTAAAATTACTCTAGGTGTACCAAACTGCATTTTTAGGCCAATGTGAAGTATTAGGGTCATAAAGACCCTATTTAGTACACATGTAAAACCATGCCTCCCTTTTTCCAGTTGCCCACCTCATGGGCAAGTGGCCCATTTTATCCTTAGGAGTTTTCACCATATTAATGTCACCACATAGTACCCAATGTACATCAGGGAGATCATTTACTATCCATCACCATAAATGGGTATGTTTTAAAGTGTCATTTAGGGCATAAATATTAATAAAGCCAAAATAATGGCTTTCAATGTTAAAAAGTGCCCATACTAACCAGTTGGTGGGGTCCATGCTAGATTTCACTAAGTGTGGCCACCACCTTGGAGAAATGAATGTGATCACCCTTCCATGTCCTGTGGCATGGTGATTATGTAAAATGATAGTATCATGCTAGATGGAATTACTAACACCCATCAGTAATAAATATGCCACCTTGACTTCCTACAAGCAGAGAATGTCCATTTTGGGAAACTTTGTTTTGAAATCATGCAAGACAAACTTGTGTTTTGGGTCTATGAAACCCCAAACATTTCATAAAAAATAATTCAGAGATGATAGGAGTCAAGGGACATGTCCTCTAAGTCCATCCCTTTAAGGGCATCATACTGGTTCTATAGAAAATGCCCATTGTTAGCACTCAAGAATTCATATTTCTTCCTCAAATCAAGGTCCACTAAAAAATCTTCTTCCACCTCATCTATTAAGAGTCAAGGGACATGTCCTCCAAGTCCAACCCTTTTAGGGCATCATACCAGTTCTAAAGAAAATGCCCACTATTGGCACTCAAGAATTCATATTTCTTCCTCAAATCAAGGTCCACCAAAAACCCTCCTTCTTCCACCTCATCTATTTAGAAGCTTTTCAATCTCTATTAATTATCAATATAGTGAATCTTTATGACCTTTATCATTTTGATATTAATTATACATATGAAGTGCTTTGTATGATCTTTATATTCTAGGCTAACTTATTGACCCTTGCATATTCTAAATTTTTATAATACTTTTTAATTTTGGTTTGAAGAAAATGATCAATTTTATTAAGGTAAAATTTATCATAAAATCATGAAATCGAATAAATCTTTATTAAAATCTTTTAGTTACTTATGGTGTTTCCAAAATCAAGTTTTTATTCCATTTTCAATTTATATTTGAGGTAACCTTAATGTATATAATTTGTTAATAATTTATTCACCCATAAAGAAAAGAAGGAAAAGGACAATCATTTTCACAAAAAATGAAGGAAAGGTCTAGAAGAAGACGACCACCAAAACCAAAAATACATGAAGAACCCAAAGATCACAAAAGTTATGAAGTAAATTCAACTTGTAGCCACATATGGCAACACATTATAATCATTCAAATACATGTTAAAAATAGATGACAATCATTCAATGGGTGAAATGACAATCATTTCTTGGCTCTTAAATGTCACAACACATGAGACTAGAACAAATAACAAATCCCCTCCATAAATAAGTACATTTAAAACCACCACCATTCTGAACCCAACACAATAAAATTGAATATAATAAATATATTTATCTAAAAAAATATTAAGAGATATTAATTTTAAAGTATTCATTTAAAAAAATTTCTAAATTTCATCCTATGATTAAAATATTATAATTTTTTAATTAAATTTTCAATTTTTTTTTAATAACGGTTAAATAGATATAAAATCTAAAATTAAAATTAAAAGTGAACATACTTATAGATATTACAACCCATCACCACTTTTTGATTGCCATTTTAGAATGTTTCTCAACATAATAAGATGTAATAACCAAACTATGTGCATGAACACTTGATCATGTCTATTTTACCCATTTTTATCCTTAATTAATTTGTACATTTAATTGGTACCTCTTTTGTAATTTTATCTTATCCCAAGCTTAAGAGAGGATTTATTTTTATCCTAAAATTGTAATCCATCCCATATGGAAATGTTATGACTGCTAAAAACATCACTATGCATTTGTATGTCTCAATCCAAACCAAAAATCCAACACATTCATTAGGGGGCATAAATGACAAATAGGAAAAACAATGACTATCGATTCTATCCCTATCCAACAATTCTATTTTTTTTCCTACCTACATTCATATTTTCAATTTAAAGCCTCTCTGAGGTCAACCTCCCTATTTGTAGTCTTCTTAAAGTGTTGTCATCTTGATGAAATTAATATAAATACACATTCAAATTAATTATTACACAACTAAAAATTTCAATAAAAAAGGCTAATTGACATGAGATCACATTGAGCAAAAGTCTCATATTCTTTTCAAATCAGGGTCTAAGCATTTTAAGTAATCCTTAGCCAAGTCTCAAACTAGTTTTATGCATCCCTAATTCCACATAATCAAGTATTCGATCTGATTCTAGATGCATTCATATAGTCAAAGGAGCACATTTTTACAAAACACTTAAATGGGAGAACTACATTGGAATTGAATTTCACTCTTCAAAATATTGGATATGTAGGCAACATTCAGTCATTTTGAAGGTGTCTGGGGTTTACTCAGCTCAATTACACTCCTATAACCCATGGTCATAGGTCACTTAATCATTGCATGCCCTACTAGGGTTTTCAACTTCAAGAGGCTACATATAGATCTCCTACACATCTCAAAATAAAAATTAGTACACACAAGCTTATTTTTCATTATTGCATGTGATTTTTCCCTAAAGTTCTGCTTTCTAAAAAAAAGATAAAACTAATAGATAGGGGAAACAATAATGGTCGATCTTATCGTATCCAACATTCCTTTCTATGTGCGAGCTCAAATATAGATTTTGGAAGGATTATGGGTTTGATCCCATTTTCTTGTTCTTGCATTGTTTTTGTCCACATAGTTAGTCAGACAACTTAAAAAGATAAGTCAATCTCTCAGTTGCATAGTTTAGCCTTACTTGTCATTATTCTGCTTATTTATTTTAGTCATTGTTTAGCCCTAAATTAAGTCAGGTAAATATAAAATAAGGTGAAGAATATATAAATGAATAAGTATAAAAGTGATAAATAAATCTATAACAAAATAATTTATTTGTAAACTCATATAAATAATGTTCTAAATTTAAATGCTGAGACATGCAAAAAATAAAAAGTATAACTATTGATTGATATTACAATGAATTAGAAATAAGAGTACTTATATAGTTTAATATGCACATACAAATCTAGGATGAAATAAGTTGGAAGTGGATTAGATCTAGATTTTGAATCAATCACCAAATTTTATAAATCTGCATTATGTGGCTTAAGATGCTTGTGTCGAACCTAGATAGTTACATCAACACTGGTGTCTAAGTTGGACATAGGTGTCTAGTATGAAATAGTGACTGGATCTAGATGTGACCACCTGAACCTCTTGGGTTTTCTATTACCTTTAATATGTTCATAATTTACACATAGGCTATCACTTTTTGTCAAATGATCAAATCCTAATTTTCTCACCCTTGGAGTGACTATGGGAAAAATAGTTTAGTAAGAACATGGTGCCAATCTGCCCTAAGGATCCCTATGTATATGGGTGATTTATACATAATGAATACTTCAAAAAGGGCCTCAAAATTAGGTAGTTTTGCCCTACATGTTGGCTTATGTGTGTATAAGGATGTAGTGTGTGATAAATAAGTACATAAAATAACCTAGCTTGTAACTTGTTAAATATGGCTCATTAAATGCTCCTTGAATAATTTAGACCTGTAGATAGGTTTTCCCTATGATTGGTATTGAAATAGAAAACAATAGGGAAGCCTTGCTCATTTAAATGCTTGATTAAATGCCTTTGGTAAGTTACCTTATGAGTTTTAGGTCTATGTTATATGAGGAATGAATGAGGGTTGATCTTGTATGTATACAATCCCATTTAGAAATATCTCACATTAAAACACATAGGCTGACCCAAATTATACATTATAGTGTAAGTTTAAAGACCTAAGAACACTAGACACTTAATTTAGTACAAGACACTAATGTAAATTTAGGCATTTGGATGGGACACAAGTGTTTGGGAAGTTAGAAAATATGTATAGGTCTAAAATTTGTAGAGGATGATAATAAACATGTTTATAACATTTTGAGTAGCATTAAAGGCTTGGTCGTCAAAAAAATATATGGTCAGATATAGAGATAAGCATTAGGCACAAAAGATAGTAGATGCGAGCCTTTTGGTAGTGGGAAGGTTTAGGAACTAAAGGGTAAAATTATGAGAAGTACTTGCCAAGTATACAAGACTAAGGTGCTATATAATTCAAATTTAGTGTCTAGATTTTCCCCCTTTTAATCTAGTAATGAAATTACTAGTTTAAAGGAAAATAAATGCATAATTGGGAGTGATAACACACCTTACCTTTATGTGAGCCCAAATTGAGTACTTTGTTGGTGATCAAATGGAAACCAAAAACATGTTAAAATATATAATCATTGCATATAATTTGGATTTTTTTTAATGCTTGAAAGTAAAAAGAGCAAGGTTAGGAGTACCCCTGTGTATCGATCTAACCATCTTGCCTTTTGGCAATTTGATTTGAATAGATGATTCAATATGACGTACTGGAGCTAATATTAAGACAATTTAAATACTTGAAAGTGCATATATATATATATATATATATATATATATATATATATATATATATATATATATATATATATATATATATATATATATATATATATATATATATGAGGACAACTTGCCTCTAACCTTGGAGAAAAGGTGAGTTGTCACCTGATAATTGAGGTTAACTCAATTAAAAAACCCAATCATACTTATAATCTAGTGATCACAAGTGGTCCAAGTCAACTCACACTATAAATCTAGTGAGGGTGGATGATTTAATCATTCCATCCTATAAACTTAGTAAAATTGAGTGATGTAATCACTACAACCTTGCCAAAAGTGAACCAACTAATGTAATAGATTAGCTCAATAACCATCTGGAAAAGTCCATCCTTGTGTATGCTAAAGTCCATATAAGTATTTGAAATCTGAAAGCTATTTTGATTTTGCAATTTATAGTGATCTTTTGCATGACATATGCACCTCATATATGTTTCAAGCTAAAACTTGGGTATAACAATGGTACCAAAAGCTAAAACTTGGGTATAAAAATGGTACTAATGCTTAAAATGCCACCATAAATATGTATCTAAATCATATAAGTATAATTTGACTAATTAAAAAAATTTCAAGTGTACAAGACATGTTCCCATGACATGCCCCCAATGAAATCTGAAATTGAGAACTAGTGTAAAAAATGGAGAACATGTTTCCATAACATGTTCCCACTATAATATGAAAATATTGAGCACTAGATAAGTGTGGAGGTCATGCTTTTTTTGCATGCCCCCACTGAAATTTGAAACTATGAAGGTGTGAAATCCATGCCTCTATGACATGCCTCCACTAATATTCCCCCCATTTTGAGGTGAGGGGAAGTAGAAAGTGGTAATTAACTTATATAATCTATGTAACATATATGAGTAATATGTCTAGGTAGATATAACAATGAGGTCCATAGTATGTGATCAGATCAAATCCTAAGGTGCATAATGTGAATTATGACAACATCTAGATAGTAACAATACAAGTTTAATAAGAAATCTAAAATTCACGCAAGATTACTAAAAATCAAGATAAAAAGTAATGGTTTAAGGAGACCTCACACAAGGGGCATGTTTAAATCCCACACAATTTGAGGGACATGACTTAGTAAAATGTCCATAAGGCAAGCAATGATATATTCGAATGTCATAATAGGTAAACATAAGTAGAGGATCCATAATCAATGGAGCATATTCAAATGCTCAAACAAGCAATAAAATAGCAAGCAAAACAAGATACTTAAGGAAGTGCATAAAAGAAAATCAAGGAATATAAACAACTAGCATAAACATATCAACTAGTCCTTAGATGTGTTAGTAAAAAATATTAAGTACATATCATATCAAGTATACTTCAAAAGATATAAGCATGGATAAAATCATGTGTAAGTATATAAGCTCAAACATGATAATGAAAAACAATCATAAAATGATATAACCTAGGTGTATTGTGATTAAATAATAAGATGCCCCCACTGTCCATATAACATGAGTAGAGAGAAGGCCTAACATCCAAAAATGCATAAATCATGTTCCTAGGTATGTCTGTACCATAGTCAAAAGATGCAGAAAACATGTGTATATATAAATAGATGATATGATATATACTAACATGGAACTAACAACATATATGCCAAGGAGCTAATAACACATAAAATTTATTTTTTCTTTTGATTTTTTTTGGAATATTGGAAAAAAAAAGACTATCATATGATCTCATCCAATGGATGCTCATAGGTATCTACCCACAGGGAACTTGGTGCAATAAACTAGGGATATTGCCAAGGAGCATGTATAGGTGCAATTTTTATCATTGTAGGATCTATGCTCTGCATATTTAATATGACTATGTGATTGTGAAGAGACACTAGAAATATTAGGGGTTTGTGGAATCCATTTCTGAATACTCTATCATTTTTTGAAGTAGTAGGAATAGGAACATGTTCAGGTGCTCTAGATATCTTAATATGGTGCATAGTAAATAAAGATTTCATGGAATCCATTGTGTGTCTTTGATGTAATGGTCTCTCAAATACTAGTCACCTAGGATATGGGATTGCCTATTACTTACCCTTTTGTGAAGGATTAACCTCAATATGTTTGATAATTAATGTCTTGGGTATAAATTTATCTTGTTCAAGTGGATGTTCATATGGAATTATAGAAACTATAATTACCCTATTGGTATGAATGTATTTAACACACTCATGCATTTTAGAAGGTACTACATATAGTGTATGTATCCAAGGTCATCCCAATAAAATATATAAAACATATATGTAAGGTATGACATAAAATGTAGTAACCACATGTGTTGGGCCCAACTATAAAGGTAAGTCAATCTTACTAATAACCTACTGTGAGGTCCCATCGAATGCTTTGACTAATTTAGTTGCAGTATGTAAATCATCATGCATATAAAAAAATGCATAAATAATGTCATGTCTCAAATGTTCTCACTTATACCATTATCAATCATAACACTATGTATAGGATAGTGATCAAGGTATGATTGAATTAATAAGGAATGAAGATCTGAGTCATCATTTATAATTTCATTGTCATCAAAAGTAATATAAATTATATTAACCATATGAGGTGTATGTCACGTATAAGTACCAATAACCCCATATAATCAGTACCCATAATGTGATGGAGGAAGATTTGCATTATATGACATTTGATATTTTGGTTCCTTCTTATAATGATCTTGCAAAGTATTGTTAAATATCTTCTAATTATGGTGATCACCAGGTTGTGAACCTGATTCATTTGGAGGATCATCAAATGAAATCTTTTGGTCATCAATAAGGTTTTGGATCTTATGCTTCAAGGTAAAAAATTAGTTTGTAGAATGCCTAGGGCTCGAGTTATAGTCACAATAAGCATTGGAATCATATCTTTTGGGTATAGGTCGACTCATATCAACCTCTATAGGATGAGGGAGAGATATGAGGTGACACTCCAAAAGACTTATAAGTAATGAAGCTGGAGACTCAGGTAAGTGTGTAAATTATCTCATTAGGGAATTGGATAAGACAAGTTGATTAGGTTTTTGTCAAATTGTATTAATTGTGGTATTTATTTCTTTTTTAGGTTTTATAGGCTTTACCTTATAACTTGGTTTGATAGTAAACTTTGTATTTGATACAACTGGTGTGTTTACCACATACTTAAGCTTGTTCAATGAGATATGTTTCATCTCAAGATCATAAATGATATAACATAAGTCATGAAAATATTTATTTTTTTTGAAAATAATGGAATCATGTAATGGGACAAACAATCATTGATTGAAGGTGTCTTGAAGCTCTTTATCTGCCATTGTATTGGTCATTTCAGGAAATATTATATTGTACCTTAAAACATATTCATTGATGAGTTCATTGGTTCCTTGTTTGATGTTTGAAATTTAGGCATAAGAAACCTTTTCAGTAATATTGATAGAGAATTGTGACAAACACTAATCTTCAAGAGGTTTGAATTCTTTTACTAGATAGATTAGTAAGTCATAGAACCACCTTAGAGCATAGTCCTTGAGGCTCCTTGGAAATAGTATAGTCAAAAGTTTATCATTGGAGGCATAATCAAGGCATGCCACATAAAAAGATTGAAGATGTTGTTTCCTATCACATTTTCCATCATAACATGTGAACATATGTGAAACAAATCCAGTTGGTAAGGGATGCAAAGATATTTTAGGCATAAGAGGGTTATGCAACACCTCTTGTTAATCAATAACTTAATGTGATTTCATAGAATTTTGTTCAATATTTATAACCTTAATTTGAAAAAAATTTATAGATTTGACAAGAGATTTTACCTATTGGTCATTAAGGTTTAAAGTTTGAGAAGTAACCAAAGATTGCATACCCATAGTTTGAGTGGATATAGGAATTGAAACTGGTAATTAGGTTGAAGTATTTATGTTTCCCATGTAAGATGTAGTGATAGTAGGATTCATTTTGGGGAAAAAGGTCTAAACACATATCTCATTCCCCCATTAGAAGTATGAAGTAGTGATGTGCCCAAGATGAGGGTTATTTGTATATGGGGATGATCCATAGCTCTAATAACATGATGAACAAATGGACCTAGTTGTTCTTCTATGGTTTTTGTTTTTTTTAGTTTCTAATATGGTTCTTAGGATCTCACAAATATCTTCAAATTTTTTTCATATACAATGTAAAAACATAACAAGAGCTTATACTTTATCTTGATCCATTTGTTCATGTTCATTTTTTCATTAGATTCATCATTTTCATGATCAAAAGCATATTATATGATAATATATTTAGTATGTAGTTTAGTTTTATTAGTAACATCTTCATTATGTATAATATTGGCTACTTCATTGGTTTGAGACATATTAGGTGGATAATGAGGAAGGTCTACATGTTTGACATAAAAAACAACTAATCTAGGGCTACGCCTAGGCTGCATACAAATGATATAATAAATATGAAAAAATACAATAATGAAAAACCTTGAAATGTTTAATACCATAGGGTGAGCTAAGGTTTTCATAAAGAGATAGCTTCACCAAATGTTTAGCCCTAAACTAAGATGGGTCAATATAGTTTAGGGTTAATAATATATAAATGAATAAGCACAAAGGTGATAATCAAATCTATAACATGCCAATTGATTTATAAATTCAGATAAACAATGTTCTAAATTTAAAATTTGAGATATGTTAAAATAGAAAGTACAACTATTAATTGATATTGTAATGAATTAGAAACATGAGTAATTATTTGGTTTATTGTGTGCATGAAAATCTAGGTTGAAAAATACTAAAAAATGATTGGATCTAGATTATGGATCAATCGTTAGATTTTAAAAATTTATATTCTATGGCCTCAAGCACTTGCATCAGACCTAGATAGTTATGTCAATACTAGTGTCTAAGTTGGACATAGGTGTCCAGTATGAAATAGTAATTGAATATGAATGTGGCTACCTAGAAAATTCAAGGTTTTTTATTTCCTTTGATCTAGTGTGTTCAAATGTCGTGCATAAGTTGTTTCTCTTTGTCAAATGATCAAACCCTAGATTTCCCACCATTGGAGTGACTGTGGTAAAAATTGGTTAGTGAGCACATAGTGGTGAGCTTCCCCAAGGACCCCTCTATTCATAAGTTCTACCTACATGACCAATATTCTAAAGAGTGCCTTATAATTCTATAGTTTACCCCTATGTATTGGTTTGTGTGTGTATAAGGATCAAGTGTATAAAATGTCCTAGCTTATAACTTGGAAAATATGGATCATGGAATGCTTCTTCAGTACTTTAGACCTATAGATGGGCTATTCCTATGATATATTGAAAAATGAAAGAATAGGGAAGCCTTTCTCACTTGAATGCTTGATTGAATGCCTTTGGTAAATTTACTTATGAGTTGTTAGGTCTATGCTAAATGAGGAATGAATAAGCGTCGATCTTGTATATATACCAATCCATTTCAAAAATCTCACATTAAAACACTTAAGCTGACTATAAGGATATGTTTAAATTGTAAAATTTATGAATTTAGAGCACTAGACACTTAGTTTGACACATGAAACTAATGTTGATGTAGGCATTTGAATGGGATGCAATTGTTCAAGAAGCTAGAAAATAGGCTCAGGTCCAAAACTTGTAGAGGATGATAATAAGCAGGTTTATAACATTTTGATCAACATAGAAGGCCTAGTCATCATAACTATATATGGTCAACAATAAAAATATAAATAGGCATAAGAGATAGTAGATGTGAGCCTTTCAACATTGGGAAGGTTTAGGAAATGAAGGGTACATCAATGGAATGTACTTTCCAAGCATACAAGATTGAGGTGTTATATAATTCAAATTTAGTGTCTATAGTCATTTAACTTTAGTTTTCTATTAAAAAATGTATTTAAAACACCTTGAATTATTTAATTATATTTGTATTCATTAGGGTTAATTTATATATTAATTGATATTCATTATAAATGTTTGGTGAACTTGTTTGTTTTTTTCAAACATTATCTAAACCTAGGTGATCCTTAGGGTTTTAACTTTAAAATGTTTCAACTTTTTTTTCCTAGGGTTTCAAAAGAATTTATTTTTGGTTTTATATTATTATCATTTGTAAATAATTTCATGGATATAGTGGATGGGTAATTTTTATTTCAAGCATCTATAGTCTTTATGACATGTTGTATTCTTTTAATCAAGAAAATCATTCATAATCATGCAATAAAATGAATCAATCACAAGGTAAGATAAAAATAATACTAATTCCAAACTTTGAAAATTTAATTATAACATGAGAAAAATATCAATCATATATTCAAGATGTCATAAGGTCTCCTCTTAACCCTCAAGATAGTGATAACTACTTTCTCTCTAACTGGGTTCATGTTATCATTATCCCAAGAGATAAGTTGAATAAACCTATAAAACCAAATAAAGGTAATCAACATCTCCTTCCTCAACCCCATCCACATCCCACATATCCTCTTGATGGTGTTTTTATTCATATTCAATCATATGTATGTAGGGTTTGTGCTTGCGAAGTCTTTAAGGATTAAATATTCATTATGAGCAATTTAATAGAGAAATTAAAAAAGAATTATTAGTATTTCAATTCAAATATCACATCACTTGAACATAATATCACATTTAAAAATAATCCAAAGTATGATAATGTTAATCATTCCCATACATCATCTAGATATTTTATGCCTAACAAGACTTCATATCGCGATTGGAAGCCAAAACAAAATACATATACAACTAGTGATTCAAAAAGTGAACAAAATAATATTAAGAGTTCAAGTTAAATTTTAAGAAAATAATTTGAAACAAAGTGATTAAATTACCTCATATAAATTATTTAATAATATCAAAACACTATTGTGCATACTATAGAATGCATGAGCATCATACAAATAGTTGTTTAACTTTAAAGAAAAAAGAAAAAATATAATTAATAGTGGCAGTCCTATAATAGATACATCAATCAAGAAACTGAATTGTATCATGAATGCATCTCCTAAAGAGAAAGTTTGGATACATAAATAAAAATTATAGAAACTAATTTTAAAAAAGAATAAGATGACAAAGAACAATTATAAAAATAATATATCAAAAAGGCAAATTTACTAGAGAGAAGTTAGAAAAAATGCAAAAATAAATTTGATACAAAGAAAACATATTAAAATAATTATTCTTAAATGAAGGTCAAAAATAAAATGTGCTTACAAATTACAATGATAAAAATATGGTCGTTAAAGATTCACACATAAAAGAACAAGATGAAAAATCAAGGTTACAAAAGGAACATGTTGAAAAACAAAGGTTGTAAAGGGAATAATTGGAAAGAGATAAATTACTAAAATAAAAAATTGAGAAAGAACAAGTGCAAAAATAAAAGTTGGAACAAGAAAGTTTACAAAATCTATAATAATAAAGGTTATAATAAGACCAATTACCAAAAGATAAGTTACAAGCATAAATTAAAGGTAAACAAGAAGGCATATTTTTCAAAAGGTTTCTCATGAGTGAATTTCCAAATAAAAACATTCATAATTTTTTTAATGATACAAGTATGGTTTATGAGGATTAAAACATCATATTTATTTCATGCATAAAGGAATAAGATAAGTCTAACACTACAAAATCTATGGTTACACCTTCAAGTCAAGAAATTAAAACACAAATTACTTCTCTTCCTAGTGTTAAAACAATGATAAATGATTATTCTCTAATTTATAATGAGATACAAGATTTTAATAATGTGAAAATACTCCAGAGAAACATAATTTCAAGAAGATAGTTCTAATATATGGTGTAGAGGGTTTTTCATTTACAAATGCACAAGATGACAAGAGTGGCATACCAAAAATTGAGGATCAAAAGGATGATTATGAACATGATAATGATTATGTATAATATGATTAGAATGATAAAAATAATATGATAGATGAATATAAAAATATAATTGATGGGTATAACACATATGATCTAGGACCTACATAGAGGCATCCCCTTGATGAGATCTTAGGGTTGTAGTAGAAAAATATAATTGTACATACTTATTGATTTCTTTCATCTTCTTATTCTATTTTTTTGCATGTGTGATCACATAATCAATTATTATATGCCCTTGGGTTTCATTGGCTTCTAGGCCTCTTGGCCCTTATATTTTACCTTCCAAATCTAGAGAGTCTCAAAATAATGATCAATTCTAATAATGGTGACATTCATCTATCTGCTTGCATAACTTTTACTAAAATTATATCATTTTGCTCATAGGACAAAATCACATAAAGATTGATAGAAATGTTGACTGTTGCTGTCCTAGTCAATCAATTATGTCATTTATCTCTTTCTACCAAGAATCTACATTTTCAGAATGCAAAACCTTAATTCTTTCAATTTTAAAGATAATGTACTCAATTTCACTATTAAATTTCCTATCTTTTATGAAAAATTTCCCTTTTTCAAGCTCTATTATCCATACATGCGATATATTTTGACAAGTGTACATTTGATGAAATGATACTGTACAATCAGTTATTTGCATACAACTTTCAATCTCCTATATATTTTTAATAATTCCAATTCACATTCCATAGGGGGAAAGTTCCTTATATTTGGCCATTCAAATCTTTCTGAGTGCATATTTTTTAGTAATACTTGTTGTGAACTATCCAAATTTGTCTCTCTTCTTTGAATTTTGACACCCTTTTTAATTTCAATTTCTGATGTTGTTGATTTCCATATTTCAAAAATATAAAAAGAATCGTATATTCTCAAACAATGGAAAAACATCCAAATATTGTCAAAAATCCAAAATCAAGATCCAAACATGATTAACAATATAGTTTACATATTTTTATTATGTTATTTAACTCAATATTAGTAGATAACATTATTTATATATCAACCACATGCACTTCACGGTATCTAAAAAGTGTTGTACAAGGCATATAAGTATTTATATATATTAAGATGTTAGACTCTCCTCTACCCATTAACCTTGTTAAGCTGGGGGCATATTATTCATAGGTGACAATATACAAGTGTTATCATTATATAATCCCTATATAGTTGAGATTTCATATGTACAAATGTCTTACCAACATTTACATTTTACATAGTGTACATGAACATGATATTTACTAGAATATGTTCACATGACATATGCATAGATAAGACAACCTTTGCTAATGTTATATTATATTGATGTTGTTTACTTATACATAATAGATTATAATTTTTATTTTTTATTGTGTTGTCACTAGGCCCTTGTGTGTAAATATTTATTGATACATCTCTATGAGATCTTGTTTGTTGAGTGTGACATTTGAACATGTCCTTGTTTTTGTCCTTTGGCCCTATGTGTGTTTGAAATTTGAAAATGTCCCTTGTTTGTGACATTTTCCATGTCTACGCATATTGTTTGGGACATATAAACATGCCCTTAATATTATCCCTTGGCCATTCTATTATTATGCTTATTGCGTGTGCACTTGTTGAGCTTGATAAGTGTCATGATCTATATCATGCATTCCTAACATAATAACATACTAATTTTATGAGCTTAATTGATACATTCTATAGGACTTACCTCTTAAGTTCTATTCAAAATTCAACTCTTACTATGCTAACACACTTGTTCCATATGTACAATTTTCAATGATAATATCTTTGCTATGCATATTTTGTTAATAATCGTAAGAGATTATACAAGTATTTAATTCATGTAACTAATAATAAATTTGAACACAATACACAAAGATATATTAAACACACATTAATATTCTTCTCCAAAATTAAATTATCTTTTGACATTATACAAATATATAGGAAGGTTTTTCCTATAATTAGGGATACTCGTATCCCTACAATCACTCAACCAATAACCTCTCAACCCAAATATAAAATATATTATTTAACCAAATGAATAATAATTACTAACAAAATATACATTATTATTACATAATAATAATGTTACTAATTATCATACTGTAAGTAATATTTACTCTATGGTAACTAATCAAGCACTAATTTACCCAATGAAAATACTAATCCTCAACATTACCCCCTTAGTTTTTATATGGGAAAAATATTATCTTATACTACAATGTGCCACCTCTACAATCTCATGATTTGGATGGTTTTATTTTTTAGGAAAGCCAACAACCTCTATAATGGTTTTATAAGTGGTTTACCAATAACCACAATAAGATGGTTTTATAAGTGGTTAACCAACAGCCACAACAGGATGGTTTTTTGAATGGTTAACCAACAACCATAAATATCATGATGATATAATACTTATTATCTCACATCACTATCTTACTTCAGGGGATTATATTTGGAATTGTTCACATGTTATAATTTTGAATATGAATATTACCTCTGTTCTCATTCACACTACAATAAAAATCAAACACACAACTAAAATAAATGCGCCACCAAAACATATGGGCCCTGTCATTAGTGACTGATGAGAGGCGTATAAAACCTCCTTCCTCTTTTACATCTAACCTCCTTCATGTAGCTCAAATAGCTAAATCAGTGAAGATAATTCCTCCCCCCATACTTTTGATATAACTTTTACTAAACAAACATCGATTTCCATCAAAAACATATCTATAAGGTAATTATTTTTTTATTTTTACAATTTTTGACAATGACTCTATATGACACCTAAGCCTAAATGACTTTGACTTTTTTTATTTTGACTCTTAATATTGGCAAATAATAACTCAAAACAAACTATGAATTATATTTAAAAACACTACAAACTATTAATTATAACTTCTAGATATTCAAATCATAATCATAAATATATAGCTTAAAAATATAGAAATGTGGTATTAACCACACTCAAAACCAACCACATTCTTAAATATGAAACAAACTCATAAAATAAAAATAATTAAATGTCTAAATTTAAAGACTTTAAAATGACTTTGAATAAAACTAATAACAAATATAAATTTACTTTGACATGATAACAAAAGTAGAAAATGAATGCACACAGGTCTATAAATTGCAATGAATGATAGAACATGCAAGAGATGTAAAAAATTGCATATGAAAAGAAAGAGATCACCCTATGGACAATTAGAGTGATAGGGAAATTCCACTCTAGGATTTATCTTGATATAAATTTTACTACAACAATAATTTCTTGAATTGATTGACTAAGCATGATAAAATACACATTATGATGTCACTTGATGGAATGATATTCACAAACACATTTTCAAAGGATAAAAACACATGAAAAAGGCTATATACGTCAATCCTTTTCTTCAAGATAAATAAAAAACTTGAACTGTATGTCTCATGATCAAAGGGAAGAACTGGATATGATGTAACTTAAATTTTATGC
This sequence comes from Torreya grandis, assembly GCA_037957365.1. NCBI lineage: Eukaryota > Viridiplantae > Streptophyta > Pinopsida > Cupressales > Taxaceae > Torreya > Torreya grandis. Next base: position 3,259,645 of record JARHVA010000845.1, read on the forward strand.
AATTGTCATTGTAAAATATTAATGAAAAATTAGTGCAAGTTCGATCCATGCAAATTCAAACAAAATAATGTAAAGTTTTGTGCTTATAGATTGATGATAGATGCTATAGAAAAATAGATGAGTCTATGGCAAATGTGAACTAGGTGCCAAGTATAACATATATTGATAGCGTTGTAACAAAATCAATGGTGTACAAAACTACACATTTATTAACCATCTATAGGGGAAAAATAACAATATGTATGCCCTTAAAAATAAATTTAACTTCCATCATAAACCTCTTATATCCATACTCTGATACCACATTAATAATCGTAGGAGATTATACATAGATTTAATTCATGTAACTAATAATAAATCCAAACACAATACACAAATATATATTAAACACAATAATATTCTTTCCAAAAATTAAATTATCTTTTGACATTATACAAATATATATGAAGTCTTTTCCTATAATTAGGGATACTTATATCCGTACAATCACTCAACCACTAAACTCTCAACCCAAATATGAAATATTTATTTACAACAATATATTAGTTTAACCAAACTAATAATAAGTACTAACTAAATATAAATTATTGTTATAGAACAATAATGATACTAATTGCCATACCGTAAGTAATATTTACTCCACGATAACTATTCAAACACTAATTTACCTATAGTAAATATTAATCCTTACATGTTTCAAGTTAAATTTTATTTTGAGTGAGTTAATTTTTAGGAGCAATTCCCTCATCTCAAAAGGGGGAAATTTTAGTGGGCTTCTCATACATGAAATAAGCCATTTTAAAATAGCAAATTCATTTGTTGGCACGATCACAGTTTTAAAGTTAAAAAATGTTTCAAATTTTACTTATTGACACATATTATGGGGGCATATACCATTTCATATGCACTCTTATTTTAGCTTCAAATAAAAAATTCACATTTTCAAAAATCTAAACAAAAATTAAAATGATCATTCACATACAATTCCAAATTCTAAAATTATAATGGGGGCATAATACATTTTAATACCACATTTTTTATTCTATTTTTCTATCTATGGACATGGTAGGAGCATGGGTGTAATCCATTATCTTGTGATCATGCACTTACAATATCATAATGTTGAAATCGAATCTACAATCCATATGCAGTGACTGATTCAATTTAGGTTCATAGTACATAACTTGGGGTTCATTGTGCACTCTAGCATTATGTGTGGAAATTTGTTAGGATTTCAACTAGTTTCACATCTTGGAATTACAAAGATAAAAAAAATTAAATTGAGGTTTAGTGTACCTCAATGGGTGGCATTTACCTCAATGGGTGGCATTTTAATTTCAAAAGAAAAAATTCAGGATGGGGTTTGATCACCCCTAATTTTATCCAATGATTTATTTAAGGAACCATTTTCTCTAAGTGCTTCACCTGAGGCATTTATTCTACAATGTTTCAAAGAAGCATCACCACCAAGTAAATTTACAAAAAGAAACAATGATGTCACACATATAGGTGTATTCATTCTATACTCTCATTTCAATTTTCAAATTATCAAAATGAAATCAAATTTACATTTAACAAAATTCATTTTTAAATTACAAATTATCAAAGTTCAAGCAAAGTTACAAATGTTTAAACTATTTTTTTTAAATTTCAGCTTTTAAAGGAATAAAATAAATACTTTATGTGTTTTTTAGGGTATGAAAAAAAGTATGATGCCTTGCACAATTGAAGTATGTAACTCAAATATAAAGTGTGTCTTACACACTAAGGTATAACTTTCCTTTAATATATTAATTTCATTTATAGACTAAAGGGGGGAAATGTAGTAACCAAAATCTGGTCATGAATTCTTGATCATTCCTATTTTACCTATTTTTATCCTTAATTAACTTGTTCATTTAATTGGTACCTATTTTTCTATTTTAATCTATATTAATCCTAAGAGAGGACCTATTTTTATCCTAAAATTGTCATTAGTTACATATGGAAATGTTATGACTACTAAAAACATCACTATGTATCATTATGCCTTAGTCCAAACCCAAAATCCAACATGTTTCCTTAGGGGACATAAATGAAAGAAAGGGACAACATCAACCATTGATCCTATCCCTATCCAATGATTCTATCTATTTCCCACCAATGATTATATTTTGAATTAAAACCCTTCCCAACATCATCCTCCCTATTTTTAGGCTTCCTAACGTATTGTCATCTCAAAAAAATTGCTATAAATACACATTTAAATTGATTTATTATTTTTGAAAAATTAGATGTTTAATTTCTAAATAATAAATAGGTTTGAGTAGATAAAACCAATAATTAATTTAAAATAATTAGGCTAATGATTTGTAAAATTTGATTGTAATTAAGGCTTTTCTAAAAATAGTAATGAGAGAAAGAAAATCAAACTTATCTTATTTTGTACTATTCTGACTAAGACAATGTCTATAAATCTATGTGTAGGCTTGGGAGACCATCACAAATAGGAATCTGGAGTTTGTTTCTTGATTGGATAGGAGCACTGAAAGTGAGACATGTGATCAAGGAATTTGTCAAAGAGAGGAGGTTAGATCAAGTGTTAATACCTAAAACCATGAAATCAACACACTAACATACTAACATCTCTAAACCTAGATTTTAGGAGGAGCTTAATGAACAAAAAATAAGTGAAAATTCAATTAAAATGCAAAAAACAATAATATTTACCTTCCTCGAGAGCTTCAAATGATTTCTTCATTGTCTTGCTCGGTTTATGCATAAGAAGTCTTCATCAATGCCATATGGCTAACATCAACTTCTCTATGCACCATTGTTGAATGCTTAACTTGATTGATATGGATTGGATCAATTTCAATATTATAACACTAAGTTTTTAAATTCATGAATCTATCTCTACATTATAACTCTACTTTGATTGATCTCTCTAAATGAAGAGCTATATACTTGCTTTTATAGGATTTCAAATCCCTTGGAATGGGTTAAATCTAACCATGGTTGAGTTTTTTAACTTTTGTCCTTCATTTGATTTTTTTAAGGTGGATACAATTCCATCTCATAGACCATGTTATCATCAAAGGGGTCTTGAATAAATCCATAAAAATCAAAGCCATTTTGTGCAACCATTCTATCATAATTTAGATTGTACGTGACTCCACCATAAGTGTAGCTAGACATATCCACATCAATAAATAAAGATCCAAAAACAAAAAGGCTTAGAGTTTTAAAAACTTTGAAAAACTATGTCAAAAGGACAAATAGTTCAAACTTGGTCTAACTTGGTTAAAAGGGGTGGAGCTGTATCTCCAAACAATGATTTGATCATGGACTTATATCTCCAAAATAGTTTGTGCTAGAACTTGGCATAAAATAGTATAAAGTCAAATGTCTAATGTCAAATGTCATATATATAAAATGTAAAACATATGAATAAAATTAACACATCAAAGTCTAGCCAAAGTGTTCCAAACAAGGTCTAAACTAGAAAAGGGAAAAGTTGAGTTCCTAGGGCTTTCGTCTAAATACGGAGTCAAAAGCTAGGCTCAAACAAACATGATATGCTAAGAATTTTATCCAAATGATGTTAATTTCTAGACTTTAAAATGAAGGTTAATGTGATTTGATTTAATCTAACAAGGTTGGAACAACTTTGACATAGACCTGATATACAAAATCAAACATAAACATGATTAGTTGGTATAAGTCATAAGGCATAAGGCACCTGGATAAAAGACCATATTTTCTCAAATAAAAGCACAATTAATGATGAAGATTAGCTGAATGAACAAACAAATGATAGTTTTTAAATTTTTGTAATTAATTAACCTAAGTTACACAACTCAAAAGAGAAAGATCTATGTGTCAGCCCCTATGAAGCGAGGCCTAAATAGAAATCAATCAATATTTAAATTCACACTTAAAAAGGTTAATTAAAAAATTAATATTTGAAAACTATGATTCGACTAAATAAGTTAGAAAATATTAGACAACATGACAGTGCATGATCAAGGTCCAAATGGCATATGTGACATGGTTTAATTGGTTTGAAATAATGGTTTTTGAAACAAGGTTAAACAAGTCTTGAAATAAAATAAGCAACCTAACGGTGTAAACATGTTCTAATGATGTGATAAATGTTATGTTTCAAAAACTCAAAGGATTAAACTTGATAATAATGTGGGTAACATAATGATACCCATCTTAAACAAGAAACATACACATAAATATATTTAACAAAAATTGCAAGGCAGAAGTGTGGTGTAAAATGGCCAACACAATTCCTCTTCGATCAAGGAATGCCATATAAATAAAATAGTTTTTGACATGGTTTATAAAAAAACACATTAGTTTTAGTCTCCAAATACCAAGCAAGAAAATGACAAAATACAAGTAAATCATCCAAATTCCTATCAAGGGTGTGGCAAAATGGGGTTGACTAAAACTAATTATTTTACGAATGTTCTAGATGGATCAATTGTATAATGATTTTCATGCCAAATGATGCAAAATAAGTTCACTTTAATTGGGTTTTCATGGCACTTAGATTGTTGTAAAAAATTATTTCCATTTTTGCAACTACTACATCCATCCCTTGTTCAGTGTAGTGTGATGTCTAATGTGTAGATACATCCCAATGCTTAACCCTAACACTAAAAGGTGGTTTAACTACTCAAACCTCTGATCCTAGTGAGGGTGGTTAAGTTGATGTTAGGTGATGAAATCCTAGGTTGAATCTTCCCTATATAAATTTTGGGAGGTAATGAAGTCCCCCTCACAAGCCAAGATGCAATGAAATAAATGACATAATAAAAATATTTTATGGTTGCCTCAAGATCACTCAATACTATTGCAATTTTTTGGGGAGGGATTTAAATAAGATTATTTATATACCTTGGACTATGATCAAAGTGTGGTGAAATGGTGCTTTTGATCCCAATATTTCCCTAAAGGGGATGGATGGAAGAGCATACACGCACATCTCTTTTCGTTAAAATACACAATCAACAAGCAAGCTTACAAAAAATTAAAGTGAGGTTAATTTTATTGCACCAAATTGAAAGTGTTTGATTAGATTCATTACTATCCCCTTGGATTTAAGAGTTGAAAATGGAAATAATTTCAAACCACCCAAAAAGAAGTTATCACTTTTGATCCCAAAAGTTCCCTAAAGGGGATGGATGTGAGAGCATATATGCACAACTCTTTTTACTAAATTATACAATCAATAAGAAAGTTTATAAATAGTTATAGTGAGGTTAATTTTGTTTCACCAAATTGAAAGTGTTTGATTAGATTCATTACCATCCCTATGGATTTAAGAAGTGCAAATGAAAATAATTGTAAACCACTCAAAAAAAGTTAGCATTTTTGATCCCAAAAGTTTTCTAAAGGGGATGGATGGGAGAGAAAACACACACAACTCCTTATTTACTCAAAAAAGTTTATAATAAATAAATAATAAAATTAAATTACAATTTTTTTAAAGTGTATTAAATTTTATATCATTAAATGAAATGTGTGGTGGTGTTCTTTTGGCCCCTTGGCTTTAAGTTGTGAACTTTGAAAGAAACCATAAAAAAAACCAATAAAACACCCTAAAAAGTTTTTTTAAATACTAAAATGAAGGATTATTAGTTTTTTTAGACATCTAAATAAAGTATAAAAATAATAATTTAGATTGAAATATTTTTCTCCGAATAGGTCCTGCAAAGAAAAGGTCAGAACTTTGTTTAGTCTTGAAGCTTATTTATCAAATGAGACAAGCAACTTTGAAGTGTAAAATTTGTCGATTCAAAGGTAAAAACCCCAAAAAACAAACATGTTAGGTTAGGAAAAGGTTGAAAAAATATCAATAAAAAACTCAATAATTCCAGCCGCGCGCCCCCCCCGACCCACCCCCCCCCCCCCCCCAAAAAAAAAAAAAAAGAAGAAAAAGACTATGAAACATGCAAACAACAAGCTAGAAGGTTAAAAACAAGAAAATCAAACACAAAAATCATAAAAACCTGCAGTCAGTAATTTAGCCATAACATTTAAAATATACATCCATTTGTCATGAAATTTTTGAAGGTTATTTATAGGTCTAGGTATCACGTTTTTGAAAAAATTTAGGTCAAACTAGTGAAGAAAAAAAAAAATATTATCTCTGTACTAACTATTTTAATCAGAAAATTAATAAATAAAAAGTGATAGTCACTAAAAAAGTCATAACTTTTATAATAAAAATAATATTTTATTGAAATTTTTAAAGAATTAAGATGAAAAAATTAAAAATATATTATAAAAAATTCAGAAAAAATACTAAATATATTAAAAATTAGATCTATTTTAATAGCCATTTTTGTTCAAAGATATGGGGTGCGCAATCGTGTCCCACCAGATGTGCCATTTGTGATCAAAGAATTTGACAAAGAGAGGAGTTTAGATCAAGTTTTAGTATATAAAACCATAAAATAAACACACTAACATACTAAAATATCTAAGCCTAAATCTTAGAGGGAGCTTAGTGAATAAATAATAATTGAAAACCCAATTAAAATGTAAAGAACAACAATCTTTACCTTCTTTGAGAGCTCTAAATGATTTTTTTGTTGGCTTACTTAGTTTATGCATAAGAAGTTTTCATTAATGAAATATAGATAACATCATATCCTCTACACATCATTTTTTAATATTTGGTTTGATTGATATGGCTTGGCTCTATTTTAATATTATAACACTAGGCTTTTAGCTTCATGAATCTATTCATGCATTATAACTCTACTTTTATTGAGCTCTCTAAATGAAGAGTTGTAGAATTGATTTTATAGGATTCAAAATCTTTTAGAATGGGATAAATTTGACAATTGTTGAGTTTATTAATCTTGATTGAGTTTTGCATACTCTTAAAATTTTATTTTATATATTTTTCAAAAGTAACAACTCATAAAGATAATGAATGTGTTCTAGAATGTTCTAAGATGCTCTTGATTTTTTTTTAATAATTGATTTAATAGCTCATGGGTGAACTCAATTAGGATTTGAAATTGATTTATATTTCTAATTAATTTTGATCAGGGTGTGTAAGTTAATTAATTCTTTTTAAGTATTTGGTCATTTGTTTAATTTTGATTAATTCAATGTGTGTATTTGCCTTGTTTAATTGATTTAATAGACCAAATTGATTTAATGTAAAGTTATAAAGCCAAATTTGAGACTAATAGAAATTTTTGGGTTATGTATTCAATGATTGACAAGAATTGGTCTAAAGTTAGATATAAAGTCATTAGTGGCCAAATTTACATGTCTACAAGATACCCTAGATTCCAACATTGTAGTCCTATCTCAACACTGTTGTCCTAGTGATCTATTATTTTGGGTTTTGTGCACCAGGTCTATGTGACCCTCCCTATGAAATATCAAATCTTGAAAGTTCATAGAGCTTATTGTGTCCCTAATTTAGTCTTCAATATCCTAGGTCCTCTTTGTGCTTGAACTTGAATGTAGAATTTGGAGAAAAGAGAAGAGAGGTTAGTGTGTAAAGGATACATTAGATGCAATTCACACTTCGTGTGTGGGCACACTGCCTACATATCAATACTTTGAGGAGGGATAAAGTTATATGTAGTTCTCTCATTAAAATTTTTGATGCAATAATGTGATAAAAATGTAAGTAAATGTGAAACTAGGTGTACTTGAAATGACTAAGGACTGGTGTAAATGAATATTGAAATGCTATTGGATGGATATATACATATAATAAGGAAAAGTGCTTGAGTGGTCTTGCTTCTCTCTTGTAAATGAGGGCCAACCCTTCTAAATGGACTTTGAATGGATTTTGATAGGGAATTTAATGATTATGGGTTAAATGAGTTCACATTAAACTGACATGAATTAGAATAATGATTCAAAAGAATATGACTATTAGAATCCAAAATGCACTTGGAAAATAGTGCCAAAAATGAGACACCCTAAGTTTCAGCAATATAGTGTAAGTTTGGGCACTGTTGTCCATGATTGATGGGACCTAGGGGATGGATTAAGCATGGAAAGAATAATTTAGGTCTACAAGGGTTCAATTTGAGAGGCTATAAATGAATATAAATCAGTGAAAACATGCCTATGAGGGTCATGAGAGCAAGAAAGATGTACCTATGGATTGGGTGTCATTAGCCACACTTAAGTTATCAAATTTTGCATTTTATATGAATACATTTGCCCTCCCTTTATTCTAGTGATATAACAAAGTGAAATACTAAGATAAATGAAAAATAGAAAGCGTACCTGAACTTACCTATAAAGGTGCAACTCATGAAGTTGTGTGATGCTGAATGTGCATAGAGACAGCATGGTGTGAAGTATGAATTTGCAATGAAAAATATATAGTAGATTAGTCCTTAATAGATATACTATATCTAAAATAATAATGTAAAAAAATTGGGTAAGAGAGAGAGGAAGAGAAAGGAATGAATACACCTCATTAGGTATGCAAACCAATATTAAATCTATTATGATGGGTGTGTACTATACCAAAAGTAATATCAAAAACATAGATGAACACTTAATTCCTTGCAAGTGGCTAAAAATGTAAAGGTAGGCCCTTTGGCTCCATTATCATCAATTGAGTGAAGCTAATGAATCATGCGTGTGTCAATCTATGTTTAGACTATGTGTCTAATCCCTTTAAATATGTGGCTTAATAATACAAAGGCTAATCTTTTGGTTCCATCATTTTCCATTGAGTGAAGCTAATGAATCATGTGTGTGTCAATCGATGTTTGGAATATGTATCTAATCTCTCTGAATAGGTGGCTCAAGAATACAAAGCTTATCTAGTCCTTTGGCTCCATCATTACCCACTGAGTGAAGCTAATGAATCATATGTGTATCAATCAATGTTTATACTATGTTTCCAATCCCTTTGAATATGTGTATCAAGAATACAAAGGCTAGCTAGTATTTTAGCTCCATAGTTGCCTCATGAATTGAAGATATGAAGTAAAACTAATATGGAATAGATGTCATATGAGATGGATCCTGAAGCCCATGAATGTACTATGATCTAACAATGTTGACATGGATAGCTAAATGTATGTTGAAAACTAGACCATTCTTGGCCATTTCGAAAGATGGAGATTAAGCTTATGTGAAAGCGACTCTGAAACTAGTGCAATAGGCTTATATGGAAGCCAACTCAAGAACTCAGGTAATCAAGAAGTTAAGCTTGCATGAAATATAAACTTGAAAAAAGATGCTAACCACCTATAGATGGAGTAAGGCATGCAACTATTGAAAAATGCTTGAAAAATAAACTAAAATCTAAAAAAGGGGAAGATCAATGTGCTGTACACATTGCCCCCAATCATTGGTGTCAGGAACATGGATTCTAATTTGGAAGTTATATCAACTGCCTAATCTAAAACTAGAAGTGAGAGCCATCATGCTGTACATGATGCCCCCTATATCTAGATTCTTTGAGCAAAAAATACACTGAAACATGCTAAATTTGGACTGTACTAGGCTGATAAACCTGTGACTAAACTCACATTTTTGTCTATCTTTAGAAAAATTGATTTTTCTTTTATTTGGATAGGAGCACCAAAAACAAGACACCCTGCTATCTAATATTATAGTCCAACTTTAGCAATATTTTCTAGGGATAAATATAGTAACTATTCTAGATTCTCTATTGTCTACCTAGTCTATTCTTCCTAGTCTGATTTTTGGATTCTATTTTGAGTGTTTTAAAAACTACTTTTTTAACTGTTAAGAGCTTTGATCTCTATGACAAAACCCCTATTTGTTTCCCCCTCTTCTAAGGGTAGGAATGAAGATGTTACAATGACTATCCTCAGAAAAAAGAGCCATATAATTATGTTACACTGCATAGATATATGATATAGAAATGATAATTGACAAGATATCTCGAGATATAACAAGGTTTGTATTGAAAAATTGTTAGATTAATAGGGGTATGCCTAGATAGATATAACAAGGTAATAAAATGTGCAATGTACTAAACTATAATTGAAAGTGTTAGTTGTTATGAAGGAGGGATAGAGCATGATGTCCATCATGGCATCTAAGAAAACAAGAAAATGAATGATATGGATCATGGCATTACAAACATGAAAAGTAATCAGGCAAAAAACATACAAAGTAAGAATTAAGAAGCATACAAGAGTAGCCAAAGGGCCAAACAATTGAGGGACATGGGCACATGTCACTCAAACTAGAAAGCAAACATACAAGGTATGTTTAAATGCCACATACACATATAATTAAAACAAAAAAAGTTGGCACAAGGGCCACAAACACATGAAAGAGTAAAAATAAAGGACATTGGAAAATGTCCTAAGGCACACACATGAATATAAGCAAAGAACATTGAAAAATGTTCTAAAACACATACAAGGCATGTAACAAGAACTGATAAAATGCAAACACATCAATCTACACTAAGCAAGAAAGGAAAGCATGTATATACTACAAGTTCTATCACATCTAGCTAATCAAAGCAAGAAGTGAAAGTATGATAGACATGTTAGTAAAAGACTAGGTATGTGATAGGAAATACACAAGTGCAAGATACTAATGAGTGTCAATATGGTAATCTGTGTAAGCTTAGTAGGTAATGTATGTCAACATGATAACTAGGGTGTGTGGTGTAGGAATGACATAACCTAGATGGTGTAGTCATATAGAAAATTCCCCCAGTGGGTATGTATATCGATGTGTGTCTCAAATGTAGAAGTATGATGCCTCTTTAATGGGTAAAACAATCAAAGATCTAGATGTCACTGCACATACTTAAATAAGATCAAGTTGTTTCTACTCATTTTTGCTTGTTTATATTCAGAGGAAAGAAGAAACTAAAGATGATGGTCATGGGTTAGATGATACTCAGATTAAGTTACGCACTGTATCTAGACATTGAAGGAGATCCTCTTTGGCTATGGAGGAAGACACCTGTAGATAAGCATAAGATTAAACTGAAAAAATGTTAGATAGATATATGGTGGACTGCCAAGCGATATGCTCAGTCCCGAAAGTGTAGAAACTTCCTTGAGGGATGACAGTCCACTTTCTGATAAAAAGAGTGTCAGATAAAGAAATATAATGAAAGACTAAGAAAGAGAAATTAGACAATGCATACCTATTCTCTGCAATCAGCCTCTCACAGTCACTGACATCAGTTAGTCTACCATTGTTGGTTAGTCAGTGTTGCCGACGTCGGTAGGGGCAATGGGCCTTGGACGGGTTCGAGGGTTATGTCTGTGGTTGACAAAAGGAGTCTGGTAATTTGGAGGTCTGTGCAGGGTTGCAGAGAAGTCAATAGAGTTTTAAGGGGGACAAAGGTAGATGGTATGTGTGAGATGAGGGTTAGGTTAAGAGGAAGGCTTTTCAGCCTCTCCAGGAAGAAAGCCGGGTTTGGTCTCAACAGTACTCAAAAATAGCAAATGAACTAATTACCAATACATTCTAAAAATACTAAAATAAGACATAAGAATACTTAGCTCTGATTGATGGAGAACCAGAGGTGTTTAGAATGCTTGTTCCTCTTGTAGCTGATGTCGAGATCCTCGTGCAACGTTACAATCCAATCTGGGATGTCTTGAGTAGAGTTTCTGTAGCCAAGGGAGCATTAGTCAAATTCTAATGATTGGTCTCAGAGAGTCTCATCGATGTCTAAGTCCAAGAGAGAGAGAGTCCCAGAGGAAGTCGATTCTGGATTCGTGATTAGGCAGCCTATAACTCAGCATTAGAATTTGGTTTAAGTAAACCAACGTCGGCAATCAAACCGGCGTCAGCTGATAGTTGACTGACATCGGTGGCTAGAGAATGGGTAAAAGGGATATTTTTAGCCCTTTACCTATTTCTCCATCTGCCGAATGTATTTGCCATTAGAGAACGGTCAATGGATGGGGTTATTAAGCACGAGAGTTAGTTAGGAGGTTGGAATAAGTCATGGGTGACTCATAGAGTGAGAAATAGTCTAAGGGCGAGGTGTCCAAGGTGAGGTGTCTAGAGTGATGTCATTAATTTAAAATAAATAGTTTATTTTAAATTAATAATGTGTGTAAGGGACCAAGGGGAGTCGACATAATTTTGGTGTCTACATTTGCCCCTTTTTGTCTTGTTAGTTGTTTTGATGAACTGCAAGATAAAAATAGGAGTAAGTTGCCCCAGGTATGGGATAAGGTGTAGGTTGCCCAAAGTATGGTGATGAGGTATTCCCCCTCAAAGCAGGAATCGAGAGAGGGAAATCTAAAATCGGTAGCCGATTTGATAGGCAATGGATGGGTATGGTGAAGTTGAAGTGTGAACACTGCAATAGTTTAGATTGCGCATATACCACTTCACGTGATAGTCTGGTCAAATTGTCATAGGTAAGGTCGAGGAGTGCTAAAATTGAAGTAACTGATCCCTAGCTTTTAGTCATAGCTGATTGGGTTAATCGATCAAAATTGTAGCTCCAATGGTCATCATGTTCTAAGTATCCCGGGCTTAGGAAGTGCTCCTGGAAAACACAAAAATGTCACAAGTAATGGGGATCAACTTGGGCACGATTCGATACTTGTGAGGGTCGTAATGTGAGGTGCGTACAATTTGCTAACTATTTGTGAGGTATCATATATGCAATCAAAACAACCAAGGCAAAGTTGTCTCAAAAATGGTCATGGTCGCAATCTCCATGGTCGTTGGTCGAGTCGGGTGGAGATATAAGTGATCTCAAATGTTGTTTGTTGTGGTCAGGGAGATGTATGTGATCTCCAATGTGCCCCATTAGGAGAAGTCAAAGGTGACTTATACAGTGTCAGGGCTGGTTGTTTGGTCATGATTGTGGACTAGGTTAAAATGGTTCATCCATTAGGTAGATGAACGAATGAATGGCTGATGTCATTAGGGAGATGATCGGGCAGATAGCTGAGCTAACCCTAGAAGACTGACTGCTGCCTACATAGCTCCCATTTTAAGAGCCTCAAGCCAATGTAGTTCTGAAGAAGAGTCAAAGTGGTTGATAATTGTTTTGGTCAGGTTAGAGTCTGTTAGCATTTCCCATATGTGTGATGGTACATGCTTGTAATGATAAGTATATGATGATGTTACAACCTTTTCCATATTGTGTGATGGTGTATTTTGTAACATTGGTTATGTAATTTTCATCCCTAGCAATTTTCCATATTCGTGATGGTGTATGCTAAAAATGAAATGAGTATATTCATGCTTCAACAAGTTTTCATATTGGTGATGGTGTATGCTTTGACATAAATTGTGTTTGGTCGATGGTTTCCATGTGTATTGTTTTCCATAGAAACTAGTGTGAATGGGTTATGATATCATGATGTCATGTTAGTGATTTGAAAAATGTCTAGTTTGGTTTGGTTTGGTCGTATGTGACGATGATGTAAGAAGTGAAAGGCACGTTGCTCTTTCATTGACAAGGACTATAATGATAGCATAGGTAAGGGTTTTTAGAAACAAAAGCCCTATTTATGCATTATGTCGTGGACCATAGGTTTATGTTAGAGAAATACTCTAATCACTTGATGTTAAAATAAGCTCAAAATCTCTTGAGTAAGTTGGGGTAATAGGCATGATTATGTGATATGAGAGGGTAGGGTAACCATTTTTGGTAGGGATAACTTTGCCCCTTTTATAGGTGACCCTGAGAATGACTATAGGCAAGTCCATGATTTAATAGTTTGTCAGTCCCTTTTTTTTAGGTAGACTGATCAATGCGGAAGGTCCACTTGGGGATGTTGTGTCATTGTGTGGTCATGTTGTACTATGTATGTAGCAAAATTTAGGCATAGCCATCCTTCGAGGGAGTAATCTATATTTTTATTTGTATGTTTGGATGTCTTTGAATAGCTATCCTTTAAGGGAGCAGTCTAGTAATTATAGCAATGATGTAGCTGTCCTCCAAGGGAGCAGTCTACATTTTATGACCTGTGAATAGGCATACCAATTTTATGTGTTTTTGTTTTTATTGACTGAAGTTTTAGTCATGGACTAGACTATAGAGGTTTGGAGGTTTCCCGTTTATTAAGACAAAGCATTCATGTTTTACCAAAGGGTTGACTAATGTTTGTAAGGAAAAAGGGTTGAAAGGAATAGGAATGATGATGACGGGGGTTTCTCAAGGGATGAGCTCAAGTTAAACATCAAGTGAATGATTACTTGATTAACAGTAGAATGGTCGAAGATGTAAGGCATTAAGGGGCTCAAGTTTTGGCCGGCCTTTGAAAGAAGACAGACGATAAGTCCCTGATCCATACTTGTGTTATTATATAAGGTCCGAGTTAATTAGGAGAAAACTTGTCTTGTTTGCTTCTTTCCATATTGGTCACATGTTAAAGATGATTAAGAAGTTGGTTGATGTTTGGTCGATGTTGTGATAGTTAGTATAAAGTCAAATTCCCCCAGTCATTTTTGTGACAGGGACAATGTTTGTCACCCATTGTGGATAATCAATGAGTTGGATAAATGAGATGGAGAGAAGACATTGAAGCTCCTCTTTGACAAGGAGTGCGATGCAAGGATGCATCTTGTGAAGCATTTTGCCTGATAGGCTTAGTTTAAGAGGGTGAGATCCTGATCTTCTAGGGTGTACTCTGGAATCTCAGAATTATTGAAGGTGATGGAGGCAATGGTTGGTAATGTTTTGATTAAAGAAGCTAGTGGTTGGGGGTCTTTGGGTTGGACCTTCGCTACCTGTAATGCTTTAATCAAGGTTTGGTGATGTTGTGGAGAGCTTTGTATGATGTCATACAAAGATGTCTTCACACGGGTTTGGTGAAGTTGTTTCACCATGGAGTCATGAATTGGTTTCGAAAAAGTTGGTCGAGATGTGCCCAAGATTGAAATCTTGGGTTTTGATGGTTGAGGAGGCTTGATGAATGGATATGTCCAAGGGATAGATACCTTCTCTTTTCCTTTATCCTTCATGGTTTGTGACTTGTTGGACACATTGATGGTGTTGATTTCAAACAAAGGGGGAGAAGGTGGTAGTGGGACCATAGTCTTGCATTGAGATCCCAATTTAGGTGAGGAAGTTTGAGATGCATGGGATGGTGTTGGTGGTTTGTTGAAGGGGTGGTCAAGAGAGTCCTTAATGAAAAGGGTGTCCTTTTTCTAGTGTTGATGAATGATAGCTTTAAGAGTGTAGCAACGCTCAATGTCATGTCTAGGTGTGCAACGATATGCATAGATTTTAGTGTCATCGAACCAAAATGGTTTTGGTCTGAGAGGTTGGAATGGTTTAAGGGGTGGGAGAGTGATGCTAGAAGTCTGAAACAATTGTCGTAACACCAAAGCATAGAACCCGCTAGTGGGTCTGCATGTTTTATTGCAGTAGAGGTTGGCAACTTCTGTTTAGGAGTTGTTGGAGGCATTTTTTGTACCATCTTTTTGTTTGGTGGTGTGACCACACATGTAGATGACACTTTTGTGGTGAGAGGTGTTGGATGTTTTGGAGGGTGTATGTTTTTGCTAGATAAAGGTAGTAATGGATGTGATTTGTTTTTGATAGGTGTTGGAGTAGGAAGCACTCCTATTAAGGTGGATGGATGTGGACCCAAAATAGAGGGTAATGTTGATGGTGGGGGAGGAGTTTTCTGACATGGTTTAGCAGCCTTCTTTAGTTAAGTGCGAGGACTACTATTGTGCGAGGCAAGGTTCAAGTCTACCTTCACTTGTGGGTGAGTGAGGTGTGATATGGGGTGAACACTGAGATATTTAATCTCTTGCGGCATGGTGTTTACTTGTGAGGGTTTAGGTGATAAGAAGGATGAGGGCGAGGCCACCGGCGTTGGTGCCATCAAGGCATCCTCTAATATGGGAGAGGTCAAAGTAGACTCTCCTATGTGTGAAAGAGTGGATGAAGGACTAATAAGAGAAGAAAGATCTTCTACCCGTGGTGGACAAATAGGAGAAGAAGGCTCTTCTACCTGTGGTGGACGAATAGGAGAAGAAGGCTCTTTTACCTAAGGTGGAAAAATAGGAGAAGAAGGCTCTTCAACCTGTGATGAACAAATAGGTGGACTAACCTCTTCAATTTGTGGGAGAGGTTGATTAGAAACCATGTCAACCATGCATATATTACGCTCTTGAAGGTCATCGACTATGGTCTGAATGTTATTCTAATTTGGGGGATGGTTAGGGAATGGTTGTCTAAAGATATCTATGTTGTGGTTAGCCAGCGCATTTGGGTTATCCCAAACAAGATCCCCCTTATCTAGCATGTCTTGAATAATGTTTTTGAAGATTTTATAGTTGTCTGTGTCATGACCTTTAACACGATGATAATTACAAAAGTCATTTTCCCTATACCATGTAGGGATGGCTTTTGACGGGTCAAATTGAGGTGGTCAGATTTGAGGGAAATTGAGGAACCCCTGCTTGACTAGTTTATCCAACACGGAAGCGTATGATTCTCCTATTGGAGTGTATTGACGCTGTACGTACCATTGTTGGAATTGTCTTGTGATGTATTTTGATGTGGAGGGTTGAGACTGGTTGTTTGTGGTAGAAGATAATGACCCAACGACCATAGTATTTACCGATCCCTTGGACTTGGAGTGGGAAGAAGAAGATTTGGAAGAAGGGTCATTAGATTTTGCATTACTACGCAGTTTGACCTTGTTTTCTTCAACTGTGCAGATTTCAAGCTTTCTAGCCATGGTGAAAGCTTCATCAAATGTGCGGAATGTTTGAACCCACAAAGTGGATGAGATTTTATTGGCACATGATCTTGAAAAGAGTTAAATGAGCTCAGGTTGAGGTAATGAAAAGGAGAGTTGGTTGATCAAACCTCTCCAACAGGCAACGAAGTCAGCTATGGACTCATCATCGAATTGTTTAATAGAATAAAGGTCTGTAATGGAGACTTTTTTGGTGATGTTGATTGAAAAGTGGTCAAGGAATAATTGGGCGAGTTGAGTAAAGGTAAAAAGAGAGTGACTGGTAATAGAACTATACCAATTGAGGGTGGCACCAGAAAGTGACATGGGAAATGTGTGAAGTAATAATGCATCATCATGTGTTATAAGGTAACAAGCATGTCTAAACGCTCATAGATGTTGTTGTGGGTCCTCTTTACTATGGAAACGAGTAAATTTTGGAAGTTCCCACTGGTTAGGATATGGTCTAATAGGCATCGAAGGGTGAATGTGTTCGTTGTAGACTTGTTCATATGAAAGAACATTGCTTGAACTGGAAATAGATGTCTCAAGGTTAGACATCTTATCCATCAGCATCTTGATTAGATCGACTGGTAGATTGATAGGTGGGGCACCCCCTAAGTTGTAAGGTACTTGGAAGGTGTTAGGTGGAGCGTATGACATAGTTGGTTGCGCTTGTATAGGTGCAACACATTGGTAACTAGTCATAGGGACTGATGTTGAAGTCAAGGGTGGTTGTGTCATAAAAATAGAAGGCACAACTTGACTTGATGTCACCAAAGGTGGTTGGATGGTGGCAACACTAGCCAAAGGATAAGTAGTCACTCTTGTATTTATGGGTGCAAGAGTAGGTGGGATGGAGACAATTAAGTTTTGGAATGGTGTAGAACTTTGTTGAATGGTTTGTGGTTGAGGGGGTACAAAAACCCCAATGGAGGTAGGTCTAGAAATAGAAGGAGAGGCCACACTTTGAAAATTGGTCATGGTCGGGTTGTTAGTTGAGGCAATGGCCTGGGTGACCATGGGTTGGGTTACGAAGGCTGTTGATATGATTGCCATTTCAACTAAGGAAGTTGGCATCCCATAAACTGAGTTGCCTGAAGGATCTCGCATTTGACTTCTCATGAGATAGTGCTAAAGAGCCTTGACATTGAGATCAAGGAACCTTTCAAAGTCTTGGTCCCCTTCGAGAACAATAGGGGGTTGAGTTGGGGTTGGTTGGATAGGAGTACGTTCAGTTTCTGATTTATACTCCATTTGGGGACTTGATATAAAAGGCGAAGGTGGGAGTGGTTGTTGCCTTGCGTGGTCAACAAGAGTTTTGGTTTGGCTACATGTCAAAACCATCTAAGGCAAAATAGATTCAGGTTTTAAAAATTATATGTTTCACCCTCAAAAAACTAGAATTTGTTTTTAACAGCAAAAAGGTCAGGTTTTTAGCTTGCTGTTTGAGAAGAAATTTTTTTGACAGTGACCGACATCGGTAAAAAAATCTGATGTCGGTGAAGTAAGTTGCCGATGTCGGTGAAGATCAGTTGCTAACGTCAGTTGAAAAACTGATGTCGGTTACTATGTATTCCAGAAACTCAAAAAATTGAAAGTTTTTGGAAGAAAGAAGAAAGTTTTGAGTTGTTTTTGGAGCTGAGAATAATGCATCCTTACCAGCTCAAAAAACTAGATAAAAATAGAAAATTAGATGAAGGCAAGCAGCCTCTAAATGTTAAATTCCTAAGAATAAATTTTAGAGTTGTGTTGGCTTATGCCTTAGAAGGATATGTTTGGGAATTGGGTTTTTAGAACAGGTACTAAAAGAAGCAGTCTAAGGTTGGTTTCGGGTTAAGTTTTGGTGCTCAAAATCTATATTAGGTTCTGTACGTGGCCTGGTGCTAGGAGCTTGCTCCCCTCACTTCACGAGCCCAGAGCCAAGCTGGGTCAATTAGCCAATATATACTTCCCCTATAGTTTATACTCTGCCAGAGAACAGAGTAGGTTCTCCCCTTGGTTGTGAAGTCCAAGTAAGATCACCAGGAAGGGTAAGGTATCTGCTAGGTGGTGAAATCCTAGTCGGGCCTTGTCTCAGGTATGTTTAAATGTTTGATTGTGAATGTGGTCTGGATGTGTAACATATGTGCACTACGATTTATTCATAATGCGTTTTAATTACTAAATGAGAGGGATAAATATGCATTCAAGAAGGAATGAAATGCAATAGTGTTTTTAACCCAAATTGAAATATTTTGTTCAGATGCAAACAAGTGAGGAAAAGGTTAAGAGTATGAATTTTCACTACTCTAAGATGTAGGGAAAAAGTGACAAGAAGAAAAAGAAAGACGTTCTTTTTAACTTGTGCTAATGGTTTCTTTTCGAAATAAAGAGATA
The DNA here is from genome assembly GCA_037957365.1 of Torreya grandis. Lineage (NCBI taxonomy): Eukaryota > Viridiplantae > Streptophyta > Pinopsida > Cupressales > Taxaceae > Torreya > Torreya grandis. Next base: position 3,278,688 of record JARHVA010000845.1, read on the forward strand.
GAAGAAGGATGCAAGGAGAGGATTTTTTCCTAATGCACCTATATGAAAGTTTGCTTTTAGAAGAAATGAACCCAAAGAAAACTCTAGGGTCCCACTGAGCATGCCAGAATGTTTCTACTCATTTTTGCTTGTTTATATTTAGAGGAAAGAAGAAACTAAAGATGATGGTCAGGGGTTAGATGATACCCAAATTAAGTTGCGCACCGTATCTAGACGTTGAAGGAGCTCCTCTTTGGCTGTGTAGGAAGACACCTGTAGATAAGAATAAGACTAAATAGAAAAAATGTTAGATAGATATATGGTGGACTGCCAAACGATGTGCTCGGTCTCGGAAGCATAGAAACTTATTTGAGGGATGACAGTCCACTTTCTGATAAAAAGAGTGTCGGATAAATAAATATAATGAAAGACTAAGAAAGATAAAGTAGACAACGCATACCTATTCTCTGCAATCAGCCTCTCACAATCACCGACATCAGTTAGTCTGCTGACGTCGATAGGGGCAATGGGCCTTGGACAGGTCTGAGGGTTATGTCTGTGCCTGATAGAAGGAGTCTGGTAATTTGGAGGTCCGTGCAGGGTTATAGGGAAGTCAATAGAGTCTTAAGGGGGACAAAGGTAGATGGTATGTGTGATATGAGGATCAAGTTAATAGGAAGGCTTTTCAGCCTCTCTAGGAAGAAAGCTGGGTTTGGTCTCAACAGTACTCAAAAATAACAAATGGACTAATTACCAATACATTCTAAAAATACTGAAATAAGATAGAAGAATACTTAGCTCTACTTGATGGAGAACTAGAGGTGATTAGAATGCTTGTTCTTATTTCAGCTGATGTCGAGATCCTTGTGCAACGTTACAATCCAATCTGGGATGTCTTACGTAGAGTTTCTGTAGCTAAGGGAGCGTTAGTCAAATTCTAATGATTGGTCTCAGAGAGTCTCATCGATGTCCAAGTTTGAGAGAGAGAGAGAGAGAGTCCCAGAGGAAGTCGATTCCAGATTCATGGTTTTGTGATTCATGATTAGGCAGCCTATAAATCAGCGTTAGAATTTGGTTTAAGTAAACTGACATCAGTGATCCCATCGGCGTCAACCGATAGTTGACCAACGTCGGTAGCTAAAGAATAGGTAAAAGGGCTATTTTTAGCCATTTGCCCATTTCTCCATCTGCCAAATGTATTTGCCATTAGAGAATGGTCAATGGACGGGGTTATTAAGCATGAGAGTTAGTTAGGAGGTTGGAATAAGTCATGGGTGATTCATATAGTGAGAAATAGTCTAAGGGTGAGGTGTCCAAGGTGAGGTGTCTAGGGTGAGGTGTCTAGGGTGATGTCATTAATTTAAAATAAATAGTTCCTTTTAAATTAATAATGTGTGTAAGCGACCAAGGGGAGTCGACACAATTTTGGTGTCTACACAAGTGAAGCATGGTAATGTAGATAAATTGAGAAATAATAACATAAAATAGTAAATATAATTCTAGCATAATAGTAGCAATGTAAAGCATAGATGATACATACAATAAAAATGTTTTTATGTTTTGGATATATTTGAATGTTTTTGGTATTTTTATATTTTTTAAATAATCTATGTATAGGAAAGAATGATAAGAAATGATACTAACCAATGAGTCTCGAATGAGACTCCATAGCATGGTGTCCTGTATTGAATAAAGGCACTGTGCGTGATCATGAAGCATGATGAAAAGGTTGAGACTATGACTCTAAAATGTATGTGCATCATAACTACTCTGATATCTCTAAAGTGGAAACTAAATGTGGGATTCCCATATAACTCTAAGAATTGGATGAAACTAAGGGACTTTTAGGGACCCATTTGGAAGTAGGAGAATGAGCTCTTTGAAGTGTGCTTTATGTTTAGAAGCATTAGATCTCAATATTACTATTTTGGGTGTGAATACTATATCTAGAAACTGTCTATAATCTTGAAGTTATGGAGGTGTATGAACTTGTTGTACTAGTGATGGGTGCCTCAACTGTGTCTAAATCTATACTAGAGGAAGAACTATAACTATTGGGGAAACTAAAACTAGTAGAGAAGATGGAAATGTTGACTACAAAAGAGATGGATCTGAAGTGGGGAGTGGTAACTAAATTGAACCTCCACTAATTATAATAACTTGATTAACGTGAGTGAATTTCATGCATTTGTGAATTGTAGATGGTATTGCTTGAATTTTATGAATATAGGGGCGACCAAGTAACATATCAAAAGCTCCTGCAGTTGGAACTATGGTGAAATGTGTGGTCACATGTGTTGGACTAGTCTATAAAGGAAGTAAAATCTCATCCAATGAACTTTGTATATGCCCACTAAATCTAATGATAATTTTATCTATCAAAGTGATATCCTGCTCTGCATAGCCCAAATGCTACAATAATGTAATGGTGCACATGTTGATACTGGAGCCATTATCATTGAGAACACTATGAATGGGATGATTATGAATATGTGATCTAATAAAGAGTGCATTATAGTCTAAATTATCCTCAAGAATATCCTAATCTGAGAAGGATATCTAAGGTCTAGTTGGAACCCTAGACCCATACACACCTATCATACCACTCAAAGGATGTGACTCAACTAAAGGTGCCTGGTATGTAACTAGTGGCAGATGTACATGGCATGTGTGATGAAAACCTAATGTGTCCCCTTTCTCTTAATTATTGTTGATGCAGGAGATTGCACCCTGGGCAAGGATGCCTAGCTCCTACCTTTTCCTCGCAAAATGGAAACTCCCCTCTCGCCTGTGGGACTAGTGAAGCTAGAGGGGAGAGTTTCTAAATAAGGGCTAGCTCCTTTTGATGCATCGTGTTGTTTCCAGCAAGTGCAAAACACACACACACACACACACACACACACACACACACACACACACACACACACACACACACACACACACACACACACACACACACAATAAAGGGGGGGATGAAAAGGGAGAGAGATGTAAGAAAAACAAACCTACTCTAAAAGAGGTGATGCACCAAAATAAGTCGACCTTCACACATCCACTCTTAGAATTAGACAAATACATACATACACTACACACTTGGTAGAAGGACCAGGCTGCTGGAAACTGGCGGGGAGGCCTTAATGGTAGATACAAAAAAGAAAGAAATCACCAAAGGTGCTGTGAGATGCACATTTATGTAGTAACTTCCTCTATTTCGCACTTCTCAAATACTGCTCTTCTCCTATCAGCTGCAGAGATGGCACCTTGTAGATAACAGGTATGCTAGTGCTGAACCTGTGAGAGCATCAAGAAAACAATGACTGGACATAGAATAAACACTCAAGACATACTCGGATATATCTATCCAAATGGAGGTAAAAACTACTTTTATTTGATTCAGGTGGAAATTTCACTAGGGCTATGCCCTTTACAAATGTGGAAGATCCGACCCTTTTACAAATGACAAGTTCACAATATATAGAAGTAAGGAGGCCATTTGATGCTCCTTCTTTTACAAGTGGCATACGTGTCCCTTCATGAAAAGAAACAAGTTGCTCAAAATATTAATGAGCTGTTCATTTGTCTGCTCAAAATTTGCATTTCTTGCTTGGGTGACTTACACGGTTTGCCTTCCAATTTAATGTGAAACAGAGAAAGCGGTTGCACTGCTGGCTGCTATCATTCCAAATGATCAATTAATTGGCACTATTTAACCTGCCAAAGTCACTTCTCCAATTTGCACCAGTTGGACTTAACTGCTCACTTATCACCTGCCTGTCGCTTGTCCATTTGTCCTATCTGACTCATTCAGCCCCTGGGGTGAACTTTCAGTAGGTTATTGCATATCTTGGGCTCATTTTGTGGTTAGCACTTGGGCATTTAAAAACCAACAACCCTTTTTACTGGCTTAAAATTGATGTTTGCGGGCCCATCACCGTCCTTGGCAAAGTTCATCGGGTCCTTTCTGCCTGAATCGTCCATTGAACCAAAGCCGAAGAAGTTGAAGATGGATGAACCAAGTGCAACCTAAAAGAGACTGGCATTTCAAAGCAAGTGAAGAGGGTGACCAAGATTTTTGCCTGTGGGCAAAAATTGGTCAACAAATTGGTGACTCACAAGGGAAGCATGCCTATCATGCTTAGAACTTAGTTGCCTTAAAATCCATTGGGTGCAGAGTCAGATGCAACTATAAAATATTTAACAACAACCCCAAAGATTTGAGAATCAAACATGAAGCTTTACCCCACATGCAAAGGGAAACACACCAGGCTAGAAAACACTACCTGTGTAACTGCACTTAGGGAAAGCAAGAAAATAAACTGAAAGCAAACTACTATATACAACTAACTAGGAATGTTTGCCTCCCTCCTGGGTCAAAGGGAAAATTTCTTAAGTCCCCTTCCTGGCAAGAAGACTTATGGTGCCAAGAAAGTAGCTAAATGAAAAGGGGATTTGGTGACCTGATCCTCTTGCCTATCACTTGAGTTGGCTAGTATCTGAGTGAATCAAAATTGAACATGCCTCCAACATACATGTATTCTTCTTGTCCCTGGAGGCTTGTTGAATGCTGTTTCTTCATATTGGTGCTCTTCACCAAGAAATCAATGGCTACTGGCTTATCACCGTTAGCCCTTTGACATGTATTACTCCCTTATAGTGCATCATGGTCTGACTTGTTTCCTTCTACCTCATTGAAGATCCGGTCAGACTCATCCTCTGCTTCCTCTTGGCCTTCATTGTCACTCATGATAGCCTCTTGAAGAACTACAGATTGGATCTTCTACTCCTCACTTGCCTCTTGCAAAATAGGTTCCTCCTTGAGAAGGGGTGAAGTGGGAAAACTATGTGGAAGAGGAGGCAATCCTTGAGCTAGGATCGAATGATTCTCCTCCTTCCACTTGGTTAGCACATCATCTATATCAGGTGTGGCCTGACAGCTCTCTTGGAGGTGTGTGGACGGGCTGGGTTCAGACAGGTCCAACACACGTTGGCTGAGGAATCTCATTTGGGACTCCAACTCTGCAGTTCTCCTGGCTAGATCATCTTGGAAGAGCCTTTCTTAGAGATCATAGGAATCATGGGTAGGAGCAGCTTCATCTTCTTCAAGGTTTTGAACAAAACCTTTCTTTTCCTCTTTCCTGCCCTGTGATTCCACTATTTCCTTCCAAGTCAGGAGTGTACCATCAGGGTGAGAAAGATCTCAAAATTGGAATTTGCCCTTTTGGTTGAAGGGTAACTAGGAGGGCTGCTTGGGGAGATGCCATAAAGAGGCTGAGTTTGATCAAAATTATAGGAAGGACAACAAGGTCCATGATTTTGTGTGGAGGGATTATACATACAAAAGTGTGATTTTTGATGGCACCAGGCTACTTAACCAGCATATTCAACTCGGAGTCCCCATTGGTGTTTGATGCAAAGCCTCCAAAGGTTGGTCGGTTGAAGAACACACCAAAAATTATTCAACTCTTTGGACACAACTTGTCCTAGTTGGTTCCACTGGACATGCCAAAACTGTTGATGGAGGAGATTGCACCCAAGGTAAGGAGGCCTAGCCCTTGCCTTCTCCTCGCAACATGGAAACTCCCCTCTCGCCTATGGGACCAATGAAGCTGGAGGGGAGAGTCTCTAGATAAGGGCTAGCTCCCTTTGATGCATCGTGTTGTTTCCAGCAAGTGCAAAACACACACACACACAGATATATAATAAAGGGGGGGGGGGATGAAAAGGGAGAGAGATGTAGGAAAAGCAAACCTACTCTAAAAGAGGTGATGCACCAAAATAAGTCAACCTTCACACATCCACTCTCAGAATCAGACAAATACATACATACACTACACACTTGGCAGAAGGACAAGGCTGCTAAAAACTGGCAGGGAGACCTTAATGGAAGATACAAAAAAGAAAGAGATCCCCAAAAGTGCTATGAGATGCACACTTATGTAGTAACTTCCTCTATTTCACACTTCTCAAATACTGCTCTTCTCTTGTCAGCTGCAGAGATGGCACCTTGTAGATAACAGGTATGCTGGTGCTAAACCTGTGAGAGCATCAAGAAAATAATGACTGGACACAGAACAAACACTCAAGACATACTCAGATATATCTATCAAAATGGAGGTAAAAATTGCTTTTATTTGATTCAGGTGGAAATTTCTCCAAGGCTACGCCCTTTACAAATGTGGAAGATCTGACCCTTTTACAAATGACAAGTTCGCAATATATAGGAGAAGCAAGGAGGCCATTTGGTGCTCCTTTTACAAGTGGCATACGTGTCCCTTCATGAAAAGATACAAGTTGCTCAAAATATTAATGAGCTGTTCATTTGTCTGCTCAAAATTTGCATTTCTTGCTTGGGTGACTTACACGGTTTGCCTTCTAATTTAATGTGAAACAAAGAAAGCAGTTGCACTACTGGCTGCTATCATTCCAAATGATCAATTCGCTGGCACTATTTCACCTGCCAAAGTCACTTCTCCAATTTACGCCAGTTGGACTTAATTGCTCACTCATCACCTGCCTGTCGCTTATCCATTTGTCTTATCTGACTCATTCGGCCCCTAGGGCAAACTTTTAGCAGGTTGCTGCATATCTTGGGCTCATTCCATGGTTGGCGCTAGGGCATTTAAAAACCAACAGCCCTTTTTACTAGCTTAAAATTGAGGTTTGCGGGCCCGTCACCGTCCTTGGCAAAGTTCATCGGGTCCTTTTTGCCTGAATCGTCCATTGAACCAAAGCCGAAGAACTTGAAGATGGATGAACCAAGCACAACCTGAAAGAGACTGGCATTTCAAAGCAAGTGAAGAGGGTGACCAAGATTTTTGCCTATGGGCAAAAATTGGTCAACAATTATAATGTTATGGAAATGGATTTGAGAATATTTTTAAAGATTTATCCTATGTTAGCTTTGCTTGTGGAGGCTCGACTGAAGTACCAAGATCAATTAGGTTGTCATCTATCAAGTGTTGTATCTTATGTCTCAAATTGATGCATCTATTTATAGTGTGGCATGGTGCCCTGTAAAAATCACAAAATGCATGATGATCATATCTTCATGGAAGAGGCTTTGCTAGGTAAACTTCTTAAATAGGAGGAAGAGTGATGACATTACATCCGATAACTACTGCAAAACTCTGGCTAGAGAAATTGGTAAATTGATAAATGCATGCTGAGGAGGTGCTAATAAAACCACATGTTGAGGGGGATCTGAAGCTACATTGACTATTGGTTGATTCTAATCCATGTTATCATTAACTTTGACCTTGTATGGGTCTTTGCTATTACTCTTGTGTATTTTGTCTGAGATGCTTGTATACTTGAATTTGCCCATTGAAATGAGTTTTACTTCTCTTTCCTTAATGTATGACACAATTTAGTGAAAGAAGAGAATCTTTTAAACATAATATATTCATGCAATGCTGGTAGAAATATCTATTTAAAAAGATCCTATAACTCTTGATCTACCATGGGGCTAGTCATCTTAGCCAAGATGGTCTTATATCAAAGCACATAGTTTGTTAGATGCTCATTTGATTTCTATTTCTATTGTGCAATTTATGCCTAAGAGACCTTACAACCAATGTTGATACTAAAATGTGCTAGGAACATGTTAGCTAAAGGATTAAATGCATTGACTGACTAATTTGGTAGACTATAAAACCATTGTAAAGCATGATCCTTTAGGGTCTGTGGGAATAAATTTGTTAGTAACCAGTCATTTAACACATAATCCAAGCTTGTTGCATGAAAAACTCTCAAATGTATGTCTAGATCATCCTTGCCATCATAAAGAGTAAGATTAGGTTGAATAAAACCTTATGGAAAGGGTGTAGAAGTAATGTGACATGCTAATAGTGTATGTAGAAGAGCAAAAGAATCCAAAGCCTACGTAGGTGTAGTGGCACCTTGCTCAAGATGTATCACCTTGGATTGAATAGATCTTATCTCTTGCATAAGGGCTACCACATCACGAGATAGGGATGTACTAGCTGTAACTGGTGGCATAGAGGTAGGTTGGGTTGCTATAGGGGGTTGTTGAGACATAGTCGACCCTATAATGTCATTTTCAATTGGTTGCTCTGTAAGAATGGAAAACTCAACTTGTTTAGCCTTTTTGATTTCCGTGAGAGATTATAATATAATAGTATGATCTTGAGGCTATTCCCCGAGTCTTTCTTTGAAACTTTAGAGGATCAAATATTTGTTTGGTATAACTTCATTATCAATAATAGATGGAAGTGGATCAGTAGTCCAATGTAGTGGAGCATGAGCATCGATGTGTACATCATCATTGGTATTTTCATATTTCTCATTATTTGAATCATTTTGATTAAAATTAGTATAATTTGGATATGTAGAATCTATAGCTAGAGTCTGAACTAGTTGTTTATCCATAGTATATGGTCAAGTTGAAGGAATTTAGGTGAATTCAATAAGATTACCACTAAGTCTTGCACTTTATCTTGAAGGAAGAGATGCAAGGAACTTAGGTGGCATAAGGAAAACAACTTAGATAATAGTAGAAAAGATTAAATTGATATAATTAGACAAGGAACTAGAATATGCATAGAAAGGATACGAAGCTCCCAAATATGTAAGATGATACCTCAAGAAGCAAAATAAGAGCTAGTACATGCAACTAGGGATTTTTCAAAAATATTTTTGAAAAATACTATGAATTTTATAAATTGAAATTCAATTTTTGAGTTAAATATTAAATAAAAAGTTCAAAAATTTATGGTAAAGTGCTTGATTTAATGGGACCTAGTAGATGCAACTAGGATTTTGAGAAAAATAAATTTTTGAAAATTACTATGAATTTTTGAAATTTGAAGTGGTTTTATAATTCAATATGCAACTAAAAATTTATAAAATGATTGGAAAATTAATGAAAAATTACTGGGAGGTAGTTGATGTAAATAGGGTTCGAAATAAATTTATTTTAAATTTTTTTACAAAATTTTAAAATCTGAGAGGAATTTTTGATTTAATATTCAAGAAAAAAAATCAAAAATTAATAGGAAAAATTAGCTAGGAATTTACCCTAATGTTTTTAGGGTTTTTATGCAAAATTTGAAGAAAGTCAGGTTCACCAAATGATTTATTATTTTTGAGAAATTAGATGTTTAATTCCTAAATAATAAACATGTATGAGTAGATAAAATTAGTAAATAATGCACAATAATTAGGCTACTAATTTTTGAAATTTGATTATCATTAGGGATTTTCTAAAAATAGTAATGAGAGAGAGAAAATCAAACTTATCTTATTATATATTGTTTCGACTAAGATAGGGTCTAAAAATCTATGTACAAGCTTGGAAGACCATCACAAATAGGAATTTGGAGTTCATTTCTTAATTATATAGGAGTGCCAAAAGTGGGACACCCTAGGTTTTGACATTGTAATCCTATCTCGGTGTTGTTGTCTTGGTGATCTAATCTTTCTAGGTTTTGTGTGCCAAGTCTGTGTGACCCTACCTATGAAATATCAAAGCTTGAAAATCCATGGAGCTCACTATGTACCTAATTTAGTTGTCAATACCCTAGGCCATCTTTGTGTTTGAACTTGAATGTAAAATTTGGAGAAAGGAGAGGAAGGGTTAGTGTGTAAAGGATACATTGGATGCACTTCACACCCTATGTGTGGGCACATTGCCTACATACCAATACTCTAAGGAGGATCAAGCTATATGTAGTTCTCTCATTGAAGTGTTTGGTGCAATAGTGTGATGAAAATGTAATTAAATGTGAAACTAAGTGTACTTGGAATGACTAAAGACTGGTCTAAAGGTTTAAATAAGCTTGAAATGCTATTGGATAGATGTATGTAGAGAATAGGGAAAATTACTTGAGTGGTCTTGCTTGTATTATTTCTTCTCTCTTGTAAATGAGTGCCAACCCTTCTAAATGGACTTTGAATGGCCTTTTATAGGGGATTTAATGATTGTGGATTAAATGAATTCATGTAAGGCTGACATGAATTAGGATAAGGATTCAAAAGAATATGATTGTTAGAAGCCAGAATGCACTTAGATAACAACACAAGAAATATGATACCCTAGGTTTCAACATTGTAGTCCAAGTTTGGGCATTGTTATCCATGGTTGACGAAACCTAAGGGATGGATTAAACATAGAAATAGTAATCTAGATCTATAAGGGTTCATTTGGGAGGCTACAAATGATTGGGAATCAGTGAAAACATGCCTATTAGGGTCATGAGAGAAAGCAAGATGGGCCTATGGATTTGGTGTCATTAGCCACACTCAAGTTACCAAATTTTACATTTTATATTACTGCACAAATCGATTACTATTATAAATTTAAATTCAAAAAGGCTTATTGACATGAGAGAAGATTCAACAAAATTTACATATTCTTTCCAAATTAGGTTCCAAGCATTTAAAATATTCCTCAACCAAGTCTCAAACTAGTTTTATGTAACCCCAATCCCACATGATCAAGTATTCAAGCCAATTCTAGATGCATTCACATAGTCCAAGGAACACATTTGTACAAATAACTTAAGTGGGAGAACTACATTGGGATTTATTTACCTCTTAAGAGTATTGGATATGTAGGAAACATTTAGGCATCATGGGGGTGAGTGGGCCCAACTCTGATCAATTACATTGCTCTAACCAATACTTCCAAATCACTCAATAATTGCATGCCTTTCTAAGGTTTTCAACTTCAAGAAGATACATACAAATATTTTTGCATCTCATAAGACAACATAAGCACACATAGGATTGTTTTCAACTATCGCATCTGATTTTGACCTAAAGTTATAATTTTTATAAAAAGACAAAACTAATAGACATGGATAATAATGACATTTGATCTTGTCCTATCCAACATTCTTATCTACGTGTGAGCTCAGATCTATATTTTGGGAGGATTTTGGGTTGATCCTATTTTCCTATTATTGCATTGTTTCAATCCACGTAGTCATTAAAATATCTTGAAAATCTAATTCAATCTCTCAATTTCATAGTTTAGCCTTTTTTACCATTGTTCTACTTCATTTATTTCAGGCATTTACCTTCAATTTGTTGTTTAAAACTATATTTACAACACCCTACACATTAAATTTATATTTATGTGAATTAGGGTTAATTTATATATTACTTTAATTTTTTCATAAACACAAGGGAAAAAAAATTATAAACTTGTGGTATCAAAAATAGTAAGATTATAAAAATTATTTTTACATCACTATCTCAAATTATAAGTCAATATTCTAAATAAGGGTTGTGTAGCAACTAGTTCTTAATATAATTTTTGAAAAGTATTTTTTTAACTTCATGAGTTAACATCAAATTTATTATCAATGCAAATTATTTCAAGAATAAACAAAGCCTTAAAAAAAGAGTTATCATTGTTTTAAATATGCTAAATGTAGTTTGTTGAAGAAATTTATAGATTAATATATGTGTATTTTTGAATTTACAATTTGATAAAGTTTATATATATTTATTTGATTGTATATGATTTTATATGTAAATTAAAATCAAAATACCATATATATATTGAATAAAAAATTACTAAACTATTTTTATATTAAGAACTGTCTCATAAGGAGTTGGGTATGTAGTTTGATGATATATTTTCATAATGATTATACAATTATGATTAATTTTATTGAAGAAAAATTATATTATAAGGTAGTGTATTCCAATAATAATCATATATAAAAAGGGTGGGAGCATGGTTAAGACATTTAAAATTAACTTGTAAGATGAAACAAAGAATATAATTTGGTTAGATATGGGTATTTTAAAGTATGTTTTTTAAATAAAAAAGAGTTTAAAGGTGGATGAATATTGTATTGATGTACCCAAGTTGTTTTTTATGTTAACATGTAAAATTAATTTATTTCAGTTAAGTATAAATCTTTCTCAAACAAAAAATCCCCAGAGTAAGTAGATGGTGGCAACTTTGTCCTTTATGTAGTCATCATGTGAAATTCTTGTTAATGCAAGTAGTAGTGTATTCAATGATGGGCTTAGAAGAATCCATTTTAGATTGGTATTTTTAATATTTTTTAAATTAAAAACCAAACTATAGAAATAGGCATAGGGACTTTTTTTTTTCAAGAGGTATAATGAACAGTTGACCCATAGACTTTTAATTGCCAAGATGTATTTCTTGTAAATGAGTTCTAAGGGCCTATAACATATATTTACCATTGAAAATGTTCCTTATACCATTTAGAAATAAATTAAATAATATTAATAATATTAATATGAATGTATAAGAGTGTATTAAAAATGATATGTAGTATAATATTCATAAATAATGTATATGGAAATTATGAAAAAACTAGATGTAAACAAAAATCAACAATTGTAAATCATACTTTTGAAAGATAAGATGTGTAGGTATTGCACATATGAAGAATGAGATATGATTATAAAATTTAAATTTACATGAAAATATTAAAAATATTAGATAATTTGCATGTATAGGAATAATTATGAATAGAGTCAATTACAAAGAATAAAACCCCTAATTATAATCACATGATCTTAACTTAGCAAAGATAACAAATAAATGAGGTTGTTGCTTAAAAATATTAATGTTATTAAAAATAGACAATCAAGAATAAGATAATTATTTTGAACATGTCAAAATTTAAAGCCTAAAAAGAAAAATTCATAAATAGAAGCATGTATTATAGTTGTAATTATTTTCTAAAATGGAAAAAGATTATAACAACCTATTTGTCTTTATTTATAAATTTACAAATGATGCCATCAAAAAATTGCATACGTTGTCATATTTTCATACAACCATATTAGTGTAAATAAAACAAGGAAGAGTATTTTCCTTAAATAACAATTTGAACAAACTTTGACATTTATATGTTCCTCATGGATAACATAAATAGAGATGGCTATAAGAAGGTCACTATTTCAAAGTGGTTAGTCACTTTGGCCTTTAAAAAATCTCAATTTTTTTATTGACCTAACATGTTTACAAAAGTGAAAGAGAAGGTTGAGGATGTCAATTAGGGTAAGGAGTGAAAACAAATATACATTATAGAAGGGTAGGTTAATTGTTAATTAATTATCAAACATAACATAGGTGAATAGTTATCAATTTTTAATAGATAGAAAATTAATTTGGAAAAGCTTTATATTTAAGTAACATTGTGGCTTTATTTTAAAATATAAAATAAGGTGATAATCAACTAAATTTTATTGTAATTATGGTATAAGTATATTGAAAAACAAGGCATATTCTAATGCTTCACTTAAAATCATACCTAGCCAATGCCAAACCATCCACCACAATCTAAGTAGAAAGAGGTAGATGAAGAACACTTACAAGTATATGACTAAATGATAGAATGTGATGAATTCTCATGTAATCTATAATAGTAGTTACTAAAAGACATGGTTATCCTCATCATTTTCCCAAATACAAACAACAAGTGTCTAACCTAAATCCATTTTGCATGCTAGATTTTTTTCAACATGTGAAGAACAATAAAATCTTAGGGCATCCATTAAAGTGTAATGGAAAGGGGAATTTTGTTATATGTCAATTTTTAAAGTGGCCTAATATATGTGTGGAATACATATATAAAATGTTTGATTTATAATGTATTTAAAATAAATACATACATGAAAATATGAAATAGAAAAAATCCGAATTTGCCACTACAACATGGTTGAAAATCATGCCATTTTCCCTTGCTTATAATAAAAAAAAAACTATTAAATTTATAAGTGTAATTTATTCTCCTACTCAATAACATTTAAAGCCAATGAATTGAGCTTAATGTGATTATGGAATCAAACTTGAAACCTGTGATCCTATTTACAAAAGTAGGTGATGTTAATGATGGTGCCCAAAACCCTCAAATTCATCTATCATCTAATAATACATTTAACAACATCCTTTAAATTATGGGTCACTTATAACTCATCTATTTTAGTAGGCACCCATAAAGTTTTTGGATAATTAACCTCTCAACTCCCCACATAGACTTGCTAGAAAAAATATTAGAAAAGAACAAGTCCTAATCCTAACTCTAACTCCAAAAAACTTTCGAAGATGATTGGTTTGGTGCAGACCTATGCTTATCCAAGGAGAGAATCATTGTATTAAATGTGCATAATGGTGCTATTAAATTAAATGGATGCCACATTTGAACTAGATGCTTTGATAGAAAATTATGATTTTCACATTGATAATGATGAAGGGTAATGTTTATTTTGTGCAGAACCTTATCTTAAATCCTTTCAAATCTATCTAATTTAATTAAAAATTAGGGACCCTTGCTATATAAAATATAAAAAAGCACATCCACCTTCCACCAACATACCCACATAAAGATTCAAAGTATTCAATCTTATATTAAATGCAAAAATAAATATAATAACAAGATTTATCCTATTTTTGAGGTAAAAATTTAATGATAAATTAATGAAAAATTTGTTTATGATGGAACATTTGGAATGTAATGATATATTAACATGAATTTGGTTTATGTTGACACAATTATGATAGCCATATTTATTACATTAATAATATACAATATAATTTTTTGGTGAAATATTAAAAGCCCTCGTCAAATAAAAATCACCCCACTTAAAATTTTACTTCTAGAATTTTACCATCAGGATAATATTCATCTCTAAAAATATCATGATGTTAATGTATCATATGATTGATATTGGTTGGAAAAATAAAATTACATGATTTTTTTATATTTCATAGCTTTTGAAATTACATTGCAAGAAAGAATGTTAGGTTCTAGAAAATGCAGATGCATATTAGCTATCCATGATGAAAGAAAAATGATAATAGATGGTTTTTATTTTAAAATCATATTGGGATAAATTTTCATTGTGAAGATATTAATAAATTTTGGATGGATTGTAAAAGAAAAAGTAATAAATAGAAAAACATTTAATTCCCAAATTGATGTGTATTTAGAACATTAAAAATTTCAGATTTTTCTTGTTCAATTAAAAAAATTCATCAAATAATTAATATAAGATCAAGTTCTTACTTTTATTTTAATAATAATAATTTCTTGGCATAAATTGTTGGATTATTATAGGAGATAACACACTTCAATTTTTTCATTTAACAACACATTCAAGTCTTAGAGTGCTTTTTTGAATTTCAATGGAGTTATGAACATTGATGGACTAGTCTTCAATGCTATTTCATACCTGATTTGTTATATTAAAATTTTGAATGAGTATTTTTGAAAAAAACAAAGGTTTGAATGTTACAAATAGATACAGCTATGAAATCACAAAAAATAGTTCTCTTTTTAATTTAGGGATGAAAGCTTGCCTTTGAAGCATCAACTTTAGAATTTCCATCATTTATTTCCAAAATTAGTTGCATCACAATTTGTTTAAGAGGTTACATGTGTAAAAATTATACCACTTGCATAGGATTTAGTGGTGCTTACTAGTTTGTTTATTTTTGAATCTAGAATGAAATTGTATTATGTGTAAAGAGGAGGTATGATTTCTATCATTTTAGATTTGTTGAGAAAAAATATAGTGAAATAATATACATAATTATAAATAGTTTTTGGAGTAATCCAAAAGTTTGAAATACGTATTGATTTTATGATGTAGGAGCATCAACCAAGACTTGTAAATGATGTACAAAGTGGTCTTAAGAGGTCAATGAGTCACGTGGAATCTATGTTTTAAATTGTTGTGAAGAGTGTTAATAGGCATTAAGATGTAAAATAAGTTATATAACAGTCATATGGGAATGTTTGAGTCATCAAATCTTCTTTATTGTGTGTATGGGGGTTTCCCTCCAAAATATTATTCCAAATATTTGAAAGGTACAAAAAAAAAGCTTATAAACCTTGTAAGGATTAAAGACCCATTGGAAAAGAGGCATGAACTTTGTAAAAGACCTCTAAGGTTGTTACCACATGTAAAAACTCCCTTGTAAATGTAAAATACCTCATCCTCATCCAAGGAAATGATAACTCTTATGTTAAAGTAAACAATAAAAGCATATTCTATGTTGAGGTTAAGCTTGAGAAAGATATGGCCTTATTCTATTAAATAATCCTATATTTGGATTTAGATAAATAAATAAAAATTTAAATAAGACTATATAATCCATATACATGTGAGAAATAAATAGTGAAGGAGAAAAGAAGGCTTACTAGGCCTACACTTTGATTATGTAAATGTTCAATAAAGGAGGTTTGTAGAAATAGTTTTGTAGAAGGGCTATGAGTATTATAAGAAATTTTATCAATAAAGAAAGTGTATTTTGTGATGAAAAAGAGTATATTGTATTTTCATATTTATGTTAATGTGTTTCTCATCTATTAATGAAGTAAACATGGAGCTTGTAGGTTTTAAAGCATGATTGTGAATGAGTTATGCTTTACTGATGTATGAAAGTTTGAAAATTTCATAAGAGGTAATCTATCTAGTTACTTATCATTATCATGATGTGTTAATTAGATCTAATCAATGAGTAATTTAGTATTTTTGACCATTTTTATTCTCTTGAGTTAAGTTACTATCAGTGGTAGTTAGTGGGAATCCTATTATTACACGTATTTTTTAGACATGGATAGATATACTTATTAAGAAAGATGTTGGGAGGTGTAATTGATATATTCAAAAATAAAATAATGTTTTAAACCATGTAGGAGCCTTGAATTCATTTTTTCTTACTCTTAGACTCTATATGATTGTATAAAATTAGAATTAGGGCACAATCATTAAATTGACCATATCTCGATATCTACCAAATAAAAAAGGCTGAAATTTTGATTATAGGTGTGCCTTTTAATTAAGAATCCCATTAATCCAATTATAGTTTGATTTAATAAATAATAAATGATATATAGCTAAAACATAGTCGGCATGGTGCAAAAAATAAGACATAAATGTGCATTCAGAGAATAGATGGAGAAAAATAAATACCCAATCCATGTTAGGGAATAATTCATCCTCATAGTAATTTGTACACCATAATATGAATAATTACAAGAGTAATAATTCATTATTACATATATTTTATTTTTTAGTTATATTTGGTAGGAATTGGTTATCAAAATATTGTTATAAACAATATTATGATAATAGATTAGAATATAATATTGTTTAGATATATTATTTTGATAAAGAAAGTAGAAATACAAGGGTGACAATACTTTAGTACAAAAAAACCCACCAAGGAAATAAAAATAGCTTAGAAAATAAAAAGAGCTAGAAAAAACCAACAAGTAACACTGGACTCCTAAAGACAACATAGATAGTCGATGAACAACAGATAGAAAGTAGAATAAAATAAAGTAAAAAATAGAGAGGCTAGTTGATGAGTTCACCCAAAATTTCTATGATAATATCATACATTTCATCATAGAGAAATAAATCTTGGCTTTGGGGATCAGCCACTTTTATTTGTTTCTTTAACTTTCTCCCCTTAGTGGAAAAACCAGTAGTCATGGCTATGACATCCTCTAAAATTTCAAAACTTACACCTCCAATATACACCCAGTGATTATCCCATGAGTTGGCACATTGATTGGAAATGTTATCATCATGTCTATTAAGACATTATAAGAAAGGAACAATCCCTCCATCCTTATATTAGTGCCAAACCATTGCATTATCCTTGAATTCATTACAAGAAACAGGTTTGGTATGAATCCTATCCCCACCCATAGCAACTTCATAGTAAAAAAACTAGTGAGAAACACAAGCCACAACTAACTCACAATATTTTCACTTAGTGAAAGAAACCTCAATAATGCTGAAATAATCTATCATGAGAAGAAACTTAATAGATATCAAGTTTTGAGAGAGTTCTAGATTGTTGGCAATTTGCTTGATGCTAAAATAATTACAAAGCCTATAATGAGTAATTTTAGAATGATTGAAATAAATGTTTGTAATCCTAGTCATATCTTGCTTGATGTCAAGTAGCTAATTCACACTTAAGAAAATTTGCATAAGCATAAGGAACTCCACATCACCATACCACATCACACTGTTAGAAGCACACAACCAATTTGAGGTAATCATAAAAAGAGTATAAAAATAAATCATAATGAGGTATTTCCAAGTTGAGAGCGATCCTTATGGATTAATTCATGATACCATAAGGGATGTTATGAATTTGGTGCCAACATCACCAATTTTTAAAAAGTTGGCCCATAGTAGCCAATGCATCAACAACACCATTGATTTCTATATAAATACGAGAAAACACAACTAGAGGAATCCCTTCAAGTAAAGTTTGAATATCAATAATAATATCCCTAAGATGCCACCTAGGATTGAAGTACTTGGAAATAACATCAAGGATAATTTTTGAATCTCCTTCCATATGCAGATTTTAGATTCTCAAGGTCAAGGCTAATTTGATTCCCCACAAAAAAGTAGAAGCTTCAATAAGATTGTTGCTTTGAGGACCAATTCCACCAGCATAGGCTACTAAAAAATCCCCTTTATAATATTTGAGGATTCCTCCTACACTAGCACTACCATGACATTTAGATGCACCATCAAAATTCAATTTATACCAACCAGTCTGAGGGGGCCTCCATTTAGTGTTCAATCTAGCTAATATTTTAGAGTTGTCAAAGGTAGCGACCTAGTTCAAAATTCCCTAGTTAGAGGCCACATGAAGTTTGTGGTGAGTAGGAGGCTTATTAGCAGTCTTCACTTTACTATTATAAACACTCTCAATTAAGACTTTGGATAAAGAGAATACTTTAAAAGGATTTTTAGAGGTATCCCAAAAGATTCTATTATTTCTTTCTTTCTACAAGCTCCAACCAATGAATCTAGAAGTCTAATTTAATAGTTTCATTATCTTAG
>JARHVA010000845.1:3302500-3512500 GCA_037957365.1 Torreya grandis
CACTGATCTAAATCAACACCATCAGTCCAAGTGAGTGAAATTTGATGAATTTTTTCTAAATAATGGAAATATATAAAACATTGTGATCCACAAGATATTAAATATTGTGTAAAATATTCTAGCTCATATTTGTAGGGTTTTAGAGGTCTAAAGGATGTAAGTTTTAATGTAAAGTTTCTTATACATCTTAAGAACTTGTAGAAGGTGGTAGATAGAAACCATGGAAGGATTTAAATTTGAGTTTAATGCCTAAGGAGATATTCAATCTAAAACTAATGTAATTGATTGGTTTCTTCGCAATGAAGGCTTTAGACTATTGACATCCATTTATACCTTATTTTTTATAAAAAATATTACTATCTACATATGTCCTATTCCATAGCCATGCTTTTGTACAACCATAATAGAGTTAGAATAAACTTTAAGTTCTCAAAGGATAAATAAAAGTTTGATATTAAATTTCAATTCTATAAAGAGTAAATCAATAAGACAAGCATTATTATTTACAGATCCTATTATGAATGAGTTAAATGAGAAGTTTGGTTAAGAACTTGTTAGAACCTATAACGTGGTTGTGTGTATTTGGTTAAAACATACATAATAGATTTATCAGTTTGATAACTATGAAATTCTTGGGTTAATGAAATGGGTGGCAATTTCAAAAAGGTTACATATACAAGATCAAATTTATGAATTGTAGATGTCTAGTAGAATGAAATATTAGATTAAAAGCATTGGTATGTGGCAATAATATCATCTAGAGTTCATTAATTGTGGTATCAAAGCTATCTAATCTCTTGTGAAAATTTAAACAAAATTTTGAATTGATCTATAGCTCATGTAATTATGATTACATTATTGGTTATATGTTGTTGTAAAAAGGAAGTTTATAGGTGATTAGTTGTCATAAGGTAAGTGAAGTATTAAGAGAAAGTGAAAGAGCTTAGTAAGGATCTAGAAGTAGATCAAGGAGGAATACTTGGAAAAGAGATTGCCTTAAGAGAGGCATGAGAGAGATGAGAGGAAGTGAGATGGAGAGACTGCAAGAAAATAAGAACCACCATGAGAACAAAGATAAAAAGGTGATAGAGATGGAAGTCCAAGAGAAAATGAGAAAGATAAAGGAGAGATTGGCATTAGTAAAATTTTTAATAGAGTGCTTAGGAACAATATAAAGCCAAGAGATTGGTATAAGAGTAATAAAAAGAGTGAAGTGGCCAGTAAAGTCACTTGTGAAAAGAAGGCAAAGGCAAAGAAAGATAATTGCCTTAAAAAGAGAGATAAGGATGTAGAGTAAGCAACTCAAGAAGATGGACTTTTAGATTGACAGCCAAAATAAAGTTGACCAACACATTGAAACAAAAAAGGATATCATAAATGTGATCTTGAAGAAGGGAAGAAGCTAGAATATTTTGATCTAGTAGATGAACAACAAGGGGATTATAGCCTCAATTTTTTTGGAATATAATATTTCTTTTGATATTGTGTATGCAAGTAAACATGTTGAATGAGGAAATGTATTTGATCCAATGGATAGGTTCATAAGATATGAATCAATATATATAAGTGTGTTTAATGCAATTCAAAATAAAGTTGAATATAACAAGGGAGATCAACTCTTGACAATCATGAGTTGAAAAACACAAGCAATGTATCAATAGGGGATATAAAGCCTCATATTTTGGAATCTAATATTTATTTGAATATAGGGAAGGAAAATATTGATGATGAAATTGAAATTTATAAGCCAAGGAGTGGGATCATTAAAAAATAATATGAAAGAAATGAATATGTAGAAGACGAGTTGAAGGTCAAGGTAACCATTGCAACTCATAGAGAATCTGATTTATTTTTGAAAAATAAGATTTTATCAAATGAATGTGTGAATATACGATTTTATGAATTGACTAATAGTTTGTATTCTATAAGAAAAATGGAATACCTTGAGGGATTCATTGAGAAGTTCAGTTGCTTGAAGGAAATTTCCTTATAGGTCAATAGGATTAGTAAACTGTCAAATGGACAATAAATTAAAGGAAGAAGTAAAGTTTTCTTAAAAGACAATAACAAAAAAATTTATAATAAAACTAATGAAGACAAGTCCAATGCTATAGCCATGAAGAGTTTAAGGGCTAGGACCAGCTATGGACATGGTCAAGAAGACCAAATACAAGTTGTTATAGCTGAGGAAGATATTTTGACTGAAAAGGACAAAGAACAAGAGTTGATTGAAGAGCATATCAGTATGAAGACATCAAAATTTGAATAATTAAAGGTTCATCATGAAGATTGGAAACTAGGATAGGATGAAAATAAAACACATAGATGGACTATGCCTCAAAGGCATAAGAGGAAATTTATTTTCTTTAACAAATTGAATTTGTTTACAAGTTGGATGAAGAAGATAAGATGAAAGAAGAATTATAGGTGTGGAGCAAAGGAACATGCTCATCTATATGAAATATTGACTAAATAAAATAATTAGAGGGAGATATTCAATAAAATAAATGCATGACACTAACTCATGAGCAAGATCTCATGAAACTTTTAAGCCTAGTAGTCTGATGTAGGAACATCAACCAAAAATTGTAAATGATGTACAAAGTTATCTTAGGAGGTAAATGAGTCATGTGGAAGCTATATTTTTACTTTTTTTGAAGAGTATTAATAGGAATTAAGAGGTAAAATAAGTTAAATAATAGGCATATGGGAATTTTTGAGTCATAAAATCTTCTTTATAGTGTGTATGAGGTTTTCTCTCCTAAATCTAATTCCAAATATTTGAAATGTACAAAAAAGGCTTATAGGCCTTGTAAGGGTTAAAGACCCATTGGAAAAGAGGTACGAACTTTATAAAATACCTCTAAGATTATTACCACATGTAAAAACTACTCTGTAAATGTAAAATACCTCATTGTCATCCAAAGAAATGATAACCCCTACATTGAAGTAAACAAGAATAGCATATTATATGTTGAGGTTAAGGTTGAGAAAGCTATGGTCTTATTTCTATAAAAGAATCTTATTTTTGTATTTGGATAAGAAAATAACACTTTTAAGAAGACTATATAATTCATATACATGTGAGAAAGAAACAATGAAGGAGAAAAAAAGGCCTACTAGGACTACACTTTGACTTCATAAATGTTCAATAAAGGAGGTCTATAGAAATAGGTTTACATAAGGGCTATGAGTATTGTAAGAAGTTTGATCAATAAAGAAAGTATATTTTTTGATGACCAAGAATCTATTTTATTCTCTTGTGTATGATAAAGTGTTTCTCATGTATTAATGAAGTAAAAATGAAGCTTGAAGGTTTTGAAGCATGACTATGAATAAGTAAGGCTTTACGGATGTATGTAAGTTTGAAAATTTCACAAGAGGTAATATATAGTTGATTTTAATAATATTGATGTGTTAATACAATATGATCAATGAGGAATTTAATTTTTTTGACCATTTGGATTCTCCTGGGTTCAAAAAAAAAAATAGGGTGCTGTCAGTGATAGTTTGTGGGAATCCTATTGTTACGCATTTTTTGTAGACATGGTTAGATATATTGATTGAGGAAGATGTTGGGAGGTTTAATTGATCTGTTAAAAAATAAAATAATATCTTAAACCTTGTAGGATTCTTGAACTAATTTATTCTTTCTCTCAGACTCCATATGATTGTATAAAATTAGAATTAGGGAAAAGTCATTGAATTGACCTTATCTTGAGATACACCCACTAAAAAATGCTGAAATTTTGATAACAGGTGTGAATTTTAATTAAAAATAAAATCAATCCTATTAGAGTTTGATTTAATAAGTAACTAAGTATATATATCTAAACCATAATCGACATGGTGCAAGAAATAAGACATAAATCTGGGTTTAGAGAATAGATGAATAAAAATAAATACCCAGTCCAATTGAGTGAAATTTGATGAATGATTTTTTTCTAAATAATGGAAAGATATAGAAAATTGTGATCCAAATGATATTAAATATTTTGTACAATATTCTATCTCAGATTTGTATGGTTTTTGAGGTCTAAAGGATGTAAGTTGTAATGTAAAGTTTCTTATACATCTTAAGAACTTGTACAAGTGGTAGATAGAGACCATGGAAGGATTTAAACCTGATTTTAATGCCCAGAGAGATATTCAATTGGAAACCAATATAATTGAATGGTTTCTCCACAATGATGACTTGAGACTATTGACATCCATTTGTACCTTATTTTTTAGAATTAATTTTATTATCTGCTTATGTTTTATTCCAAAGCCATGCTTTTGTACAACCATAATAGAGTTAGAGTAGACTTGAAGTTCTCAAAGGATAAATAGAAGTTTGAAATATAATTTCAAGTCTATAAAGAGTAAATCAATAAGATAATCATTATTATGTGTAGAACCTATTGTGAATGAGGTATATGAGATATTTGGGTAAGAACTTGTTAGAACCTATAATGTGGTTATGTTTGTATTTGGTTAAAACATATATAAGGGAATTATCAGTTTGAGAGATATGAAAGTCTTACATTAATTAAATGGGTGGTAATATTAAAAAGGTTACATATATAAGATCAAATTTATGAATTGTAGATGACTAGTAGAAGTAAAAATCAGATTAAGAGCATTGGTATGAGGTAGTACTAGCATCTAGAGTTCATCATTTTATTGAAACAATATTTTGTTCATGAATTTGAATGAGGGTGTTGGGTAAGTGCACAAATTTGGGGGACAAAAAGTGGCCTACCTTTGGACATGAATTTCTTGAAATTTCCAAAATTAGAAAAATGGTTAAGTATAACTAGGTCAAACATCTAAAATTTTAATAGGAACTCTTGTTTTTTAAGAAAATAAAGTAGATAGATGGCCGTATAGCACATCATTTTTTATGCAACATTTAATATTATTTGAAACCCTTTAGTGATGGGACTCCCTTCTAAGGTATCATGGGAATAATCAATAGACATATACCCATTTAAATCTTTGGTCCATTCTCTACTTAATAGGATCATATATGCATCAAGCATGTCTACTACCTGAATATCAATGAATTATTGTACCCTGGGCTTAGAGGGTATTTTTATGTGGATGTTCAAAAGTTATCCAACCACTTTAACCCTTGACTTGTCTAATTAGGTGACTATCTTATCAAACTTGATGGGGGTTAAGACAAGTTGTTTATATATGCCAGTAGGCATGATATTAGTGGAAGAACATGAGTCTAATAAGCAATTGTGCAGGTTTTTACCAAATATTATAATTATGAGCAAGAAATGGGGAGATTCAGATTTGACCTTATACACTGTTACATTAGCATGATCTGTCTTGGGAGGTTTGCTAAACTTTAAGGACTCTAGCAATAAATCTCTTTGTTTTATGATCTATGTTAACTCATGTAAGGTGATATTAGCCTTTATCTTCTTCATGTCCTCAACTATGTTGTAACTAGTTTTGGGAGGATTGAGGACTTTAGGGATGTGCTTGGAAATGCTCCCTTAGGGGGGGCTCAGGGTAATTAATTGAAGAAGGATCTAGAAGAGTTATAAAGTTATTTGGGGGGGTTGAGGTAGTCAAGGGTTGCCTCTATTCTTTGTTCCTCAATGGGTAAGTCTTTTTTAGGAACTATTAAAATGTATGGATTTATTCAAGGATCTCATCTGGTTCATTTTCTTCTTGAAATGGGAAATCAAAGGTTTATACCATGAAAGCTTGGCCAGAAGGCTTTGGGCCAAATCTATGTGTACTATTATCCTTATTGGGAACTACCTCAAATGTGTCCAAATCCTCTTGGAATGCTTCAAATGCCTTACAGAATTCAATGCAATCAATCTCCCCATTCTTATTTGTGTAATGCACCCTACAATAGTCAGGAAAAGCAATATCCATGAGGTTGATATCCATGGGTTTCTTCTCTGAGGAAGGGTCATGGTTTCTATTATTGTGGAAACTATCATTCTAGAACCTATTGCCTAGCCTGTTATATCTTTGAAATTAAAATTTCCTTCTTAAACTTTCAATAATATTGCCTACTTATTTTTTTAATTGGAGGAAATCAATACTTAGCTTTTGGACCACTTTTAAGATAGATTCATTTTCACTTTTAGAGGTCTTCGAATTATGTACTTGATTATTGCTAACATTAGCAGTTGGTACTAACACCATCTGATCTCTTATTCTAAAGTCATATTGGTGGGTTGGCTCATGAATCCTATTTTTTTATTAGGGGAAATATGACTCAAGGGTAACTGAGTGAGGTTTGGAAGTTGGTTCATAGTAAACATGTTTTGATTATTGTTTTGGAAACAAGTTCATCACTGGTATGTGGGGGTTAAAATTTGGCACCAAATAAGCCATTTCATCTTGGGGTTATAGTTGATCATTAATAATTACTAATTATAAATAAGCCCTTACCAGTGAGATTATGGCTGGTATGGATATCTTTAAGAACACTAAGGTTATGGGGTCCACTACATCCTTGTAGATCCCTAAAGCTAGAATCTCATTTGGCTTATACAGATCTATATTTCTACTAAACATCTTCTAAAACCTAGCATTAAAGGACATGATAGGTTCATTGACATCTCTTCTAATAGTTGTAAATTGATGATAAATGATGCAAGGACTGATTATTTTTCAAATCTAATCTATGAACACATTATTAAAATCTTTCCAACTAGTAATGTAGTTATTAGGCAAGTTTAAAAACCATTCATAGGTAGCATCCTTAAAAGTGAAAGGGAACAACCTACATGCTACATCTTCATGCACAATGTTGAGTAAACTCAAGCTAGCCTTGAAAGACTTTATATGTTATTCAACAGTTACTATACCCATGGGACTAAATGTAAGTAAATATTTCTCTAGATTATGTGGGAAATCATGGACCACCCCAAACATGTTGATGGAAGAATCACCTAACCAAGACATTCTCGTACAAGGGTTAAAATAAAATGTACCTTGAATAGGTGATGGTTGGAGGGATTTATATTTTATATGTCTACCTTTATCGCATCTTGCTCTCCTATGTTCTTGAAGTTTAAGAAAATGTTTTTGAGTTTATGAAGGTGATCTTGTCCTAATCCTAGGAAACTCCAGTGTGAGATTTGAAGATACTATTTAAGATACAATATACCACATTAAATTTATATGATAAAGGGGTTTAATTTTGGATGCAAGCTAATAGTTTCAAATAACATAAATATTTGGTTAGATCCTACCATAGATGCACTTAATTTCATGAATATGTCCTATCTTAATGCATCCTTGGTTAAAGAACATCAATTCCTAGCCTATAGTAGCCTCAAATGCTTTACATAAGGTGAAGATACATGACCTTTCCAATTTTGAGTCAAATTTACCACAAATCAATAATATAGATCAAGCCCTCCTTCTAGCACCAATGGAGCCCTCTTGTTGATGCTTATAAATGAACCACAAGTACTTTCTAGTTCTTAAAGAAAACTTCTTGTTTTATAATCTAAAGATTCAAATCATGAGTTATAGGTATTTGGAAATTGAGATGCATATGGTGGAAATAATGACAAAGCAACATAAATTGTTCCATAATATTTATAAATTTTGATGGTATGGGGCCATCTTAGTAACTTTCTTGAAAAGTTTGGATAAACTGACCTAGATCTCAACTACTTAATAGACTAAAATGGTTATGAATAATGTATTTAATATAATATGATTTATTTAAAAATAAGAAAAAAGGAAGGTAGGGTAAGAAAGAAATAGTGATTGATGATCTGTATTATAAACATCTTGACAAGACTTTAATCTTTTCTGAGCATGATCTTAACTAGAATGATGTGTAATGTAGTCTAAGCTCATGTTTCACCACAAACTAGGCCTAATTCAAAAGTATGAATGAAAATAAAAGTAAAATTTAATATGATTTAAGGTTTTAAACTACACTTAGATAACTAAAACACATCTCTATTGTAGAGTAAATGAAATGAAATAAATTTAATTCTTTCAACTAACCTAGCATACACAAGCTAACAACCTTGTAATTAATAATCTTGCTCATTATTTCTTGATATAATTCATATTCAAAATATAAAAAACAATTGAGAGACTTATCAATTTAAACATGCCAAAAGAAGACAATTCTTGCATAACTATTTGATCTCTTGTATTAATTACTCAATGTTGTATAAATATCTTGAAGTCTCTCCTTTTACAAATGGTAATAAATACCCTTTTATAAGAATCCAGGTAATATACCAGCTAGTTTTAAAAATATAGGTGTAGAAAAGACAATTATCTTTATTACAACTATAATACAAGTATCTTTTACAATCCTCCTAACCTAGAGGCAATAATACTAACAAACTAGCATGTGCCTTTACAAAATGAACAGGTCAGGTTGCCTTGCTGGCAAGCCATAATTAAGATGTTGGAGGTGGGTCCCTTCACTAATGTAAGATTTTCATGGCCTTTGTGTGTTTTTCATCCACTAGGCCCAAATCTATGGCTGACCTAGTGATGGACTCCTCTTCTTGTGTTTCCAGCTCATTGAAATCTTTATCATTCCTGGCCAAGGCTTCTTTAATGCTCTTAGCTTCATTGATTCTCTCCCCTACATTGAATATCATGTTGAAAACTCTACTATTATGCCTTCCTAATTGTCCTTGACCCTAGCCTTTGATTTTTTGAGTCACCAAGGTGGCTCTGTGATGGAATTCTTTGTTATTTATAAACCCCAGGGTAGTAGTCTATGCAGGATCCTTGAGCATGGTGCCTAAGAGATTTTCTATCTTGCCAATGTGCTCCTTTTCTTCTATGAACTCCTAAAATTTAACATTCCAAGCATTCAAATCCTAAATTTTGTCTCCAATAATCCCAAATATGGCACTTAAATGCCCTATACTGAAAGCCTTAAAGTTTGGGATTTGCTTCTTAATCTGGATATCAAGGAGCTGAGCAATTTTATCTTTAAAGGTTTGCCATTGAGTAGCTAGCTCCCTAGCTAAGTCCACTTGATATTAAAGGGAATTCTACCTTGAATTCATGTACTTTAATTCCTTGAACATGTCATAAAATGACCCATCCAACATATTGATCATCGAGTCTAGGACTGAGAGAACAACTTGAGTCTTAAAATTTTCCTTTTCTTCCTTCAAGTTCTTAATTATTTGCACTAATCCTTAGACACCAGATCTATCCTATTGAGATTGAGCCTTAATTAAAGTTACCACATCCTCCTCATGGATTGGAGGTTTGCCAAGTTGCTATCCTCCAATAGGGGTAACCCTATGAATGGCTCCACCTTCTAAAATGTGAACTCTTTTTGGCTCACCATGGCTACCCTCGTTATGATCCTATCTAAGGCTACTATGTGTGGGTTAAATTTCACCTTAACCTCTAGTTTATAAAATTTTTTAGGCTTAGGCATGTCCACACTTGTACTCCTAGAGGCTCCTAAGGTGCCAATTCTCTATTTCTCTTAAATATGTTGAATTTGCCTTCTTCTCTCTTCTTCTTGTTTTTTCACTATATCTTTGATCCATTGCTTGATGTTGTCTTTTTTAGTCAAGCCTATCCAGATCAAGGCCCAAAAAGGGGAGAGGGATGGGATATTTTGTATCCTTCCATAGACAAACTAGTCAGGGATGACTAGTCTATGAATTGGATTTTCATCACTGAAAATATTGACTTCACTAGTGGGGTGAGTGATGGTCAACCTAGGAATTTTTCTTGGAGCCACAGGCACCAAGGCCAATTCTACCTTCCTCTTCAACCCATATATTGGGATTAATTCTTTACCTACTTCACCATAGGGATCCTCCTCCCTATCAAAACTGTATGCAACTACTATGTCAATAAGGGCACCTTCCAATATTTCTCCTTCTTCAAGGGAAACCATGCCAATAAATTCCACTAGGGAATAAGGAATTTATGGGAGTGTTGAAGGTGTAGGGCCTTCTCTAGGTCTCTCCTCTATCTTTGGTTCTTCAACCATAGCTTTGCCTTTTCCTTTGATATCCCTAGGCTACTCAACATGGGCTTGTCCTATTGGTTCCTCTTGTTGAGGCTTAGATGATGTCCCTCAGTAGGTGGATTTTGATGAGCAGTCCCACATAGACCAAGAAAGAAGTGATAATGTAATGGGTGTATTTTACATCTTTTTCATGAGGGCTTGTTGTCCTTGACCAACTTGTGCTCCAATTGGATGTTGTGACCTCTAATTCTAGAAAGTACTTCTTTGAAATTCTTGGCTTTGATGTAGATGTCATCACCTACACCTAGCTAATGTCCATATTCAATTTTTGGGACCTTCCTATCCTAGATGTGGATGATTACCCTATTCCTAGGGTCCCATAGTTTGAGGCCATCTAAATAAAATCAAAGGGATTCCTATGAACAACCATGACCTCCAGTTGCTTCCAATATCTAATTATGACTTTACCAATGTTCAATAGGAAGGGATAGACTTGAGCTTTCTTCTTAAGTTTACATGTCCTATCCACACCTTGAATAATTTGAGAGGCAATCTCCAATTTTGAAAGCTTATTAGGGACATGAATTGGTAATCATTAGGGCTGAGTTAGAATCCCCTATATACTTATCATGATGCAATCTGGGTAGTACCACACATCCCCCATGGTTTCCATTTATTTTTTGATGAGAGGATGTAGTCTTAGCATAGGGATGCCTATGATCACCTCATAAATGGCTAGGAAAACACCATCACAAATAAATTACATGTGGTTCATGTACTTGAATATATGTAATTTAGAGTAATGGTGGGAGATTGTGGTCCTACCATCAGGGGGCCACTTTATTATGACAAGGAAGGTCATAGAGGCTAGGAGGGAATCCAAGTGATAAGACATCATATAAATTTTTTTAGAAGTTCTTATTTTAATGGCCATGAATTTCTTGGCTAGGAAAAAACTTATCAGGTTCCCACAGGAGGGGTCAATTTCTCTCCTAGCATAAAGTGGACCTAAGATACCCATACTTTGTTCATATAAGTAGTGGCAGGGGTACTAAGGGACCTATTTATCAAGGTCATGGCTATTCTGACACCCTCTCTAAATTATATAATAAGAAATTTTCCATCAGGGGATCTAAAAACATGATATCTTTAGATTAACCAGGGTATGAGGACTGAATCGAGGTCCTAGGTGTTAGTCTAATCTCTCATGGATGGGAGTTTGAGATGGTGAAAGGGAAGCTTGTAATAGGTTTCAAAGGTTATGGGGGTGATACATACAACCCTTTTGGTGCTTCCCTCTTGAGTAATCCACTCTCCATCTATTCTAAAATCCATAAAAATAGGAGCAAGGAAATTGATACAATACATTACCTAAGGGTTTGTTGTTACATGGTGTAGGCCTACCATCTAAATTACAACTATATCATTATATCTTTGATGTGTAGTAGCATTTCTCCTCTCCTCCTGAGAGATTGGATATAATTCTTCCACAAGGAAGAATAATTTTGTTCATTTACTTACTCCATGGACATTTAGGGCTACCAAGTCTAGCTCTGTATCCTTGAAAAGCCTTCTTTCATTATCAAAGGTCAGATAGAGCTCCACTTCCATCTTTAATTGTTTTTTCCTATTACAATTAATTATACATAATTATCCTCATAGGATTTCCAAGAATTTTTGTACAGAACTTATTTTTCAAAGCTTAATTACACTATCTTAACCATTAGGGGACCTACAAACAAGGGAAAATATGAATTTTTCCATCAAGGGACTTGAAAACATGGGATCCTTGGAATAAACATGGTATGAGGATTGAATCAAGCTCCTAGGTGTTAGTTCAATCTCTCATGGATGGGAGTTAAAGATGGGGCAAGGGAAGATTGTAATATGTTTCAAAGGCCATGAAGATGATACATGCAACCCTTTTGGTGTTTCCCTCTCAAATAATCCTCTCCCCATCTATTCTAAAATCCATAAAAATAGGAGCAAGAACATTGATACAATGCATTAACTCTAGTTTTGCTATTGTATGGTGAAGGCCTATCATCTAAATTATAATTATATCATTGTATATTTGATGTGAAGTTGTGTTTTTCCTCTCCTCCTAAGAGATGGGTTATAAGTCTTCCACAAGGAAGAATAATTCCAACCAATTCTGGACTCCATGGACATTTAGGGCCACCAAGTCTAGCTCTGTATCCTTGAAAACATTTCCTTCATTGCCAAAGGTCAGATAGAGCTTAGCTTCCATCTTCAATTATTATCTATCTGCCACCATTGATGAAGCATAATTTTCCTCACATGATTGCCAAGGATTTTACTAAGGGACTTATTTCTCAAAGCTTAATTACACTATCTTGACTAGGTAAAGTTAATTGAGTCAAGTTGAATCCTCTTTATAGAGGGTTTAGGTTTTCAAAATTTAATGGCAGCTTTATTCAGGCCTTAACTTCATACATGCCTTAGATTTGATGGGACCTTTTTCTTCATGCCTTTTGTGTTTTTAAGCTCAGAAGATCTTTGATTTTTCCATTTTATGCTTACATGGAGTCTATGTGGCAGCATTCTGGACTTTCACAATAATTTTGATAATTGCACTTCAGATACTAGCTATTGGATTTTAAAAGTCTCATTTATTTCACCCTATCAGATCAAGATTTTGGGTTTAACATGATCCATTAATCCAAATCTAAGTTCTTTCACTCCCATTAGGTCATCAATATTTAGGCTCATGGTTATAACACTTGGCACTCTCATGCTGTGTATATTTGTCAGTTGCCTTTTTGGTAGTGTGTTGGCCATGTGGCAAGCTCATGGAGATTTGAAAATTCATTAGGCTCCTTGTGCCATTAGATCAAATCTAGTAGGTGAGTGATCACCATTGATTTTTATGGGCCCCTTTTATTGAGTATAGGTCCTCTCATGCCATTAGATCAAATCCAGTAGGTGAGCAATCACCATTGATCTTCATAGTGAACCCAGTCATTAATTGAACACCTTTATTAAGTGGGTCCCTTTAATTTTCTTCTTTTGATTAGAAAATTTGCATGTGTCCATCACTCAAGAATTTATGTAGCTTTTTACTTTTCTCCCCATGCCTCATGCCATTGGATCAAATCTAATGAGCGAGTAGTTATCATTGATCTTTTTATGATGCATATTACTTAAGTGAGAGCTTGTCAGTTAATACACTCTGTCTGATCAAATATGTCAAGTGAGAAATCACTATTGGATCCTGTAAAGGACATGAGGAATAACCATTAGGCTCAAGGACATAAATACTTTAGATAGATTATTAAGACTAAGGTTGAAATTAAATATTGGGGCCTTAATATTAATAACCTAGTCTAAGTTAGGTGAACCTTTTTAAAAAATATTGCATAAAGCACGTTAATTTAGACCCAAGGTAAAAGAAAGGGGAAACAAATGGATAAAGGCTCAGGTTATATTAAAAAACATGATTTACCCTTTTGTTAACCAATTTATTCAATCAATCCCGTTGACTTGGCTCCCACCAATATTTGAATTTAAACTAAAGGCTACCTAAGGTTTGTAAACACCAAACCCTAGACCTCTTAAGGAACATGCAACAACTTAAGTAAATGTATTAGCCATGTTAGCTCAAAATAAGAGGTTTGTAAAATACACAAATGTGTTCATTCATGAGTGGATGATCTTCAAATTCTTTCTAAATGGGACCTCAATGTTCATATATCTCAAACTTGGATACATAGGTCTCTCAAGGTTCCCCAATTTTTTAAATGAGTGGCGTATGTTGATCCTAACAAATACCTTGTAGTGAAATATGAAATGAGGTTAAATTGATCTCAATAGGAAAGATGGATTAAGATACATAAACCAGGGAATAAATATTTTCACTAGTAGAAGTTCAAACATTGGTATGATACACCCATAAGGTTGGGAATATTTTCATGTGCCAATCATGGGTAAAGGTATTGACATTATTTTTAAGGATTTTGATCAAAGGATTATTTTAAGCTTATTTCTAAACATTAACTTAAGGGTAATAAGGGGTGAAAAACTTATTTTTCATGTGGAACTCAGAATAGAGGGTGAAAATGTCCTTATTTTTAAAGGACGTGGCATTATCTGAGATGATGGTGGAAGGGTGGTTGTAACAGAAAATGATGTGATTTAGAGTGAACTTTGAAATATACTTATCATTTATGTAATTGAGAGGAATTACATATACCCATTTGGTAAAATAATCAATCGTAGTAAGAATATTTTTATGACCATCTAAAGAGGTAGGGTTAATCTTGTCAATGAGATCGAGCCTCCATGTTGAAAATGGCCAAGGATTTTTGACCGGTTGTAGTTCTTGTGCTAGATCATGAATTAAATCACCATGTTTTTACATGGTATACATTTATTAACATATGCACATTCATTTAATTTAATGGTAGGACAATATTAACCAATATAGATGAGCTTATTTTCTAAGACCATACTATTAGTATGGGCCCCACAAATCCCTTCACGGACTTACCTAAGTGCTATGTCATATTCTCCTATATTTAATAGTGAAGTAGAGTTCCATCATAGCCTTTATGATATAAAGAGTTGCCAATTATAGTGTAATGGAAAGTATTTTGGATAAATGATTTCATTTGGTTATGGGATAGATTTAGATGGAAGCACATGATCATGGAGATAGGATAAGATGTCAAGGTACCAAGGGGAATTAAGACCAATAATGACAAATATCATCTCAGAATGTGAATAATTGTAAACTAGGATAAGAAGATGCTCAATGAGAAATTTATACTATATAACATAAGATAAAAGTGAAATCATTGAATGAATAGTAGACATAACATAATTTAATTTATTGTTGGCTCTTAGGACCTGCTTGAATTGAATGGTTTCAAACTTGAGTTTTAGAGCATCCACTATAGGTTTGTAATTCACCATCTTTTAATCCTTTATTTGATATTGATTAGTGATGTGATTGATAATAAGCTAAAAATCAATATACACTTGAAAATTTTGAATTTCCCATTGTATAACAAGACACAATCTAACAAGTAAAACTTCATATCCAATAATATTATTTGTGCATGGAAATCGAATGCAAAAATATTTAGGAATAAGAATGCCCTATGGCATGATGAACAATAATCCTACTCCTGATCCATGCGATGTGAAATAACCATCGATATAGATCTTCCATTCTTTGTCTTTAGTTAGATTTATAACATACTCATTAAGAAATTGTACTATGATAGGAACATAATATTTTAGTGGTGCTTCAACAAGTTGATCAATAAGAACTTATCCTTTGATTGATTTTTGATGTGTGTACTCAATATAAAACTCACTAAGAAACATGAAACATTTTTACATTCGACATGTTAAAGCTTATTTTTACAATAAATACTTCAATGGATTCAATTTAGAAATCAATAGTGTCTTGTTATTCAACATGTAATGTATAAGATTTTGGGAAGCAAAGACTAACTCAAGACACGTGTTTTCAATTAGACAATAATTAATCTCATAATACAATAATGTTATTATTAGATAATAAACAAATCATTCATTCCCTTGATTATCATGATGAGTAAGGAGTGCTCTCAAGATGCTATCAATTATAAAAAGGTACAATAAAAAAGTCTTTTCTTGCATAGGTGAAACATGTATAGGAGGATTGTGATCAATAAGAGTCCAAGAGGGGAGTTAGTATTGTGTTAGTATGATAAAAAATAAATAAAATCACACTAACAAAGCTAACACTTCAAACCTAGACACTCATGGAGCAAGAGAACAATACAAGTAACTATCAATAGAAGACAAAATAAACATTATTTACATTCTTTAGAGAAAGAGTTAAATTTGGCCATGGAGGAATGTACTCAATCATGTGCTCAAAGAGTCTTTGGCAATGGTGCTCCTTGCATCATCTCTCCTTATCACCTTGGTAATGTTAGGACCATCTTTGGCTTTGTCTTGGATTTGATGCTTCTCTCTCACAACAAATGAACATTATAACATTACACAAATAGGATCCATGATGGTATTTTTTCATGATAACATTACACCAAAATATCTTGTTAAATAATGGGTGAGGCCTTGTATTTATATCCTTTCAAACTAACTCTAAGCTAAGTGTAGTTAGGTTAGATTTAAATATGGTTAAGTTTAATTTATCTCCATTTGAGTTAAGGATGGGACAAGAAATTAATATATGGGATATAAATCCCATTTATTAAGCATGTATATCTATTTCTAAATTTAAGGATTTAAGGGAGATATTTTCAATTACTTGACTTTGAGGATGATGACATCATCATGACCTCAATTTTGTTGGAATTTCATTTTTACAAAATTCATTTTCATTAAATGCACATGGAAATTTTAATTAAGCATTTAATTTTATTTAATTAGTTAATTCATTATGCTTAGTATTTTTTCACTTTAGGAATTGTTTAAGTAGTTTGCTTAATGGGTACAAAGGCCAATTTATCAATTTGCTATGTCTCCAGTTGACTAGAGATGAATCCATGAGAGGTTATTATTGCATATAGGATAATAACCATAAGAGGGATGCATCAACATGATTTTCAGAAGTAATTTTTGATGTGCAGATTGTATACATAATATTTTTAAAATTTTCATCTATTATTGACATTTTGTATCAATGTTCAGTGCATGCCTTAAGAGGTGCACTGAGAAAGGGGTGGGCAGACCATTGGTGATTCATAATATTATTGTCCTTTTTTCCACTTGATATATACACACTCATCTCCTAAAATAATTTACCTTAATATATTCTTCTCAGTCTTATCCATTCCAGTCATTTTCCATGCTTTGTCTTCCTTGCTCTTGCCTTGACCCCCTTTCAACTAGTTGACTATACTAGGTCTATTGGGTTGACTCTATACAATTTTTAGCCTCTGATTATTATATAGGGTCAATTAGGTTAACCCTATACTATTTATGGGTATTTTTTATTAGGATCTTTGTTATCCCTTTGGCTGAACTAGCTCAGGACCTAGTGAATTATCTCTTGAAAACATATAGGGTCGACTAGGTTGACCCTGTACAACCAATATATTAAGAAGGATTTAGGGAAAGATATACCTATATATGAAAGTTCATTTCCAACCATTTGTAATAAGAGAAGAAAATAAGTATAAGTGTGAATGAACATCTTCTTATTGACCATTATACTTGAGGAATAAAGCTTAGGGTTCCATACTTTCTTTGGAGATACAAATCTTGTCTTATGGAGAAGTTTTTTGGATGCATAGATAGGTTGTGTATCCTAGAGCTGATTTGTCTTTGTTATCCTTAAATAACATAGTAATATCTTATTAAACACCTTGGCCAAGAGAGATATTGAGGCTCAATAGGTTCATCTTCAAGGTTAGTATTCATAACTTTATTTCTCTTTTATAAGAGTAAATAGATAATGAAATTGTGTTTCTCTTCCATGCCTTAAGATTTCGTATACATTGATGTGAGTATATGTCTTATATGCATGTTTAGTTTAGTTTGTTTTGTTTCTAACCCCCACTTTATTCCACAAGATTTGGTGAGCACTACATTATATTTATTTTATTGTTATTATAATAGAGTGAACATTAAACTTAGGACTATTTTAGGGTTGTTGCATGATTGTGTTAGACTGTAGGCTTTAGAACCCTTCCTAACATGGTGTATTATGACAAGTGATCCCATATTCAGGTATAGAAGATCCCCATTTTGGTCATGCCCCTTATTAATAAATGTATTCCCAATCGGAATTGTAGGTATGCTCTATCTTCTCTGAGATACAATTAATTTATAGACATGATACATTTCTAATTACATACATTTTAGTGAACCTGATGTGAACTAACCCTTGCATGAATTTTTTACCTTATTTAATTTCTATTCATTATTTTTATCATATATTTGTCATACTAGATTGAATTTGTTGACCCAATATCTAAATTTTATGTGCAAGATTTCAGGTACAGGCTACTAGATCGACCTAATATAGTTTTTTAACTCTTCAGACATCTAGTCCAGACTACTAGGTCGACCCACTCAACCCTATAATTTTTAAAACATTATGTCTAGACTACTAGGTTGACCTAATCAACCCTGTATATTTCAAACACTCAGCAATACATTTTTGCAAAGCTTGATTGACCTAGTTGACCTAATTAGCAAAATTTGTAAGCATATATCAAGGATATTGAATAAAAATATTCATTATTTTCATCTTTGATCCACCAAGGTTAATTTATATCTCTCTGTCTCTTTCTTTAGTCTTTTCTTTCATAGTTTGTAGTATTTAAAACTACCCTTACATAGTCAACTGGATCGACCCTGCTGACCCAGTTCTATGTTTTATGTGTTATCTAGATAACTAGGTTGACTCTACTGACCCTATTCATTTTTAGACCTTATTTCCATAGTACAGGCTCAACCCTGTTGACCCTATTTTTTATTTTATGCATACACTATTGACTATATGAACATTATACCTTATTTCAAAGTTAGAATTAACTTTATATGCTTTTAATTAGTTCACACTTTCTTTTCTTATTGCTTGCATGCTTAGATTAGATTACATAACTTAATTATATA
This sequence comes from Torreya grandis, assembly GCA_037957365.1. Classification (NCBI taxonomy): domain Eukaryota; kingdom Viridiplantae; phylum Streptophyta; class Pinopsida; order Cupressales; family Taxaceae; genus Torreya; species Torreya grandis. The sequence goes on from JARHVA010000845.1 coordinate 3,321,048, forward strand.
GTTTTCAATTAATCATTTAGTGTCAATATTTTTATATTTTATGCACACACAACTAGATCACAAAATCTAAACAAGCATTTTAACATTTGTCTACCCAAGGCCAACCTACTTGGATTTAGTCACCAAGGGGGAAGTTGATTTGATACTTTGGTCAAGTATAAAGGGTGGTTAATGGTATATTATGGCTAAGCACCCAACACCCTTATCAATAATGTGTGTAAAGTGAGAGGTAAGGACCCAATACCAAGCCCATATCATTGCCACTATAGTCCCTTTCATCCCAAACTACTTGAAACTATCCTTAAATTGCCATTCTAGTTCCTTGCTTATAGCCAACTTTCCATCACATTTAAATATTAATAATCTAATAAACATTCAGGTTAACCAGTTAGTTATCTCTTTAATTTCCAAGTTTAATGCTTTCTCTTTGCTCTATTGTATTTTTTATTATAAAAACTTACATAAGCCAATGTTGGTACAAGGTTTTGTGTTGTGTGCTTCAATTAGATTGATCAACATTAATCCAATTGACTATTTGTTTCATTTAAATTATTTCTCTTTAAATTGATTGCAAAAGTCATCTTGTTTTAGTTCACAATCTGGTATAAGATTCTTAATTTTCCTTCTCTACTACATTAGGTTGACCTAGTCAACCTTGTACCTTTTTCCAATCCTCTATTCACTGTACTAGATCGACCCAATCGACCTTGTATATTTTGAAGGCCCTATTTTTGTGCTAGGTCAACCTAGTTGACCCTATACTATTTTTATCATTTCCTATTTTTGTGTTTTCTCATGGACTTTCTATTTGATGACAATACTGAGTTACAGTTAGTAGACATGATGAATATTACCAACCCTCATAGGGTCTCCCATAAATATATTAGGGCTCCTTTATTGGATGCTAGTAATGATGTTCATATTGCCACTCACACAATGAACTATGGGATCCCTCCTAATACTTCTTCACAACATAATCCTCTCTTCTCATTAGAATACCAACCCAAATCAGAGTATACCCTTGAAATGCTCTTTTTATCTCTAAATTTCCTCAACATCAAAGAAAATACCCTTTTACCATTTACAATCTTATGATTAGTAGTTAATTCAAAGTGTCTCATTCACCTACTCCTACATTCTCATCTAGATTAGAGGGTACCACTTTAATTAATTCTCAACCTCTTCCTTTGATTATGACCCCTTCTCATAACATTACCTCTTCTTATCTAACTTCTTCCACTTCCATGCCTAGTATATCCATTAACATGGTAGGTTCTACATATAGTGGGCCTCTCATAAGATCCATTATCCTTAATCCTTCCACTAGTGCATCATTTTCTACCCAAGGTAATCATGCTACTAGTGCTTCTTCCTCTCAACCATTCACTATTCCATATTTTACTACACAAGTAAATTTTTACACTAATGCCTCACATTCTCATAATTCCTCTCAATCTCCTATCAACACCAATAGTGGTACCCAAGCCACTAATACCAACTCTAATGCTTCTAATAATGCTAATCAAACACATCAAATATTGTTACAAACACTCAATCAAATGAATACCTTTCAATATCATAAAACAAATCAAATAATGAGAATGTAAAACCACCTTCTCCATCTTCAATCTCATCCTCAACCAACAACTTGGGGTACACATAACCAAAATTTTCCCCCTCTTCCTCTTCAAGATTATCAAGGAAATCTCATTCCTCAACCTCCATTGGTCAATAAAACCATTAAGCATATCCAAAATGAACCTCTCACTACTCAAATTTCTAACATTGATATTGTAGGTATCACACCTATAATTTCTTATAATGTATGAACCAATCCCACCCTTCATCTTAAAACATTTGGAAACCTTTATAAGGATTGGGTCAAATTGAACACCTTTGTTGCTACTAAAATCTTAGCCATAACTCTCATAGGTGATGCTTTGGATTGGTAAAACCAACTTAAAACTCATTCCATTACTAGTTTGGAGGATTTAATGAATGTTTTAGTCCAATAATTCCAAACTAGTGATCTTCTTGAAAATAATTTGGTCCACTTCATAAATTACAAACAACTTGAAAATGAAATTGCTCAAGCCTTTGTTAAAAGGTGGAAAACTTTATCAAAAAAATGTGAACATAACATGGCCAATGACAATATTTTTCATCTCTTTATCAATGCCCTTTTCTTAAACTTCAATATTAGGCCCACACTTTCTCTCCACATATATTGGAGGAGGTTATTGACCAAGTTAAATGACAAGATTTCCTTATGCATCAATTTGAGCCACCTCAACCCTTTATGGGTACTCATATTTTACTTAAGAACAAAATCATGATGTTACCAATGATGGTGTTATAGATTATTATGATACCATTCATAATGTTCAAGTTGTCATTCCTACCCCTTCATCAGAACCAGCTCCTTCTGAATAATATACCAATTCTCACTTATCATCAACAAACAACATTAATTTTCACAAACCTCTATCCTCAGTTAAATTTCTTAAGTGTCTACCTAGGATTCTTCCCCTTAGAACTTGATCTTACCCATCTTATGAAATCTTGGTACAATCCCAATAAGTGTTTTTGGTTTCAAGCTACTTGGGGCCATTCTCATGAGACCTGAAGACAAATTTGTAATTTAACTATGGAATTTCTTCTTGGTCCTAATTTTTATCATGATTCTATCATTAAAAGAATAAAAAATCTTATGAAATTGATTTTAAAGATTATAAATCATGTGATAAAACTCAAGCCTTGAACCAAGCCAATGATCATTTGGCTATCTACAAAGACCCTCTTCCTAATCATCAACCTATCTAAGATAATCAAAACAAATCCACCCCTTATACCATTAATTTAGAAAGTATTTTTAACCAACTCTTGAAGTGAATGTGGTTAACATGACTAATATGCGAAGGGTGGTTTCTTTCATAGATCCTCAACCTATCTACACTCCATCTAGAACATATCATGTTATCCAGGATTCTTCTCCAACTCATTTAAACAAGTTGGGGCAAGATGAACTTATTACTTTTAAAGATTAAATTTATGATTATCCTTTGTATAACACTTAATTTTCCATTTTAACCACTCTTCCATCATATTCTAACATTAATGATACTAAAATTTTTACTAACTCTTCTTCTACCAATTTCGAAAGTCAACTTGAACCAGCTACTTCATCATCAAAACATAATTTACAACCTTGATCTAGACGTTATTCTTCTTACCAACATAAATTTCAATTTACTTAGGCCCTTCCTTTCAAGGACCTCCTTAATCATTATGCACCTATATTTAACAACCTTCTGATGGGTTATGATATGTGGGATCCCATCATGGAACTCACTAATCTCCCATCCTAGATTCCATTCTTTGAGCATATGAGGACTTCTCCATGTAATAGAAACTATCTTATACAAATATTATTCAAGATGAATTAACCTCATCCTCCCCAAGTAGGATGGGAGACATCCTTATCTGAATCCGAGGATAGTATATTACGGCAATGTGAAGAAATGTATATCAATGTTGATGAAACTATGGACATTTCTCTTTCCTTAAAATTTCCTTTAGCTTATATGATTCCTGATAAGATTTTGATTCGTATAAATGATACTCCCTTATTTATTAGCATTCAAATAGGTGATATCCAAGTTAAGCATGCAGTGATTGATGAGGTTTCCAATAATTACATTGCCTCTCTCGACTTCATTAAGATCCTTGGATATTTAGAATGCAATCTCAAGTCTACATGTAGCACCTACCAAGGATATGATAGAAGGAAAATTCCTCCTCTAAGTTATGTGTGGCTTCAAATTACCATCCCACCTGTCACCATTCATGTGAAGGTGATGATCTTTAACTTTCCCCTTTATTATAACATCTTGCTTGGTAGGCCATGGACTCACCGTATGAGAGTTGTTACTTATTTTGCCTACCAATGCATTAAATGTCCTAATAATGGAGCCATTTATAGGATTAAAGGTGATAATAACCCTTGTAATTTCAAATAATTCCAAGACCGTGGTGTCTTCAAGATTCCTACTATTGAACCTTTGCCTAGTGTTCCATTTTATGAGTCACAACATCTTAATTTTCTCATTAATTCAACCTAAGGTTATAATGGGCATACCAAACTCATTGAGAAAATTCCTCCTAACCTATTAGATTCTAATGATTTTTAAACCAATGAGATTAACCTAAATATTTAAACTTTTGATCTCTTGCCTCACCTCATCTTGTAACTTCCTTCTTCCTTATAGCCTCATTCTTATAAGCCTCCTTGTGATGATATTCTCGTAGTCTTGACCAAGACTCAACATTATATTCACCACACTTATTTACATGACAAGGTTATCCCTACTTGAGTCATTGATATTCATACCATAGATTATAATGATGGTTATTCCCTAGATGATCCATTCTTAGGCAGTTTTATATAGGTTCGTGATGCCAAGATTACTTGTTATCATTCTTCTTTACTTGATTTTTTTCATGTATCTTCCCATCTTCCTTCATTTATTTTTAATAATTTTATTATTTTTCCTCTTTATTACAATGTATATATGGTGACAACACCTCTAGTTTCTAAATATCCTCATAGTAGTATTCTCATGGATCATTCTATGACTAGGCCTTACTACTTTACTAGGTACCTTGATCACCATAGTTGGTTTACTAATGAGATTATTGCAACCCTCATTAGAACTTATATAGATCCCACTCCTCCCTTAGTAGAGCCCTTATCATAGCTCATTCCCACTCTTTATATAGTTGAGCCTCTTCTTTTTCCCACTATAATTGAGCCTATTCCTGCTCCTATTTATGAGCCTACCCTTATTTCTCATCCCATTGCTCCTTTCATTAAGCCTAGTTCTGTTCCTCCTCCATCACCACCTTATCTTGGTGATGGTTTGATTACCTTGTCTAATATGGCTATATGTCCCACCAACTAGGCTAATGAGTCCTCTTTGTCTTCTCCCACTCCTATTTTACCTCCCCTAAGACCACTCACAAGCATATCTATTGCTTTCATGGGACAAATAATCATTTTTTTACCCACTATCATAAATTATGACAATATATTGATACTTTTCAACCTTCCTCTCCTTCCTCACACAAATCCATGCCTCCATGAAGGATCTACCTGAATATACACCTAAGTATGGTGAGGTGTATTATCTATGGTACTAATGTGGCACCCATCACACCAATCATTGTTTCATCCTTCAATAACACCTTAAGGATCACCTTGTAGTTTTTACTAGACCTTATTACATTACTACCATAGGTTATTCTCACAAGGAGGTCCCTCCTTCTTCTCCCATGGCTCCACCTCCAGTGGTTCTATCCCCTCCTATGATCCCTTTATCACCTTTTATGTCTCCATCTGTGATTCCTTCATTTGTGGACCTTCCCTCACCCATGGATCCTTCTCCACTGGTGATTCTTGCATCTCCCATAGATGTTGTTCCCATGCATTATCCCAAGCATCAATTACCTAATTTTTATCAACATGATCTATCGAGTATTCCTACTTTTTTAGTTGAGGAGATTATAAGAGAAGTATTTTCCAAGTGTTCATTAAATATTGATGAGACATTAGTAGTAGTTCATATCCATCTTCATAGAGATTTATCTGATGTCTTAGATAATTTGTGTGGGTATATTTATTAGTATTTATGAGCACATGCATGGTGCCTTTACATTTACATTATTATTGGATGTGTACTCTAATTTTATTTTTATATATCTATTATATCATTTGATATTGTGTCAAATTGATATTTTTCTTATATAGTGATCTTACTATTGGTACTATGTCTTGCTTATATTTTCATTCATCTTTGCATATAGTTGTATTTATCTATCATTTATTCCTCTTCCTTTCTTGAGTTTTTCTCAAAACTCTCTTTTTGTTCCTTCATGATTATTTGCTTTCTTATCTCTATTTTTCACAGATAATTATCATTATGACCTGCTTATACAAACCATGTTCCCTTTGGTCTTTGTCTCTTATTACCATGTGATCAGTTAGAAAACAATGCATCTCATTATACTTTCCTTTCACCAGCCCACTTTGGATCTCCTTTTTCCCTTCTTCCTTTTTTGCAAACTAAGCACATACATAATTGAGACTTGAGAACACATGCTCATTTATTGTTAATCCTAAGTGCTCTAGTTAGTCTTTGTCTTTATTTACTTAGCTTCCTTTAGCCTTAGCATAAAACTCATTCATGTGTATCTATACATATCTAATTATTGGTTATTCCAAATAAATATGGAGGAGGAATCTTAGAAAGCCATAAAAATTTAAAATCCAAATCATTTTACAAAAGGAAAAATTATTCTTAAAAGTCAATTCACACTAAAAGATGTGATTCAAAGCACATCTCCTTCTTCTTATTAAAGTTAAAACTCCATAGTTGGTCTCATGGTAGAGCTAAGGTCCTTTGGGGTGTGGTAGGCTAGTAGATTAGAAAAGGAGAACAAAAAAATCTTTTAGTGCTACATACTTTCTCATGCAAGTACCCAATATTCATAGTAGACTGATGGATCTATAAGGGGTCCTAAAGAATGGGGAACAAGTCATGGGAAGGTAGGTCTATTTTCCTTTTATTGTACCAATCTACCTTTATGATTTGATCTTAGTATCATTCTTATCTGCCTATAAATCTTTGTGTTTATAGCGAATAGGTTTCCTTTGTACATTGATGGTCACTAGTCACTTAGTGTCTTCTCATGTCCTTAGTATGCCTCTTGTCTCCTAAGATCTTCTCATAAGATGCCTACATTATTTTTTTTACACTCCCTTTTTCATTCCCTATATCCCTCATATTTCCTCTTGAGAAATATTGTTTTCTGTACTGATCACTCCCATTGGGATTTCATTTATGAGTTGTATTATAAGACCATAGATATGACCCAACTATCCTCACAAATTACCACAGTTTCCCTTATTATTACCCAAATCCCTTTTTACCTGATTATCCTGATCTTTCCATCCCATTGGTTTTTTATTTATGAGTTTTAGTGTAAGACTGAAAAAGAACCCAACTTTCCTCACAATTTTTTTCAATAATACAAGTCACAAACAAAATTACATGTGTCAAATATGAGATAAGATGTGATCGATTATGAAGTTACATGTCATTGACATGCTTCCCATCTTGATTTAGTTTTTTCAATTCTTAATTCATTTCTCTTTCACTTTTATTTTCTTATTTTTTGAGTGCATGTAATAATATAATCACTTTTTAATTTTTCATACTTCTCAGCTTTAATTAGTGTGATCAATTTAAGGCCAATCTTTTGCCAATTTTGTTTTTCTATTATACTTCCCAACGTGTTTTAGTATAATTTATTGATTTAATTAATTTTTTTAAATACCATTTATGCCCTTTTACATAACTTCCATTTTATTACTTTATTTTCATACTTACTAATGTGATTTAGTATGATTTTACTTGTTTTAATTTGGTGCAAAAATATTTCACTTTGGTTTAAAAACAAATTCCTTTTTACCATCTTATTTTACCATCCCTTGGTTCTTTATACTTATTCATTTTCTTGTTATTACACATTTCTCAACTTGAAATAGTGTGTAGTACATTTTTGATTGATTATATTTTACCAAGTCTTTTTGTTTATTTATTTTTAAACCATGCATGTATTTTTCATAATGCTAGAAGAGAAACCACATCTCATATGTTTCCTATAGCAAATACAATGAAAGCTAAATACATGTGATAGAAATAAATATATCTAAAGCATCCACAACTAAAACCATAATAATAAAAAAATACATAATCAACATCAACATGCCAAAATGATACATCATATATATATATATATATATATATATATATATATATATATATATATATATATATCATGAGTTTTGATATAACAGTACAACTATATATAATACTCAAGCTATATGGCTAGACTCCATCCTATTTACCTTATGGCCTAGCCATGCTACCTACTGAGTCCTTGGTCTGAATCCTCCAAATAGTAAATTGTAAGGAGGCCATCTGAGATCTCAATCCCTCTACCTGTCCCTATAGGTGCACTATCTACACGTATGCCTATGCCAACTAGGTTTAGGTCATTGTATGTGCTTATGTCATCTATGTCACTGTATCTAAATGCATAGCTCTCTCCTCTATCAAGGCCTACCATGCCCATATCTTACCTGTATCCATCTCTATTGGTGGTTTTATCCTCTTTCTCTATGATCATACTAACTTACCTACCTAGTAATATCATCTCTGAGCTTGTAGCCCACATGGTTAAGGCTCTCATCTCCTCCAGGCTATGTGGTATGCATGTAATCACTAGTGAGCTTACTATCTATAGCCATAGGATGGAATGAAAATCATATAGAGTGATCGTTACCTCTACCACATCCCCATCCACCTCCCATATGAAGGTGTTAGTTAATTGTTCCCAGCATCCAAGGAACATGACTCATAGATCCATGCTTAGGGAAATCCTACATATGTTAGCTATCACTCCTAGACCTACAACTACTAGCCTAGATCTATCACCTATGGTTAGATGATCTAGTAGATCCGATAGCCAAGACACATTTACCAATATCTAAAACCTATCTTTGTAATCAAGAGACAACAAAAGATGTATTAGATCCTCCATGTAATATATAGTTAAAATACATTATTTTTACAATTTTAATAAAAAATATAAGCCTAAATTGCTTTAATTCATTCATTTTTACTTATATTTATCCTATTTAGTCTTTTTTGTCCTTACTTGGTCATTTCAAACCATTCTATCCTTATTTTGGCCTTTTGCACACATTTTTGTACACTTCTAGTTCTTTGGTCAACCTAGTTTAACCAAAATTTCCCTATGTTTGGCTTGTTAGACTTAAAAATCTAAGTCAACCCTCTTATTTTACCCTCCCTAGTACTGCATTGTCATTCTAGACTTTTTAGATTAGTCAACAGAACTATACTAGGTCAACAGTCTGCAAAATGTACAGAGTCGGCACACACCTACTAGTTTGGTAGTGTGGATTTTGCCTATTTTCAGCTTACTGGGCCGACTGGGTTGTTTTTCATTGCTGACCCCTTACATTTTCCTAAAAAAGTGCCTTCTTGTAATTTTCTTACTAATTCCTTCAAACTCATTTGCCTAATTGGTTTTTCCTATCTATAGAATCTAATTTTGCATCATTTTGACATCTAAAAATGCTAAAAATTATTTTTTTTCTAAAAATATACTTAATTCAACAAAATACTCAAAAATTGGTTTAAGATTCATAGTTGCATACCTGTAGTGTACCTATTGCTGCTCCTGGAGCCCCTCTTGTCTAGCATGTCATCTCCTCACCATCCTAGATCATTTGGTCTCCATAGATCCTTTTTCTCTCTTTCACAAGTCAAAATAACCAAATGACTTCTCTTTCCCCTATTTAAAAACACTTTTCAAAATACAAATTCTTCAATTTTTTTGGTAGATTACTTCTTTTGCCTATGTCTTTATTTATATTCATCGATTTTTCAAACCATAACATGCATTAGATTCATGATGATGTAGAGAACCTTTTCCACTATCATATGCCTATTTTCCAAAAAAATTGTTTTTTTTTTTTTTTTGCATTAATTTCTATAGGTTCACATAGTGTTCTTTACATTAGATGACTTAAATTTATTTTTTAGTCTACTTCTTTATCTATAACACTAATGTAAGTAAAGGTATGTGTTTTTCAATTCTATCCTTTCCTTTATCTTATTTTCTACTTACTGCACATTACTTAGCATCAACATTATGTGTTATCATGTTCTATCTACTGAAGCAGCATCCCGTGTTTCACGTACATGACACGTGATGGGGTTCAAGTGGGTAATATGTATACACATAATATTTTCAAAAATTTTATCAATTAATGACACTTTATATCTTATAGGAACCTATGGAATCTCAATCTCTCTAATTGCATGCCTTAAAGGGTACACCGGGAATGGGGTGGATAGACCATTGATGCTTCATAATATTTTTTTCCCTTTTTCCACTTGCCATCTACACATTCATCTCCTAAAACCATTTAACATAGGCTTATTATTCTTAGTCTTACCCATTCTTGACATTTTTCATGCTTTATCCTCCTTGCTCTTTCCTTGACCCCTTTTCAACTATTAATTGTACTAGGTCGACTAAGTCAACCCTATACAATTTTCATCCTCTGATTACTATACAAGTTTGACTGGGTCAACCTTGTACTATTTAGGGGTATTTTTCATTAAGAGCTTTGCTAACCCTTTGATTGACCTAACTCGTGACCTAGTGAATTATCTCTTGAAAACATATAGCGTTGACTGGTTCAACCCTATACAATCATCATATTTAGAAGGATTTATGGAAATATCTACTTATAAATATGAGTTCATTTAAAACCATTTGTAATAAGAAAAGTGGATAATAAAAGTGTGAATGAACATATACTTATTGACCATTCTACTTGAGGAATAAAGCTTAGAGTTCTATACTTTCTTTGGAGATATAGATCTTGTCTTGTGTATAAGTCTTTTGGATGCATATCCTCAAGCTAATTTATATTTTTTATCCTTACGTACCAAAATAATCTCTTGCGAAGCACCTTGGCCAAGGGAGAGATTGAGGCTTAGTGGGTTCATCTTCAAGGTAAGTATGCATAACTTTATTTCTCCTTTGTAAGAGTAGATAGATAATGTAGTTGTGATTCTCTCCCATGAATTAAGATTTAATATACATTGACGTGAGTATATGTATTCTATGCATGCTTAGTTTAGTTTTTTTAATTTTTAACCCCCACTTTGTGCCACAAGCTTTGGTGAGCACTAGATTAGATTTACTTTCTTGTTATTAGAATAGAGTAAACATTAAACCTATGAATCTTTTAGGGTTGTTTCATGATTGTGTTAGGCTGTAGGCTTTAGAACCCTTCTTGGCATGGTGTACTATGACAAGTGATCCCCTAATTAGGTCTAGCAGATCCCCATATTGGTCATGCCCCTACGTAAAAAATGTATTCCCAATTGAAAGTGTAGGTATGCTGTATCTTCTCTGAGGTAGGATTAATTTATAGACATGATGTATTTTTTATTGCATATACAAATGAAATTGGGACATTCAATGATTCATAGGATTATTTTACATTATTTTGTAGAAATCAATATGAATTCTAATTAGAACACAACTGTGGACAAAATGGAGTGTTTGCAAGGATTAGATAGATATTACTTAAGTTTATCAAAAGCCTTTTGGAATTATTTATTCCAATAAAATGTAATGCATTTATTTAGTAGATGTATGAATAGAGGACAACAATCAACAAGATGAGACTGAAGCATCTAATAGTCTAGATTTTTACTTGTAGATTATGTAGTTGTTTCATATTGGAAGGAGATGATAGTTCATTAATTTCTTCAACTTTAGTTAGATCAACTTCAATACATTTATGAGAGAAAATAAATCGTAATAGTTTTATAGATGTAACTATAAAAACACATTTATTAGGGTTAAGATGCAATTTATACTCATAAAGCCATTCAAATATTCTTCACAACACTACTGAATGCTCTACATGAGTACTTGATTTGCCTAAGATATAATCAAGATAGTCTTTGACAATATCATGCATGATATCATGAAATATTAAGGTCATTTATAGCTGATAAATGACACCTGTATTTTTCAAGACAAATGGCATGACTTGATAACGTAAATGTGCCCCAAGGGGTTGTAAATATTATCTTAACTTGATCCTTTATAATGATCTTAGTTTGATTATAGCTTGAAAATACATCCATGAGATATATAATTTCATAACCCAATATTGAGTCTATAATAATATCTATATTTGGTAGGGGAAAGTCATATTTAGGACAACCTTTATTTATATCTCTAAATCTGTGCAGATGTGGATGTCGACTAGTTTCTTTCTGATAGGAACAATGTTGTAAATCCAATCTCTATCTGGAACATGTTTGATGAAACATGTTAGTAATTTTTATAGCTCAAATTTAAATAGGAGATAAATATTTGGATACATATTTTGTAGTTTCTACTAAATAAGCTTGTTGTCTAGATGCATGCCCAAGTGGTAAACAACTAATTATGGATCTAGACCCAGCATATCTAAATAAGCCCAAGTTTTCTGATCTTAAAAATAACATGGTGGGAAATGTAGTAATGGAGGATAAACATGTTCAAATCATACATCCTCCACTAGTATAAAAGTCACCAAAACTACAACCTCTTACTTTACAATGGTAGCCTCCTCAAATAAATTAGTTTACTAAAATAGGAGATCTATATAGTGATGGATGGATAGTTATGGAGAAATCATTGAGAATATGTTTTTTAAGATAATTTCTATGAATATTATTGGATATAAAAATATAAAACCTTTGTATGAGATTCAAGCTAAACTATAATGGTATTAGATAATGAATACTATGAATATCATCAAATCAAAGGACATGCAATTCATAGATACATATAATTAAGACATCTTATTTAGGACATGTTAGAAAGATTAAAAATTGAATTGAACAATGCTTCATCATCAAATTATATTTATAATATGGGGATTTAAAAAAAACCTTTCCCTCAGCATAATAACAAGGAGTAGTAGCAATAATATCAACAAAATAACAATTGTTATCAGAACTAGGATTTCTAGGCTCCTAACATTGATTACCATACTACCCCCTATGATCAAAATATAGTGTGACATATCATGGAACATCATGTAATGATAATTAAAATTAATCCTCATTATTAAAACTATTAACAAGAAAACCCTTCTATCTTAGGATCAAGTCCATCCATTTGGGAGTTCCTCATCCTTATGCTTCTCATTCTCAAGTTAACTTTCCAGGACCTATCTATTCTAATTTAAATTTTAGTATTTAAATTCCTAATAAAGATTGTGATGTTATAAGTTGATGTGCTAATATCACCCTTCAAGGTCATGTACCTTCTTCAACTAATCCTAATACACCTTTTCATTTAAATCTATTTCAAGATCAATCCAAGCCTAGATATGCACATGTCAAGAAGCCATATGACCTTGTAAATCAACTAAATAAAATGCCAAAACATATTTTAATTTTGGATCTATTATGTACCTCTTAGATATAAAAATACGTCTTATATGTTATTTTAAGTCAATCTTAGGTGCCAAACAATATTCCATTAAATTTGTTTCAAGCAATGGTTGGACATTTGTCTCCTAGTCCATAATTAGTGTTTGATCATAATGATATATCATCTCTAGGGTCTTCCCAGACTAATTATATGTAAATTGAGATTAAAATTACTCATCAGAAGATAAAGAGAGTAATCATAGATAATGGATTAGGTCTTAATATTGTTCCAATGAAACTAGTCCAACATCTAGTTTATTCTTCAACAAATCCAAAGAATGGTACTATTACTCTCAAGGGGTATGACAACACTGAATGAAAATTAATATGAACCATTTAATTTCCCTTTTAGGTTGGGTCCATTATCCATATCACCTTTTGTCATGTAATTGATCTTAAACTACCATAAAATATCATTCTTGTCCATTTGTGGATTCACAAGATGCATGCAATGCCTTCTACTCTTCATCAATGGATTAAGTTTCTTGATGCTAGAATGGAGGTGACTATTCCCAGATATTTTCAACCATATCAATATTTAAAACATCTCAAACTATAAGGTCACCAATATACTTTTTATGGTGTAGGTTATATGGTTTGAACATAAATAGCCTTTGTTACTTTATTACCCACCATGTTTTTGTTATGATTGAAAGGTTTGGGCTTATCTACCATAATTTCTAGATTTTGGAGTAACATGTTGGTTCTAATTTTAGTTCTAACTTAGATATTGGTGTTAATAATAATTTTGATATTGATTTTGAATTTATGCATATATTTTAATCAATCCCTTATCAATTAGAGCCTTATCTATTTGAACACCTTTGACAATGACATTATTAAAAGTTTTTGGATAATGTAATATGAGATTAAGTGCTAGTCCTAATTTAAAATTTGTCATAAAAACATTTTCTAGCTTGGTGTCAAAAAGTGCATGGGGTAATTTGATAGCGAGTGCACACCATATTTTAAGATACATAACAAAGTTATTTCTTCCTCTTTGTTTAATAACACATATGTTAACCGTGGTTACATCATGCTCAATTGTATAAGAAAAATGTATAATTAACTTCTCTAAAAAGTCATCAAAAGTAGTAATAGAACATTTTGGCATATGGGTAAACCAATCTAAATCAAGACCAACCAAAATTTGTGAAAATAATCTAATTAATAAATTAGAGTTATAGTTGACCTTTTGATAGGAAATAAAGAATAGGCTGAGGTGCTCTTTTGGGTCATCTTTTCCTTTATACTTATCAAACTTTGGGATCTAAAAATGAGATGGAAGTGGTATTAGTAAAATACTTGAATCAAATGGATATGAATATATATGATATAGTTTGTCCTTTTGACTTTGATTTTTGACTTGTAATCATGATATTGCATCTTTTATAGCCTATAATTATTGGGAAAAGGTGACATTTTGAGAATTAGGTGGGGAATTATTAGTTTGAGAATGTAATTATGAGTTTGTCATATTTTTTGGAACTCTTTGTCCTAACCAATAAGAATTATTTTTATTTATAGGGTTTGATTGGATAGGTATAATTTTGTATTGGTTTTGATTAGAAGAAAGAATGGATACATGTTATTATGTAGGTGGAAACTGGTATTGATTGTAGTTAGACTGTGGGATGAAAATATGTTATTGCATAAGATGAAGCTATTACATTTGACTAAGGACTTTATACTAAATGATAGATATTTGTTACTAAGTAGAAGAAACTTGATGGACTAAATGAACTTTTTGTTGTGTGCTAGAGGAAACATTAGTAGAATTGCATTGGAGAACATAGGAATTAGAAGGAATTTTATGTATAGGGACTTGTTAGAGAAAAATTGATATTTGTAACTATTTAGAGTGAAATTTATTAGATGAAATTTGACACGTGGGATTACTATCCACATGGTGAGGATTCGAATATGTTTGTTCAAGATATTCTACAATTGGTTGTAAAAGATATTTAGGTGTAAGTTTCTCAATAAAAATGACTATCTCAAAATTGGGTAATGGTTCAACCAATGTATCTTTGTTTGGATGTTCAAGTGGAGGATTATTTCCTAAATTAAGTACCAAAGTGGAAAGGTCATTAAACATTTGTCATACTTGAGCTTGGATGTTAGGCAAGACTTGGGGATATGATACAAGTAGCTCCTTTCCTTTCCTAAATGTTGTTGATGCCTCTATGTGTATTAAAGGTGCTCTTAGTGTTTGGATAACACTTCTAATTTTATAATTCAAGGAATTCAAAGCATGAGTAGCAGGTTGTGGTAATCTGGTACCTGTGATGAAATAGTGGTAGAGCAAGCAAACTTTTCCACATTATTTATATTAGTTGGTGGTTGGGAACCACCATGGCCAATAAATATTTGAAAATGAGAAGATTATATATACTAATTAAGATGAATTATGCTCAATCTAAGTCTAACGACTAATCTATGTGAATATTTATATTGGAAACTATGCTAAAGTGATCTGGTTAAAAAATAAGTAAAAAAGTAAGGTAAGGTAGAGAACAAAAGTTTTTTTGAGATTCATCTCAGACATCATGATAAAGTTCAAGTGTTTCCAAGGCATGCACTTAAAAACAATATGAAGTAAGACAACTTCAACTCAAATCACAACATATATCAGGAAAACTTCTAAGGAAGATAAAACACAATGAAAATGAGAACCATGTTTTATTTAGAGTTTTAATCCTTTAAGTAGATGGATGATGCACATCTAAAAATGTAGAGAAAATAAAATGAATCAAACTCAAGAAGCTTCAATTAACCTAGCATATGCACAAGCTAACAATTTTGCATTCAAAAGGTATGTGCTAAGAATTTAAAAGAACTATTTAAATTAAAGATTCAGAAAAAATAATGGAGAGAGAAACCATATAGCAAATGATGCAAAAAAAATTAGATAATATTTTAAAAATTACTTCTTTGCATTCATAACCCAACAATATAAAAATTTTTGGCTCAAAACTCCATGCTCGTTTTACAATAGACAATACTCCTTTTATAGAAACAAGGAAGTATGTTAGTCAGTTACATTAACTTACAAGTGTAAAAATATAAAGGCCATTTTTCCTTTCTATAAAGTTTATAGAATGCACTAGACTTTCCAAAATAAATTGACCTATAGGTAAATGTGCTAAAAAAATGCACATGCCTTTATAAAATAATATTCTATTTTCAAAATTTACAGTGCTTCTACAAAAGAGAATATTCCTAACTAACCGGTAGACCATGTGCTAATGAAATCCATTAGTTATATTGTTGTAGCCTTACTGACTTTTGATCTTTCTCATTAATAAGTCTCAAATTAACTATCGGTTCAAGGAAGAGTTCATCTTCTTGCTCAACTAAGTCCTCAAGATCTATGTTATTTCTCTCCAAGGCCTCCTTAATGCTCCTTGCCTCAGATATCTTTTCTTCTGACATTAGGATCATATCCATGATCTTATTGTTGTCACCCCTAGACCTTCCTTGGCTTTTACATTTTACCTCTTGCATGACCAAAGTGGTCTTATGCTTGAATTCATCATCTATAATGATGCCCATGGAACTAAGTGTTGTAGGTTTGGCAATAATGGTCTTAAGGAATTGTTCTATCATATCTAGTAACTCTCTATCATCCCTAAGGACTATTTCCAAGTTATTATAACACATGCTCAATTCTTGAATTTTATCTACAATCAGTCCCATGACTGTGTTGAGATGGGCTAGGCTGATAGTCTTGAAACCTAGGATTTTATCCCTTGTCAAAATGTGAATTAAATCCTTCATCTTATGCTTTAAATTCTTCCACTAAGTAATTAAACCCCTAGTTACTACATCTTGCTGACCCAATATACCTTGTATTGATTTTTATATCTTTAGATAATCAAACATGTCAAAAAAGGATGCCTCAAACATATTTATCATAGAATCTAGGATAGATAAAATAGTCTACCTCTCTAGATTTTCTTTTTTGCTTCTCTAGGTTCCCTATTTGTTGTTTCATACCCTTGATGCCAGTTTGTAGCTGGGTTGATTGAGATTGGGATAATCCAAGTATATATTCTTAAAATATGTGGTATTCACCTCAATTTTGACCTCTTACTAGAGTTAAACCAATAAATGGTTCCACCTTATAAAAGATGAATTATTCACCAACAACTATGGCTCTCTTTCTAGTCACTCTCTCCAAACCTATAGTTTCTAGATTGAATCGGACTCCAACTAATGATTGAGTTATTTGAGGAGGCTCTAGAGTCTCTATTTGGGTACCACTTAACTATCCAAGGGAAACCATATTTATTTATTTCTTCTCTTTATATAAGACAATTGTCCATGGTTTGAGCAGATAATTATCCATGGTTTGAGCTCATCATGGACAATTACGTTTACTGACTTAGTTAGGGGCCAAGAGTGTTATAGAGTAGGAATATTTTGTAGCTTGTTGTAAATGAACCATTTAAGGATGGTTGATCCTTGTAGATCATTTTATTCACTAAGGACATTAACCTCACTCAAAGGGTGAGTGAATTTTATTTTGGGTCTCTTTATTCCTTCTAGAACCAATGTAAGTTCATCCTTTCTCTTTTTTGGGGGAGAAACTGGAACTAGACTCAAAGATAATTCCTTACCCTTTTATGTCTTCACCTCTTTAGTTTAGGGCTAGGGATCCTCTATCTACATTTACTCTTTATCATATTGATAAGCATTGGATAAAATATATAATGCATCTTCACTATCTCACTTGGGTCCATTTCCACTACATCAATGTACTCAATTAGAGATCCTAGTTCATTGGGATGGGTTGAAGATGATGTCTCCTCCCTAGGTCTCCTTTCTTTAGGACTCTATTCAACTTGTACTTCAGGATTTGGGACTTACAATTTTGATTGTGGTTTTATTGGAGGAGTTTGAGAGGATTGAACTCATAGAAAGTGGTATTTCCTCAAACTAAGTTTCCAAATGTCAACACTTCCTTTCTAGTCCCTCATCAATTTGGCTTCAGGATTAATGCTACATTTATTTAAACTTGCCAATACCACTATGAAAGATGCAATCCTGGTGTATATTGAGTCATAGACTCTTGGATGATGTTCATAGGTAAAATTTATTTATTTGTCCTTCAAATGTTTCCCTAATCTATCATTATGGTCTCACTCTCTCAACTCATCAAGTTGTAACTTTAAAGAGGCCCTATGTCTAGCAAAATCTTCAATATTGTCCTAATGCTAGAAGATGGTTCTGCCAATAGCCAAAGGTGGAGGATGCAACAATCCTTTACTTTTTCTTCTAAAAAAACCATATATGCCACTACATATTTGGAATGTAGCTTCTTTCTCGACCAATTTGTTTGGAACATGGATTGACAGTCTTAGTGGAGTGCATGGTGTTCCCTTAGTCTAGATGATTGTGCAGTTTGGATAAAACTAGATGTCCCCAATAGACTCAATGGATTTATTTATCAATGGGTTGATTTTTGGCATTAGGCATCCTATTATATCCTAATTCAAGGTAGGATAGATGCAGTCATAGATAAATTAAATATGGTATCTATACTTGAAGATATGCAATTTTGAATAGATCTAAGATACTGTCTATGTATTTTCAGGTGACCATCCCCAAAATTTGGGGATATCAATTATGGAAAGCAAGGAATATAAGAGAAAAGACATCATATAAAAGTTTTTCCTAGACCCTTTCTTGACTATGAATATCTGTCTATATAAACATGAGCTGATAACTTCACCAATGGAAGGGGTGATCTCCTTCTCAATCATAAAGTATACCATGGGTACCCAAATGATTTCAACATAGGTGATAGTGGGGTTTCCACATAACCTATTAATTAAGGTCATTATCATCCTAATTCTAGGTCAAAATTGGTTGATGGGAATGTTTCCACTAAGGTCAAAAATCACATGGTTTCTAGAATACAATCATGGGACTAGGATGGCTTTGAGGTCATTTTTCTTGGCCCATTCATTAAGTGTGGGTATATCTACTCAGGGCTTGGGTAACTTATAATATATTTCAAAATCAATGGGAGACACATAGGCAAGGCATTTCTGAGTATGTTCATTGATCAACATACCTTTTTTAGTTTTACATTCTTTAAAAATATGAAGGAGGACATCTATACAATGTAGTACCTATAGTTTTTTTTATTATGTGGTGAAAGCTCACCATATGTGCTATAATCAAGTCATAATATATTGTCTTGAAGGATACAATCTTCATGTCTTCTTTCTTTATGGGCTACAACTCATTAATCATCTAAAAGAGCTTGGACCAATTATCATCTCTAGTGTTCAATGCCACAACATCAAATACTATGTCCTTAAAGACCCATCTTTTTGAATATGTGGTTAAGTAAAGCTATGTGTCCTCTCTGTGTTGATTCCATAATACCATGACTATGAGCTTTACAACTTGCTTGCTAATGGTCTCCAAATTTCCTCTAGATTAATTTGCACTTGCTTAGATGATAATTGATCTCTATCTGGTTTGACTATGGTCAATTTGAGATCAAATTAGGGCTTTACAGATGCTAGGGTTTTTATGCAAGTCTTTTATGTGCTTTAATGGAAATAGGTTTTTATAATTAAGTGAATTTGGTGCCTTGGATTTGATTTATACCTTTTATTTTCATGACTAAAACATCTTTTGTTTTGTAATTTTATGTTTATGCATCATCTAGTTGGCACTTTCATGTCACATTGTTCATTAATGTTCAAAAATTGATCATTTCCCTTTGAAAACCCTGATTTGTCTCATTCTATTGGATCACCTTGCATAGATCAATACGACTCATTGATCTTGATCCTATGAATTACATGTAATTAGTCATTGTTTAGACTAGGCCCCATGAGGATTCCTAAGCTTTGCACCTTGTCAGCTCTATCAATTAGTGTGCATTCACCATGTGGTAGTCCCATGGGTCCTCAAAGGTTCTATTGAATAGTCCACATAGGTCTTATCCTCTGATCTCATGTGAGACAAATATCCTGCAAAGGTGCATGATGTTTAAGTTAGCATTGGGCCATATAAGAACTTAAGATAAAGACTTTAGTTTATGGGTTATATCAAGTTAATAAACACTATATAAAATTTAAGTTGAAGTATTTAAGCTAAGTATAGATCATGATAAAAGGGGACCTTTAATAATAAAAGGATCGAGTAAAATGCTTTTTTAACCTAAGATTTTATCATATTAATAAATACGATAAAAATTTAGGGTAAAAAAAGTTTTAAATATTTTAATAACGGGACCTTAAATTTGTTATGTTAAGTCGATAGAATAGACCTAAATAAGATCATGGGACATATGGGGACTGAGCACGATATTTTAGACCAAATTTTATTCAAATATTTATAAATACAACCATACTTTGGGATAAAATTTTATCTATGTTCATGGTGTTTATGATCAACCCCATGCAAATTTGAACTTGGTCTATGATGGGCTAAATTATAATATGAAAGGTCAATTTAACATTGAATTGTATAACCCTAATAATGTTTTGAGACTCCATTGATCCTGCAACATAAATACAAACATGGTAATTATTCCAATAAAGATTGGTTCTTGAGTTAAAATTTGGTGGTCTCATAGATGTTAATGATAGCCTTGTGGATGTCAATTGATGCTTGTGAAAACATCAAATTTAAGCTTATATAATTATTCATAGGGGCTAAAATTTAATGGTCTCACAGACATCAATTGATGGTCACAAGAACATCAGTTTTAATCTCACATAATTGATCATAGGGACTAAAATTTTATAGCCTCATGGATGCCAATTGATGGTCATAAGAACATCAAATTTAAGTTCCATGAATAGTAAGTCCCATAGAAATTTGATTCAATATGCATCATCTAATCATATCACACAAGTAAACATGAACCGTTGATCATGATATGAGTAGATAGCCATGATTGGTCTTTGGCATTTCAATGTTGTGTTCACTCCATTGGATCAATTTTGTATGAGCAACTATGGGTCACTGATCTTGCAAAGGATCACATGACTTAAATTAGGGATAAAAAATGTATAAGACTTATATCAAAGTCTTAATACTAAGGTCCCATTTATGTTAATAAATATGAATAACAAGAGGGACCATGATAATAACAAAGGTCAGACCAAGCCAAGAACGTAACAAAAGGACCTTGCAAACATTTAGACCATATTAAAATAAAAGGAAACAAAGGGGCCCCAAACATAAAGGGGACCAAGATTATAATTTTTAGGCTAATGTTTGGTCATATTGAAAAACATGAGAAAGCCTTAATGGGACCGTGGTAATAAAAAAGGTTAGACCAAGCCAAGAACACAATAAAAGGACCCTGAAAACATTTAGACCATATTAAAATAAAGGGAAACAAAGGGGCCCAAGACATAAAGGGGACAAAGATTATATTTTTTAGGCTAAGGTTTGGTCGTGTTAAAAAACATGATGAAGCCTTAGTGTAAAACTTAATCTTAAGTCCTTAGCATTTTAAAAGTGTTCCCACCAATTTTTCTCTTGCCAATTTTGAATTTAAATCAAAGGGTCTAAGATAGGGTTTTTGAATGAGGGTTTTAGGGAGTTTTAACATAGATTTAACTTGGATTTCCATAGGCCAAAGGCTAATAAAATTCCAACTGGTCTATTCAACAAGGGTTATATTAAACCTACAACTTAAAAAATGAAGATAAAGGTTATCAATATTAGACAAAGTTGAAGTAGAACTATGAACAGATGGACTAAGTAGGACATGGTGTGGATGAGCTTCAAATACAAAAATGTGAAATCATGTTAATAATAATTTGATCAATTGAATTTCACCTTTAAATTATAAATTGCACAATTTGATATATGGTTCCCCAATTTTTAGAAATAGGGGTATGTTGACCTCAACAAATGGTGACTTCCAGGGGAAACATAGAAATATATTAGAATTCAGAGACTCTGATTCAGAAACATAACTAGATTACTTATTCTACTTGATCAGTGACATTATCAAGATCAGTTCATGGTTAAAAAAAACCTTTCATCTATAGAATTAGGATCAAATATCAAAACCTAGTCATGTTGTGTGTGTGATTTGATTCCACTTATTGTTTACCATGGGATTCAGGAGATAAATTCTAGGTTTCATGTCTTCAATCATTAACATTGACTTACAACATGTTTTTATATTCATTAAGAACCTTTATTTAGCTCATGTAAGGCTTGGGAATTGCTCTGCTTCCATATAGGCATCCATAACCCTAATAGAGATGCCTTTGGCTCCCTTTAAGGCCTTGCTCTACTACCAACTAGATGACCGTAGACCTAGTGGAGATTATTAGAATCACCTTTGCTTGGAAATCTTTTGATTTTGTAATAAGCTCTTATTTATTGTATTTTTTTAGGTCTTTTGGACTTTGTAGAAAAGTTTGGGAACCAAGTTAGCCAAGTTTAAGTATTTGGTCAAATAGTTGATCCTCAAACAATCAACTATGATTGTAAATTTATATCAAGAAAGAATATTTTTTAAGTGCAAACATGATTGTGCCTTAATAATTCAAGTTTTCATCCCACATGTAAAATTATTCTTGATGCCCAAAATTAGATCAAAACAATGTTTAAATTCTCATATAATAGCTGACCTATCTACCATTCCTTACTAGTTTCTAAACTATATCATTAAGATAATATTTTAGATCCATAATCAACATTTGTTTAAGATTCACACCTGCATTTTTGAATTGTGGAGTTCTTGAGTATTTAAGATGAACATTGAGCTAAGGTTTATCCCAAAGGATTAATTAGAAGTAAGGAACAAATAAAAATAAGTATACATATAGAATACAAAGTAAATAAAGTAGGAAAGCAAATAAAAGCAAACAAATATATAAAAGCATATGTACAAATAAGGGACATGAAGGAAAGAGACGAAAGAAACTACACTAGCCTACCTACTCTAGCTCTAACTATTCTTATAGTTTACTCCATGAAAACTCTTGGGGGAACAATAGAAAATAAATGATTAAGGTATTTCCCATTGGTGGGTAGTATGAATTCATCTCCTTGTAGGTCTTTTAGTTTGAAGGCATTATTCCCAAGTGTGTCAACAATCTGATAGGGACCTATCCACAAAGGTGTGAACTTCTCATGTTTACCCTTAGGTTTAGATGATTTTCCCCAAATAATAACTAGGTATCCTTGCTTGAACACCTTTATCTTTAATTTCTTGTCAAACCATCTTTTCACTGTGGCTTGGTGCCTGCTAAAGTTGGCAAAAGCCTCTTCTCTATCATCTTCCATATGAATAGTGTCCAACAGTCTTAAATTTTCAAGTTCCTAATCTTCCTCCATATATTCCTGAATGAACTTGTCTGTAGGTAACTTGAGGGTGATAATCAAAATGGGATCTTATCCATACACTAATAGGAATCGTAATACCTTTAGGTCCTACTTGATTCTTGTCCTATCTACCCAAAGGGCATATTTGAGAAGTTTATGCTAAGTTCTGGGTTTGTCTTATACAAACTTATTTATTGCTTTATCAAGTTATTATTGGTTGATTTAGACACTCCATTACCTTGAGGGTAATGGTTGGATAAGAACTTGAGAATAATATTGTTATTGTATGCCCATTCTATCATTTCAATAGATATGAAAGCAGATCCATTATCACATACTAGAGAGATTAGATTTCCAAATCTAGTGCATGTGTTTTCTTCTAAACACTTGATCACTTCTTTAGTTATGAATTTATTAGTGGCCACTACCTCATCCCACCTGGTGCAATATTTAGTAGATGTTAAAATGTACTTATGACCTTCTGATGAGTTAGGGTTGATTACCCCCATAAAATCTAGTCCCCACTGAACAAAAGGTTTATCCACCATGACTGGTTGTTGTGGGATGGATGCCTTAGGATCCTTTGTGCCAAATGTTTATCATGAGTGGAATTCTCTCACATGCTTATGAGTGTAATTGAAAAAGGTGGGCCAATAGTAACTAGCTCTCAAATTTTTTTGAGTTGTGGTCCTTCTAGATGGATTCCCACTTCCCAGATTCTCATTAAAAGTGCTCATTATCTCGATAGATTATTATTTTGAAATGAATCTTAGGTAGACACCTTTAAAGTTATTCCAGTATAACACTCCATTTTTTATCATTAAATGGGTTGTTTTGTGTCTTAGGGCTCTTTTTTACTCCTTGGTCATACTTATAGGACAAGTGCCATTAATCAACAAATGAATGATATGATCATACCAATCATTATTTTGAAATATTTGTTGATCCACTTGCATGACATTTGAATTTGGGTTAGAATTGGAAATCATTTGAATCAAACCGTGGAACCTTACCAATTTTGCAGTCTTCACCTCAATGTCATATTCTTGCAGGATAGACATCCACTTACCTCTTCACTCTCCAAGTTTATTTTGGCTCAGTATGAGCTTTATAATAGGACCAGGAATAACGACATGCACTTAATTCCTAAGAATGTAGTGCCTAAATTTATTTATTACCTTTACTAATGCACATTATTGTTTATCAATTAAAGAATAATTTAACTCAACATTCTTAAAATTGTTGCTCATGAAAGTAATTGGATGGCCACATCCATCAATTTTTTGAGATAAGACTGGATCAATAGTATGATCAAAAGAAAAGGATTAAAGGTAAAACTCCTTGGATGAATCTAGACTTATCAAGACTAGATCTTGACCAATTGCCTCCTTGATGTCCAGACAAGCCTTCTTGGTTTCCTCATTCCAAATGATTTTGGAATCTTTTTTGAACATGTCATTTAATAGTTTGAAATTTTTTGCAAATATAGAAATAAAATTCTTACAAAGTTAATTTTGCCAAAGAATGATTTTATTTCTTTCTTACTATTAGGAGGATCTATATTTGATATATAATCTACTCTATCTAGATCTATAGATATTCCCTCCTTAGTAATGACATGTCCTAACAAGTTTTCCTCAGTAACACAAAAAATACTCTTTTTTGGGGTAAGTGAAATCCCATACCTTCTGCACCTTTCAAATACCTATTGTAAATGCATGATGTGGTCTTCCCTAATTTTATAATAATTCATTTACCTACCAAACCTTGGAAAGCATAATCCATGGCTCTTTGGAATGTTGTTCCTACATTGATTAGTTTGAATGGCATCCTCTTGTATGAAAGTGTGCCCCATTTGGTAGTGAAAGAAGTCTTCAACTTATCTTCCTAATTCACCAATACCTAGTTATACCCTAACAATCTAACAAGAAAGGACATCATACTAGAACCAAAAAAACTTTTTATAACTTGGTCTAAAGAAGGCAAAGGGTAGTTTTCCTTTTCAGATGACTTATTTAGATTCCTAAAATCAATGCATAGTCTTATTTCACCATTATTTTTCCTAACTGGTACCAAATTGGAAACTTAGGTAGAGTGCCTAATGGGAAATATAATCTTGACATCTAACAAATTTTTAACTTTTTTGAAAATCATAGGTTCTAAAATAGGGTTGATAGGCCTCTACTTTTATCAAAAAGGTTTGCAGTCTTTCTTCAAGGGTATGGTATGGGTGATGACTTTTGGATCAAAAATCTTTAAGTCATTATAGGACCATGCTATTATGTCCTTATATCTTGTCAAAAATTCTTTGGATTTTTTTAATCTTCAGTGCTCATACATGTTGTCTTAATGTTAGCTATCTGAGGTTGATCATGAGGTCCAAGATCAATTACCTTGTAATCCTTCCCACTCATTTTAGGAATCCTAGTGTTCTCAGCTAGTTTATCCTAGTCAAACAACCTCTCAAGGTAATCATGCCTTTTGGAATTTTGTTTTCATTTATTTGAATGACTTTATTACCAAATCTTCCATCTTATTCAAAATTATTCTTATTGGCCTCATTTATGACATGGGCTTCAAATACTCCTGAGTTGGTGATGAAATCAAGAATTTGTTGGTCATCACTAAAAACGTGTAGTTGGTTTATGTTATCTAAGATAGAAGGGCAAGTAACTAGCTCAATGCTAAAGTTTAGAGAGTCAAGGTTTGGCACAAGATTGACTATAGCTGAGGCAAGCTCATCAACAACCTTGTTTTCTTCCCTAAGGATGGAAATAATGTTTAATGCATCAAAAGATTCCAAAAAATCCTAGAATCTAAACTTATATCTTTTGAGATATGATAACTTACACTAGTACCTACTCCTTACTTGATTGACTACAAGTTTTGAATCACCATGAACTAGCGTTTATTTAACTTTTTACTTAATGGGAAATTGTAAACCTAAGATCAATGTTTAATGGGAAATTGTAAACATAATATCAATGTTTCATATTTTGCAAGATTATTGGTGCTTGGAAATTGGAGTCTATAGGAAGCATGATATTCCTTAACAAAATAATTGGTTAGGACAAATCTTACTCTAGACCTAGACTTACATCTGGCCCCATCAAAATGCGACCTCTATAATCTAAGAAAGATATGAGAAGGTTTAGAGTCAAATTCCTTAACAACTTCAAGAGTGAAAACTCCCAAATTAGAGTAAACTATGTTCACCTTTTCATTTATAGCATTGTATTCTATGGTCATGTACTTCATCTAAGGATCTCTTTTTAGTCTGATCTAATTTGAGACTCCTTTCTATGGTAGCCACAAATGGGAACATTTAGTGGACATATATCCATTCAAGGCCTTATCCCATTCCATGCTTAACAACAACCCATAAGCATTAGTGATGTCAACCACTTGGATGTCAATAAATTGTTGGACTCTAGGTTCATAGGTAAGTTACATGTGAACATTTAATAATTCCTCAATTACCTTGACTCTAGAATTATTTAACTGAGTAAAAACTCTATTAGATTTAATATGAGTCAAGCTAAGTTTTTTATAAATACCTATTGGCATAATGTTTGTGGATGCACTAGAGTCTAACAAATAGTTATGTAAATTCTTACCAAACATTCTAATAGTAAGCAATAAAGGTGGGGATTCTATTTTATCTTTATACATAGCAAGATTGGCATTGTCAGTCTTGGATGGCTTGCTAGGTTTTTTGGACAAGTACTCCAATAATAGGTCCCTTTGATTAGTGATATGCACCAATTCATGCAACATGATGTTAGCCTTTATTTTATTCATATCCTCTACAATATTATACCCAGTTTTATTGCAAGAATTAAATGCATCAGTACTATGTTTAGAAGTACTTCCCTTTGGAGGCTCTGGGTTATTATCTGAGGTAGTATCTGGAGGAGTGCCAAAGTTGTTTGTAGGTGTTGAAGTAGTAGGGGTTACTTTTTGTCTCTACTCCTTGAGGGTATGTCTTCTTCAAGAATATCATCAAGTTCATTATCTTCTTAGAAAGGGAAGTCAAACATCTTTACCATGAAGGTTTGGTCAATAGATTTAGATCCTAATGTACCTACACCATTATATTTATTAGGGACTACTTCAAATGTATCCAAATCCTCTTGAAAGGCTTCAAAAGCTTTAAATAATTCAATGTAATCAATCTCACGATGCCTATAAGTGCAATATACTCTATAATAATTAGGAAAGCAATATCAATAAGATTTATATCCAGTATTTTCTTGTCATTAGATGACTCATTATTCGTATTATTATTGTAACTATAATTATGGAACATGTTATTCAGCCTATTAAACCTTTGGAAAGAAAATTTCCTATTTGAACTCTCTCTAGTATTACTAACCTATTTGTGAAGCTAAAGGAAATTAGTGCTTAACTTTTGGACCATCTTTAAGATAGAGTCATTTTCATTTTTAGGGGCCTCAAAATTATGAACTTGATTTCTATTAGTACCATTAGATGGTACTAAATATTTTTGATCATCTGGATTAAATCCATTTGCAGCAGTGTTTAAGAATCCTAGTTATGAGTAGGATGAGCATGACTTAGAGGTAATTGGTTCAAGGTAGGTATATTCTTATTATTATTGGGGAAGACATTTAAAGTGGGTAAATGTGGGTTGATGTTAGGAATGGAGTAAGCCATCTAACCTTAGAGCTGCATTTGATCATTAATGGTCACTACTTAAGAATATGCTAAGGATAGGGTATTCATAGGCCCAATAGCCCTCTTTATGAAAATAGAGGTCATGGGATCCAAAGCATCATTATATATTTCCAAGGCTAAATCCTCATCTAGTCTATAAGGAGATATAGTCCTAGTGAACATATTTTGAAAAATAACATTAAAATATCTTATAGGTTCATTTGCATCCCTTTTTATTGTGGTGAATTGTTGGTACAAGACACAAGGACTAATAATTTTACCAAATTGATCAATGAAAACATTATGAAAGTGGTCCCAACTGTTAATGTAATTTTTAAGTAAATTTAAAACCTATTCATATGTAGAATATTTAAAAGTAAAATAAAATATCCTACACACTACATCCTCGTGGACTACATTTAGAAATATTAATGCAACTTTGAATGACTTAATATGTTCCTCTATAGTTACAATACTAGTAGGACCAAATGTTGGCAAATATTTCTCAAGGTTATAGGGAAGGTCATATACCATACTTGGCACACTAATAGAAGAGGCACCTAGCCAAACCATACCTTAATTGGGGTTGAATAATTGAGTACCCTAAATTGGGGAAGTTGGCAGAGACTTTGAAAGCCTACGCTTACCTTTATCCTACCTAGTTCTTCTATGGACTTCTAACTCGAGTAAGAGTTCCTTGGTTTCTAAATGTGACCTTGTTCTGATTTTTGGAAGTTCCAACTTGATAATTTCAAATCCTATTTGAAATATGATGTGTCAATCCTAACTTTGAAAAGAACAATGATAAAAAAATGTACATTAAGCAAATTTTGCAAAGATTCATATATAAAACAAAAAAGGACAATAATATTTAACTAAATTAGCTCAAAGAAGTGTCCAAATACATAATTAAGACCAATCTTTACACGTTTTATGTTCAAATTAACTTACTTGAGCAAAGGATATAAGAATATTTGATCAAAATAGCTATTATTAACCTAAAACCCATTGAAACCACAATTATAAAGGTATCTTTACCATAATTTAATATATGTCTTCAAAGAATGTCAATATTTGTCTAAATAAGCATAAAGACTAGATTAAAACCATGAAGATTACCAACCTTTACACAATTATGCTAAAAGGAAAACAAATATGCAAATAATAGAGTGACCTTTGATCAAAATTCTTAAAAACCAACAATTATATTACAAATTTACAAAGAAGAGGACCCTCCTTCTAACACCAACAAAGCTATGCTTGTTGATGCCTCTAGGTGTATCACATGTGTTATTAGTGTTTATAAAACACTTCTCATTTTATAATTCAAGGAATTAAAAGCACGAGTAACAGTTTGTTGTGATTTGGTTACCTGTGATGAAATAGCAATAGAACAAGTAAACTATTCCACAATATTTATATTAGTTGGTAGTTAGGATCCACCATGGCCAACAAATATTTACAAATGAGAAGATCATATATGTTAATTAAGATGAATTGTGATCAATCTAAGTCCAAATACTAATCTATGTGAATATTTATAGTGGAAACTATGCTAAATTGATTTGGTTAAAAAAGAAGTAAAAATGTAGGGTAAGGTAGAGAAGAAAAGTGTTGTTGATCTTCATCTCAAAAATCATGACAAAGTTCAAGTGTTTTCTAGGCATGCACTTAAAACTAATATATGAATTAAGACATCTTAAGCTCATATCATAACATATATCAGACAAAATTCTAAGGAAGATAAGACAAAATGCAAATAAGAATCACATTTACTTTAAAGTTTTACTCCTTTAAGAAGATATCTGATGCACATCTACAAATGTAGAGAAAATAAAACAAATCAAACTTAGGAAATTTCAATTAACCTAGCATATGCACAAGTTAACAATTATGTATTCAAAAGGTACGTGCCAAAAATTCAAAAGAACTATTAAAATCTAAGATTTAGAACAAAAAATTGAGAGAGAAACCATATAGAAAATGATGCAAACAAATTTAGAAAATCTTTTCATAATTCCTGTCTTATGTTAATATCTCAATAGTATACAAAGTTTTGGCTCAAAACTCCCTACTCTTTTTATAATAGACAATAATCCTTTTATAGAAAGAAGTATGTTGGTCAGTTGCATTAACTTAAAAGTGTAAAAATTGTAAAGGATGGTTGTCCTTTTTATAAAGTTTCTATAATACACTAGAATTTCCAAAATAAATTGAACTATAGGAAAATGTGCTAACAAAATGCAAATGCTTTTACAAAAGAATATTCTATTTTCAAAATTTACAATGCTTCCACAAAAGTGAATATTCCTAACTAACTGATGGACCCTATGCTAATGAAGTCCCTTGGTTCTACTATTATAGTCTTAATTTACTGTAGCCTTACTTATTTTTGATGTTGCTCATCAATAAGTCTAAAATTAACTTCTGGTTCAAGGAAGAGTTCATCCTCTTGCTCTGTTAAGTCTTCAAGATCTATGTTATTTCTCTCCAAGGCCTCCTTAATCCTCCTTGCCTTGGCTATATTTTATTCTACCATTAGGATCATATTTATGATCCTGCTATTGTCACCCTTAGACCTATCTTGGCTCTTTATTTTTACCTCTTGCATGACCAAAGTGGTCATATGATTGAATTCATCATCTATAATGATGCCCATAGAGCTAAGTGTTGTAGGTTTGGCAATCATGGTTTAAATAATTATTCTATCCTATCTAGTAACTCTCTATCATCAGTGAGGAGTCTTGGAATTTTATCTATAATCATTCCCATGAATGTGTTGAGATGGGCTATGCTGATCGTCTTGAAACTTGGGATTTTATCCTCTATCAAGATGCCAATTATATCCTTTATCTTATCTTTTGAATTCTACCATTGAGTAATTAAACCCTTGGATAATGTATCTTCCTAATACAATACACCTTGTCTTGATTTTGTTAACTTTAGAGAATCAAACATGTTATAAAAGGATGCCTCAAACATATCTATCATAATATCTGGGATAGATAAAATAGTCTGCCTCTCTAGATTTTGCTTTTGCTTCTTTAGGTTCTCTATTTGTTGTTTCATACCCTTGATGCCAATTTGTAACTTGGATGATAAAGATTAGGATAATCCAATTATATCTTAAAATATGGGTTCTTCACCTAGATTTTGACCTCCTATTGGAGTTAAACCAAAAAATGGTTCCAACTTCTGAAAGATGAAATCTTCACTAGAAACCATGGCTCTCTTTTCAGTCACCCTTTCCAGACCTATAGTTTATAGATTGAATTGGACTCCAACTAATGATTGAGCTATTTGAGAAGTCTCTAGAGTCTTTATTTGGGTTCCACTTGATTATTTAGTGGAAACCATCTTTTTTGATTTTTCCTCTTTATGCAAGGTAATTATCCATGGTTTGAGCTCATCATGGACAGTTACGTTTACTGACTTGATCAGGGCCCAAGAATGTTACAGAGTAGGAATATTTTATACCTTATCATAGATGAACCATTCAGGGATGGTTGGTCTTTATAGCAAATTTTATTCATTAAATACATTGACCTCAGTCA
The DNA here is from genome assembly GCA_037957365.1 of Torreya grandis. Lineage (NCBI taxonomy): Eukaryota > Viridiplantae > Streptophyta > Pinopsida > Cupressales > Taxaceae > Torreya > Torreya grandis. The sequence goes on from JARHVA010000845.1 coordinate 3,352,765, forward strand.
AAGGGTAAGTGAAGGTTAGTTTGGGTCTCTTTGTTCCTGCTAGAATCAATGCAAGTTCAACCTTTCTCTTTTTTGGGGGAGCAAATGGAACTAGCCCCAAAACTAATTCCTTCCCCTTTTGCATCTCCACCTCTTAAGTTTGGAGATAAGATTCCTCTATCTGCATTTCCTCTTCATCATATTGGTAAGTAGTGGACAATATCTACAATGCATCTTCCACTATCTCACCTAGATTCTATGCCACCACATCAATGTACTCAATTGGAGATCCTAGTTCATTGGGTTGGGCTGAAGATGATGTCCCCTCCCTAGGTATCCTTTCTTTAGGCATATATTTATCTTTTACTTTGGGCTTTGGGACTTCCACTTATGATTCTAGATACATGGGAGGAGGTTGAGAGGATTGACCTCTTAGCAAGTGGTATTACATTGGACCAAGTTGCCAAATGTCATCACTTCCTTTATAGTACCTCATTAATCTAGCTTCTGTATTGATGCCATGTTTCTTCAACCTTGCCAATACCATTGTGAAATATGTATCCTTGGTGTATATTGAGTCATTGAATCCTAGTTGTTGTTCATAGGTTAAATTTTATTTGTTTGGCCTTCAAATATTTCCCAACTTTATCATTACATTCTCACTCTCTCATCTCATCATGTTGTAACTTAAAAGAGGCCCTATGTCTAGCAACATCTTCAATGTTGTCCCAATGTTGGAAGATGGTTCTTCCAATAGCCAAGGGTGGAGGATGAAACAATCCTTTCCTTTTGTTTTTATAAAACCCATCTATACCATTGCATATTTGGAATGCAACTTCCTACTCAACCAATTTGTTTTGAACATGGACTGATAGTCTTAGTGGAGTGCATTATGTTCCCTCAATCCTAATGATTGTTTAGTTTGGAATAAACTAGATGCACCTAATGTACTCAATGGATTTATTTACCAATGGGCTAACTCTTGTCATTGGGAATATTTTTATAGCCTCATTCAAGGTAGGATAGATTCAGTCATAGATAAATTGAATATGGTCTCTGTACTTGAATATAAGCAATTTTGAATAAAATTGGGACACTATCTATATATTTTCAGGTGACCATCCCTTAAAGTTGGGGATCTAAATTGTGGTAAGTAGGGTATCTAGGAGATAAGACATCATATAGAATTTTTTCCTAGACCCTTTCTTGACTGTGAAGATCTATCTACATAAACATGAATTGATAACTTCACCATTGGGAGGGGTGAGCTCCTTCTCAATCATAAAGTCTACTATGGGTATCCAAATGTTGTCAAAATAGGTGTTAGTGGGGTTTACACATAGCCTATTCATCAAGGTCATTATCATCCTAATTTTAGGTCAGAATTGGTAGATGGGAATGTTTCCACTAAGTTCATAAATCACATGGTTTTTAGAATACAACCATGTGACCAGGATGGCTTTGAGGTCATATTTCTTGGTCCATTCATTAAGTGTGAGTATATTTACTCAAGGATTGGGTAACTTATAATAACTTTCAAAATCAATGAGAGACACATAGGCAAGGCACTTATGAGTATGCTTATTGATCAACATACCTTTTTCAATTTTACATTCTTTAAAAATAAGGAGGAGGACATCTATACAGTGTAATACCTCTAGTTTTGTTGTTGTATGGTGAAGGCTTACAATTTATGCTATAACTAGGTCATAATATCTTGTATTGAAGGATTTAATTTTCTCATCCTCTTTTTTAATGGGCTATATCTCTTTAATTGTCTAAAAGAGCTTGGACCAATTATTATCTCTAGTGTTTAATGGCACAACATCAAATACTATGTCCTTTAAGACCCTTCCTTTTGAATCTATGGCTAAGTAGAGCGGTATGTACTCTTTGTGTTGCTTTCATGTTTTCATGATTTATAAATTTCTTGATAATGGTCTATAAATTACCTATGTATTAATTTGCACTTGCTCAGATGATAATTGAGCTCTTTCTAGTTTAATTATGGTCAATTTGAGATCAAATTAGGGCTTTACAGATGCTAGGACTTTTTTTCAAGTCTTTTTAGGCTTTAATGATGATGGGTTTTTAGACTTAAGTGAATTTGGTGCCTTGGATTTGAGTTAGACCTCTACCTTTATACCTTTACTTTTCATGACAATAAAATCTTTTGTTTTGTCATTTTATGCTTAGGTGGCATCCAATTGGCACTTTCATGCAACTTTATTCATTAATGTTAAAAAATTGACCATTTCCTTTTGAAAATCCTACTTGGTCTCACTCTATTAGATCACCTTGCATAGATAAACATGAGCCATTGATCTAGATCCTATTAATTATATGTCATTGGTCATTATTTAGACTAAGCCCCATGATTATGCCACTTGGAAGTCCCATGGGGCTTCATGAGCTCTACACCTTGTCAATGCTATCAATTAGCATGCATTCACCATGTGGCAGTCTTGTGGGTCCTTACAATTTTTATTGAATAGTCTAAAAATGTCTCATTCAATTTGATCACATTCCTCTGATCTCACGCGAGCCATAGAACCTGCAAAGGTACATGATGTTTAAGTTAGCATTGGGACATATAAGAAATTAGGATAAAGACTTTAGACTATGATTTATATCATGTTAATAAACATGATATAAAATTTAGGCTAAAGTATTTAAGCTAAGTCTAGATCATGATAAAAAGGGACCTTTAAAAATAAAAGGACTGAGTAAAATGCTTTTTTAACCTAAGGTTTTATCGTATTAATAAATATGATAAAACTTTAGGGTTAAAAAGTTATAATTTTTTAGTAACGAGACCTTGCATTTGTTAGGTTAATTTGATATAATAGACCCAAATAAGATCATGGGACATTTGGGGACCGAACATGATATTTTAGACCAAAGTTTAGTCAAATGTTTAGAAACACGACCACACTTTGGGATAAAATTTGAGCTATGTTCATGGTGTTTATAATCGATCCCATGTAAATTTAAACTTGGTATATGATGGGATAAAGACTAATATGAAATGCCAATTTAACTTTGAATTATAGAACCCTAAGCCTATTTTAAGACTCTTTTGATCCTATGACATAAATAAAAACATGGTCATTTTCCCAAGAAAGATTAGTTATTGACCTAAAATTTGATAGTCTTATGGCTATCAATTATGGCCTCATGGATGTCAATTGATGGTCATGATAATGTCAAATTTAATATCATATAATTATTCATAGGGGATACAATTTGACGGTCTTGTAGATGTCAATGACGGCCTTGCAAACATCAATTGATGATCATGAGAGCATCAATTTTAATCTCACATAATTAACCATAGGGAATAAAATTTGATGTCCTCATAGACATCAATGATAGCCTTACAGACATCAATTGACAATCATAAGAATATCAAATTTAAGTTCTATGAATAGTAAGTCCCATAGAAACTTTGATTCTATACACATCATCTGATCATATCTTGCAAGTAAATGTGAATTGTCGATCATGATTTGAGTAGATAGCCATGATTGGTCTTTGGCATTTTAATATTGTGTTTTCTCCATTAGATAAATTATGTATGAGTAACCATAGACCATTGATCCTGTAAAGAAGCACACAAATTAAATTAGGGCTAAAAAATGTATAAGACTTAGATTATAGTCTTAAGACTAAGGTCCCATTTATGTTAATAAATATGAAAGGGGCCTTAGGACCAAGACATTAGTATAGGTTGTAACAAGAGGGGCCATGTTAATAACAAGGGTTGGACCAAGCTAAGACGTAATAAAAGGACCCTACAAACATTTAGAACATATTAAAAAGGGAAACAAAGGGGATTGAGACATAAAGGGGACCAAGATTATAATTTTTAGGCTAAGGTTTGGTAATGTTTAAAAACATGATGAAGCCTTAGTGTAAAAATTAATCTTAAGTACTTAGCATTTAAAAGTATTCCCACCAATTTTGCTCTCACCAATTTTGAATTTAAATCAAAGGGTCTAAGCTAAGGTTTTTGAATGAGGGTTTTAGGGAGTTTGAAATAGTTTTAACTTATATTTCCATAGATTGAAGGATAGTAAAATCCCAACTAGTCTATTCAATGAGGGTTCTATTAAACCTGTAACTTGAAACATGAAGATCAAGGTTAGCAATATTAGGCAAAACTAAAGCAGAACTATGAATAGATAGACTAATTGGGACATGGTGTGGATGAGATTTAAATACAAAAATGTGTAATCATGTTAATAATACTCTAATCAAGTGAATTTCAACTTTAAAGTAAAAATTACATAATTTTATACATGGGTCCCCAATTTTGAGAAGTAGGAGTATGTTGACCTCAATAGATGTTTATAGATTTGAGTACATTTGGACAATTGGGGGATCATGACTAGAATATGGTTCCTCATCATTCCATTTAGTAATTTGGATAATAATTGGTAGTGGTGATCTTTGATGAATATTTTATATGGTAAAATCATGAGGATCTTTGACACCCAAATCTAATAAATGCATAAATATGTCCTATTTATTATCAAACAAGTGTTGCTCAAATTTGTGTCAAAATGAATCATACATCAATTCCACTTCATCACATTTTAGTGAACTTATACATTGTTTGGATTCATAAAATCCTCTTGTTCATGGGGAGAAGTGGGTTAATATGTAAATGGATCAATTTTACCTTGAGTCCAATCATCCTCATAAGTGGCATTATAAGCCATACTGATTCATGTATAATGAAGCATATCGTACATGAACCTTGGACTAAATATAGATGGGAATGAGAAAATATGATGTTTGGAAATGACATTAAAAAAACTTGTATTTAAATAGAGATAACCTAAACATAAAGAAATAAAATGGAATCTTGATTGGAAATGACCTTACAACTAATAACTTAGGAACAAGACTAGAATAGTTTTCAACTCACAGTACATAGTAAAAGTAAGATTTTAAACAAGAGAGGTGTGTTTTAAGACATAATATGAACACAAGTGGTAGAAAACACCAATTTAGACTCTAAATGTGGATAAAATAATGGTTTAGTTTCACATAAAAGAGGTATGAAATGTACAAGTTTTGAATAATTTTGGACCAAGATCATGGATAGAGTAACAATACACTTTCACATAAAGAGGGTATGAAAGGTATAAGTTTGAAAAAATTTAGACCAAGAATATGGATAGGGTAATAGTAAACTTTCACACAAAGAGGGTATGAAAGGTACAAGTTTGAACAAGTTTGGACCAAGAATATGGATAGAGTAATAATACACTTTCACACAAAGAGGGTGTAAAAGGTATAAGTTTAAACAAGTTTTGACCAAGAATATAAACAAAGAGTAATGCCTTTTTTATGTAGGTGAATGGAAATTAGGACAATTTTTTGACACCAAAATAAATCAAGATAATTCTCAATCTATCAACCTTATTTTAGTGACTGATGGGATTACTCCACATTCATCGACTCTTTTGATATACTTACCTTGAGAGAGGATAAAATTTAATATTAATTAATGAAATTATTGTAGTTATTGGTAGGATTTTTAACTCCTTATCTCAAAATGTTTTTATGTAAAATATATCTTTGGGGGATGTTAACCTTTCCACCCCTGCATTAATTAATGTGTCATGACCAAAGAGTATAAAACTAACATTTTTGAGGGATTTCTAGATGGTCTCGATATACCTTATGGTGCATGGGTGATTTATAACTATCTATAAATTTGATGAGAGATATTACATGCCATTCAAAAAAGGGTCTATTACCTTCATGACCACTTTAGCTATAGGGTTTTAGTTAAGTGCTACTAGTGCAATCAAGTTTTGATGGACAACTATCTAAGATATTATTGTTGTAGCCTCAATTTATATACCCCATCAGATAATAGGGTTGATATGATACTAGGTAATTAAATCCCATTCACCACACACTAAATATTTATGAGAAGGAAATGACACCCCAAACACTGAACTAAAATAAAAAGGAAGGTATTGTCAATTTGATTCCTGTAACTTCCACTAAGGGAGAGTAAATAGAATAGTAGGCAATTCTTTGAGATTTGAAATAAATGGAATATTTGTGTTTTTGAGTTACCCAAATGGGAGATAATATGCATAAAATATCCCTATAACACACTCAAGTAATAATAAGCAACAAATAATACTTTCATAAAATGAAAAATCTTTGAAAAATAAGCAAGTTTTCTTAAAACCCAAAATGAATTTTGAATTGATTTTTAAAACACCAAAATGATATGTGAATTGATTTTTAAGCACTTAAAACAAAATGTGAATATAAAATGTGATTGTTTGAATAAATCACCTCATTTTTGAAACATGTAAGATAACAAGGTGATTAGTTTTGCTTACGGTGTCTTTGACAAGTGAAGGAGGTTGATTTTATAACTCTTATATTTTGACAAATACATGAATTCTTCATTTATCAAGAAATAATTTCATTGATTTTAGAAAAACCTATAAAATAATAGAAAATAAAGCACTTAAAAAAATAGATAGAGCAATTTATATAATTAATGGATGATTTCATTAAATAGAAGATCAATTTCATTGAAAACAAGATAATTTTTCTAATGAGAGGATAATTTCACTGATGAAAAAAACCTAGATAGAGAGATACTTGAGAACAATTTTGTCGATATAGAGATAATTACATCAATAATATAATGATTTCACCAAACAAAAATAGTAATTTTACCAGTAAATTGAATGATTTCATTGAAATAATAAATTCAAATAGATATACTAGAGATGAAAAATAGTGAATAGAGATGATTTCACTAATAATAATGTCAATTTCATCGATTATAATGTTAATTTCATTGATGAAAGTGAAAATTTCATCGATATTAAAATGATTTCTCCAATATCCAAAACCTACATAGAAAATAGAGTATAGAGAATGGTGATGATTTGACTAATTACTAGATGATTTTGTTGGTTAGCTAAAAAAATATAACAAATTTTTCATTTTTATGAACAATTTTTTTGAAATACAAAAAATAAAAAATGGCATAAGGTTAAATAGAAAAGATCTAAAATATTTATATATTATTCAAATAAATGATTGAAAATAGGCTCAAAATAAAGGTATGCATTTCTAGTCCCACTAGGAGTGTCATATGTGTCATTAGGAATCTTGCTTAGTTATATTTTCATCATTGTTAGTTTTAGTCAATAAAGAGCACAAAGCAAATGAAAATAAGTTTTAGAGCCTAAGATCTTGTGAAAAATAAAAAAGTTAGTCAATAAGTCATTATATTCATCCTAGAAACATGCAAACCTCAATTAAAGACTTTTTTATTTGGGTTGTGGCTCAGATGTAGGTTCAAAATTTTATTTTAAATGCTAATTATGTGAGGACATATCAATTTAAAACTATGAATCTTATTGAGTTTGATCAAGAATTTGGGAATATGATGCACAAAGAGACTTGGAGATTTGTAATCACTTCATTATCTAAATTGATAATGATAATTATGATGTAGAGGGGTCTATTTATAAAAAAATCAAATCAGTGAGGATCCTTAATCTTGAGATCAGGATGATTGGTTGTAAATGAGTCCTTAAATTTGCACATGGTTTGGCACATGGATCACTAATATGATCCCTTCATCTCAATCAATATGAAAGGTGGAGGATGATCTTTGAAAATATCAAATGAGAGTTATTATAATCCCTTCATATTATTTCCAAGATGAAGGATGGAGAGTTATTCCTAATAAAACATATGGATCACCAATGTGGGCACTTCATCTTGTTTCCAAGATGAAGGGTTGAGAATTATCTCACACAAGATTAATTCTGGGCTCTTCATCTTGTCTCCAAGATGAAGGGTGAAGAATAATATCTTATATTAATTCAATTATCAATTTAATTTCTCACAAAATAATATTCCACAAGACCTCAAGATGCTTTGTTTGCATGAAGATTCTCACTTGGAGGGAAAAAAGAGGAATTTATTAATTACAAGATAATTATAATTTTATTCAAAATAGAAATATAATTATAAGAATGATTATGAGATGGGTAATTAATGATAAGGTGTTGTTATACCTCTCATTTGATCAATCAATGGATTGGTGTCATTTTATACTAGGGACAGTGTCCAAGGCTATATGCAATGAGATCATTGTATATTAGAGTTTGAAGTTTGTGGTTTGGGGGGTTTACTCTACTATAATTTATAAATCTTAAAGACAATAAATAATATTCTAATTCTATATTATAGAAAAGTATATATGAAAATTTTGACTAACTAAAGATCTCCTATGGCATTCCTTGTTATAGGGTTCTTCAGTTCACACCATCAACATTCACAACTTAAACATATGGCATAAGACATTATGATGTTCTCACTCAAGTTGCCCAGCTGGGTAGGATAGTGTGATATTTCAAAATGTGGAATGCTATCTATTGTCACTCAAACCACTTCCTGATAAATTCTAAATATGGAAAATAAAAGAAACAGTTTGCCTTTTATTAAAATGAAAGACACAATCTTTCATAAATAAAACTCACCTATTTTGAATTAAAACAACCCTTGCATTTAATGGAAACATACTTGCATTAAAAGGAAATTTAGACTTTGATTTGAAAATGAAATCACACCTACATTGAAAAAAGAAATCACACTTTACAGTAAAATGAAATAAATCTAAATTAAAGAAATACACTTTAGACTATAAACCAAAAATATGAATTTATCTTGATCTTTGGAGAGAAGTGGGACCTTACTCATTCCTAAGAACATGAACAACTTTACTTAGTAATGAAAAAGAATGTTGACTTTATTTCATTATCAAAATAACTTATACAAATACACAAAACTATAATAGAATGCTTCTAATTTCTAATCACTATCTACTCATTCATTCATCTCTTAGAATGAGAAGGAGATATGTATTTAAATCATATGTTAAAACCTATTCATAGAATACAAAATATGGTGAATCTGCTTACTCAAAATAGAATATATATGAATTAGATCCAGTATTTATAGGGAAGTATTGGAACGACTCAACTAATAATAGATGGAAAATAACTAATATAGATCTAAAGAGTTTATATCCAATTTTACAAAATAGAAGTATATTTATATTTAGATCATTTTAGACCATTACTATGAATAGTAATGTCTAGAATAAGATATATAAATATGAGAAATCTATATATATAATAGATATATTTGGAGTTACTATCTTGATCTACAAGATCTAGTTGGACATCTTTAAAGCATGCTTGGGCATCTTCAGATCACTATTATACAGGTTTTCATAACATCTTTAGAGAATATTTGAAGCATATTTAGATCTAAAAAACTTTATATCTTGATGTGTTCTTCACCAAATATTCAAAACTATTTTCAGAAAGGATTGCCAAAACTGTTTGATGTCTTCTCAAAATGATCCCACCATAGGGATGTATTTATGTATACAAAATTGTGTCCATTTCATCCAAGTTAGATACACATAACAAGATAAAGAATCAACAATGTATTACATATAGAAAATGGACAATTACACTCATTTCCTACTTAGATAAGACCTTAACTATTAAATGAAATGCAATATATAACCAAAAGGTAACATTTATGGATAGTTTATATTAGATATATTGAGCTATATGAAATGTTCATCATTTTTCCCCCATACTTTACCTTTTGCGAGTCCTCTTTTAAACTAGTGGGAGAATTATTTTTCAATTCAAAAGTCTAGATTTTAACCACTAACTAAGATCATAAATTTGAAACTAGTGGCCCCAATCATGATGATTTCTAGGTATAAATCCCAAATCTCTTACCACTCTATGTAGCCATGCCCGAAATTTAATTTTTTCTTGATGGTGCCAATTTTCTAGAGAGATAGAGGACAAAGAAGAATGGGAGGCCTAAAACTCATTCCAATTCACACATTTGATCTTTCTTCATCCAGGTGCTGAGTGATAATCTGAGCTACCATCCAAGATCTCTGAAGGCTCCACTTGATGGTGGTGGGACTCATAACTTCCCAAAATTTTAAATCAATAGGCAAAGTTTCCCACTTATCCATACTTTTATTAATGGATTTGGTGGAATACTAGCTCATAAAAGCTCTGAAAATTGCTACATTTTCTCACAACAATTCATGATATTTATTTTTCATGTACATATGGTACATAGGCTAGAAAGCATCAAGGAGTTTATGAGCCTTTGAAAATTGAGGTCTCATGCACAAATGTGTAGTGTTCTGTGATTCAAATAATTTAATGTTTGCTTTCTCCCATGTTGTCTAATTTATCATGGTAAAAAGGAAATTACATAATTATGTTTTGCCTACAAGTAGGCTCACTAAAAATACATATTGGTAACCCAAAAACACATTAAAAAAATAGAATTTAAAAATTTCATCCTATCTTTCTATGGTACTTTTTATAAATACATCCATAAACATATGTTCATCCTTAATAACATGAGTAAAATAAAGAGAAATCAACTATTTTTTCCATTTTTAAAATTGTTCATGAAGAAAGAGAACATAGAAAGATGAAGGCTATCTTCATGATAGCAATTTTTTAGAAAATTCACAGATATTATAAATGGAATTTTGAGCTTTCTGTAGCTACTACTGAGACTCAACTCCAATCCTAACATTTTTTTCTTCCAATTTATTAATCTTATGTTAAGATTTATTCCAAACTAAAATAATTTCATGTAGCAGGAGAGGGAAGAAAGGAATAGCCCTTGTAGGTCCTTCAATTTGTATAGTTATATCCCTAGTTTCCCTTTGCATAGCTTGTAAGGAAGATTTAAACTCCATAATATAAGTGGTTATCTATTATATGCAAGTATTTTGTTGAGAAAGTAATGCATTTTTAGTAGCAATAGAATGTTTCAAATTATTAATTTGACTATCCTTACCATCAATAGAACTTTGTAAACTAGTAATTTGGGCATCCTTGTTTACAAGGGAATTCTTTAAGGTGCTTAGTTCATGAGATAGAAAACAACTAATTGCTCAACATTAACTACTATAATGATTAATTATTATGACCTAACTTGAGCAACAAAATCTCCATATATTCTTTTCAACTAGAAATAGTTTGATTCTTACCTTGTAGTGTCAAACAGAGAGAATCCAACTATGTCTGTTGTTTCCAAATGGGTTCCTCATATCAGGATAGAGTCATGGCATGTTTTAACTCCTCTCATTCATGATCAAGATAGGAAGAAGATAAACCTTATTTTAGAAGTGGATATTTACCCTTATTAGTTGTAGATTGTAAATGTCTTTATTCTTCTTCATCTATAATTTCCTATGCAATGGTTTCTTTTTCAACTATTTATTCAACATCCATAACTTCTATGAGAGATATTACACTTCCAAAAATTTTGGATACCTATACATCTCCTTCTTCTTCCTCCTGAAGAATTAACTAACAACTTTTTCAAGGTTTGACTATTGGTGGAGTAGGGTTTTTTGATGAAATCCCCATTTTTATTTTTAACCTCAACACAACATATTCATATTTGAGGGTGTTAAATATGGGCCTTGCTCTATTTTTGTTATTATGGAAGGAGGAGAAATAGGACATGGTCATATCTTACTATAAATTTGGAAGGAATTTTGTAAAAATGAGACCATGCTTTTTCTCCCTCTAGTTTTTGCAAAAAAAGATGCCGATAGATGAGGTTAATCAAACCATGATGTTTGATTGACCCAGTTCCTCTTTTTAATTTTCAATTGACATTAATTATAACATGGTGAAGAAAGGATGGTAGGTTTACCTAGAATTCTGGTATGGAGGCTCCTTTCTTCAAATAAATAAGAAGTCTCATGGTATCTCTACTGACCACAATGAATTAGCCATTACAGGTAAGATACTTCATGACCCAAAATGCAACATTATTCCATGACTTTGGTAGACTATCTCACATGATTCCTTTGACCACACCTTGTGGTGTTTTGGTTAGCTAGGGATGGAACTCACTTCCATCAATGGATATTTAAATTAAATTGACAAAATTTAATTTATCATTGAAAACCACATCCTCCTCAATAATTATAGAGAGTGCACTAAACACAGAGGAATCCACTAGAATATACTTAGTTATAAAAATAGAATGATCCTCATCAAAATTTTAAAAAAATCTTAGACAATATTTTCATGAAAACCCTGATATGTTATTAGAAAAGTTAGCCATCTTACTATCTCAAAAATATCCCTAGCCAATTTATCTTGTATCGATGTGTTTGTTGACTCTGGTTCACTTTTCTTATTCTTGCCTCCCATCTTCATATCTATTCACAATAATCTTAAAAATACTTGCATGATGAAAAAATAAGATTAGAATTGTATGGAGTATAGAGGAAGGCAAGGAAATGGGGATGTGATGCAACAATGAATAACATCAATAATTAATAGCAAACAAAGGTGTATCATGGAATTATGTCAATAATTCTAGCTATGTATTTTGGATCATGTAAAGTTTTAATGAGAAAGCACTTTTTAGGTCTCTATCAATGATGTGGTGTGAGGGATCATAATTGGCAAAACTTAAAATAATATTTGAAATGATTTATGCATCAATTCATATATTTTTGAATAGGTCCTTTTTAAAATAACTTCACATCAAATATTAAAGTGTGAAGATGGTACTGGTTTTAATCACATCTATGTGGCATCATAAGAACTTAACCATATTAAAAGTGTTGTCTACCTCATGGTCATACATGTAAAACATAAAACAAAAAATGCCTGACTTTTTGAGAAAGAAATACAATTGTACCACTACTATGTAGATCCATGTCTATCTCCTAAAGTTGACATGTGTCCTACAAGGATAAATAAGTTTTAAGAAGATAAATTAGTTGATAAAAATTCATATTTATTGCAAAAAAAGTTCTTCTAAAAAATGCCATTTTTGGTTTTCACCTTTAAGTATTTTTTTAATACTTTTTTTCATTTTTATATTTTATAATTTTTTTTTGAATTTTCAAGGGAGGAGAATCACCATTTACTAGTTTTCAACACTCCTCTTTTATTGGATTTCTACTACAAAGATCATGTGGTCTTAATGGAAGAACTAGGTTCTTCCACAAGGTCAAATTGGTCTTGATTCTACTCAATGAACTCTTACTTAATGAGAGGTATTTTATATAATTTAAGTTTGTGACCATTGACCAAAAGTGTCCTTTGGTCACCATCAATTAGTTAAAATTGGATAGAGCCATTGCTTTAAATGGTTTTGGTTAGGTATGGCCCCAACCATCTTGTTCTGAGTTTACCTTTGAAATGCTTGAATTTAAAAACAAATAGAAGTGCCCAATCACCTTCTTAAACTTGTCTTTCTCTGATGTGAGTATCATGCCACTACTTTATCTATTTCTAGATCATGCTGGTTTGAGTGAGTGCATCTATTTTTAGTTCATCTAGCCATTTAGTTGCATGATTATTTCTCTCTATACTTCATCAAGATCAATTCCCATATCAGTTGTTGTCTATAATATTTGAAATTAAAATTATATTGATAACAAAGGTTTCTTTCCAAAAATAAGTTCATATGGAGGGAATATTATGGTATTCTTCCATGTATTATATACCTACTTTAGGTACTCTATCTGCCCAATCTTTTATGTTACTATTCACTATTTTGATTAAAATATTTTCCAACTCTTGGTTGGTGACCTCCACTTGCCCATCAGCTTGGGGATGATATGGTGAGGATTTCCTATGATTGATTTGACATAATTATATAAAATCCTTAATCATGTTAGACATGAATTTGGGCCCTTGATCGGAAATAATAGATCTAGGATCTCCAAATCTTAACATGATGTTATGATATACGGAATCAACAACCATTTCTTCCCTAGCAAAGGTGAGTGCTTGCACTTCAACCCAATTATTAACATAATCAATACATACTAATAAAAATTATTTTCCTTAAGATGGTGGGTTGATTAGTCCAACAAAATCCAAACCCCATTTATCAAATGGTTCTAAAATCATTTGAGGATATAGAGGCATTTTTGAGGATAGAGTAGGCTTACCCACTCTTTAGTAAGGATCACATTTCCATACAATTTTTTTACAGTCTTGTAAAGAGATGGCCAATAATAACCTACACTAAGGACCTTATAAATAGTCTTTTTTAAAAATAATATCTTCCTCCTTGTTCACTATGTAATGCTATTTTGATGTCAAATAGTTCATCTTCTCTGACACACTTATGAAGTACATGATTAGGTCTAATTTTAAACAATATTCTTTTAAACCATTTGAAATGATAACTAACTCTAACCAAATTATTTCTTTCTTTAGAAGTAAAGGAATGAGGAAAATTCCTTATTGCCATGTAGTTTTCCATGTTTACAAACCATGGGGAGTATTTAGATGTATAAAATAGTTTTTCATTTGGAAAATAATCCTCCATAGGTTCATCTTCATGTAGTGACCAATATAGACAAAAATTCAACAACAACATTATACTTCACAGGTTTATCTATGATGGTAATGTTAAATTTTTTTAATAACAATAGCCATCTAATAATTGTCCCACCTACTACTAATTTATTTTTTAAGTACTTAATTGTTGAATGATCTATATAGATAAATGACTGATAACAATTAATCTAATGCCTAAACTTGTTTATATAATAAACAACAACATGTAATTCCTTTTCAATGGTAGTGTAGTTTTTCTCTACGGGAGTAAGATTCTTGCTGATATAATAAATGACATACATTTTTCCATCCTCATTTATCCTAGAACTACCCATAGTGCATTATTGGAAGTGTCAGTATAGATATGAAAAGGATTTTCCCAATTAGGTCCTTTCAAAACTAGAGTAGTCATGAGTTTACTCTTTAATATTTTAAAAGCTTCTTGACACTTATCAGTCCATGCAAATTCACTATCTTTTACTAGGAATAAACATAGATGTATCTATTTTACTAAAATCTTCAATAAATATTTTGTAATATCCTGCATGATTGAGAAAATTTTTGACATCTATTTGTGTTTGAGGAATAGATAAATTATCAATTGCCTCAATATTTTTGGGATCTACTTTTTTTTCTTGAGAAGAGATATGATGTCCTAAGACTATCTCTTCATTAACTATTATGATACACTTCTCATGACTCAAAGATACTTGGTGTTCCTCACATATGGTAATCACTTTATCCAAATTATTCAAAGCTTCATCAAATGTAGTTCCATGGATAGTAAAATCATCTATGTACACTTCTACACAATCAATTATAAGATCAAAAAATATGTATAACACTACTCTTTAAAGGTAGTAGGTGCATTTCACAATCCAAAAGGAAGGACTGTATAAGAAAATGTTCCCAAAGAGTAGGTAAATGTAATTTTATCTTTATCTTTAGGGGATATTCTAATTTTACTATATTCATTGAACCCATATAAGAAATAAAAATACTACTTTTCTGTCAAATTATCTAAAACTTGATCAATGAAAGGCAAGGGAAAGTAGACTCTCATAGTAGGTTTATTCAATTCTATGTAATCAATACAAAAAATCCATTTTTCATTTTTCCAGGATTAATAACCAGAGGTGAAACCCATTGAATATTAGATATGGGATAAATGAAACCAACTTCCAATAGTTTTTCTATCTCTTGCTTTACAATTTCTTTCAAGACTAGGTTAATCCTCTGTTGTGGTTGTCTAACTGGTCTAACATATTCAATGTATATGTGATGGGTACAAAAATTGGGATTTATTCCATTTATATCATTATAATCTCAAGCATAATATATTTTGTGCTATACCAATACATCAAACACTTTTCATTCTTGTTGGTCACTTAACCAACTGTTGATATTTAATAGTTTACTAGGTCAGATTATAATCTGTTTAATGCCTAGAATAATGGAATTTAACTATTTGTATTCACTCATCAAGGCATTAAATGGACATGTGTGTTATAGTATCATGTGAATTTTAGCTACATATTTGTAAAAATTTTCTCTTATGGAAATCATATTGGTCAATGGATAATGAAAATCATGTAAAAATTAATTCTGCCCATTTTGAGCCCAATTAACTATGGCTTGTTAGATGTCTTGTAGACCATATAACATTTTTGGGGTACTTATGGCATTGTCTTGATTCTTAGTAATGTATTTAAATTCCTCATATTCATGATTTTTCATCTTTGGATCTAAGCTTTTAGTCTTTAGAGCTAAGCTACTAGTCTTAAAAGCTAAGCTATCAGTCTTTAAAGCTAGGCTTTCAAGCTTGAGAGCAAAACTATCAGACTTCAGAGCTAGGATATCAAACTTTGGAGCTAGGATATCTTGATCTAAATATTCTATTATTTATTCCTTAAGCTCTTAGGAATGTTATTTTATGGTAACCATGGCCAAGTAATACACAATAGTCTAGTTTTGTTTAGGATTATCCACCTGTATCTATTCAAAAAGACCCATTGAAGGTTTTGTAGGTGGATAAAGAGATATTTGTTTAGCATGAATTCCATTGGAAATGGTCATGTTTTTGGATTTGTATTTAATTCATGCTGCAATTGTATCTAACCAAGATCTTTCAAGAATGATTGGATATCCTACCCTATTGGGTTTAGGTTATAGGATCATGAAATCCATAATATATTCCCAAGATTTTATGGTGATTGGTACATTCTCTATGGTTCTTTCATGGGCAGTAATGGATTGATCTACAATTTACAAGATTATAGTGTTAGGCTGAAGCCCTATGTGAGATAAATACTCTACTATGTTGATAGTCATTATATTAATGGAAGTACCTAGATCTATAATCACATTTGGAATATACTTATTCTCAATTGTCATAGACATCACATGACTTCCAAGATCTCCATATTTAGAAAAAAGTATGTTTCCTGCTAGTAAATCAACATTTTTACCAGTTACCTAAATTATTTTAGGAAATTACTTCTTCCTTCTTAGTGATTTTATGAAAAATTCATTAATGATTTTATTTAACTCGGGAATATCCTTAATTTGTCTTAATAGTGGAATTTATATCTTCATCTCTTTTAATCCGTGCATCAATTCAAAATCTTCCCTAGGTTTTTCTTCCTTAAATCTCTAAATAAATGGAACAATAGGGGATATTAAATTATGGTTGGTGTGGTTGTGGATTATACCTTATCTTAATTTGGTTCTTGCACTACAAGTGACTAAAGAGTGTTTTCATCATTGGGAAATTTAGATATGGTAATGAGTGAATATCCTACTACCTTTCTTGATTTGAGCTAAACATTATTACACTCTCTTGAACCACTTCCAACATTAATTTATTGATTAACTCCATAAACATGTGTATTTTGCCTATTCTTAGGATTTACCACTAGTTGGGCAAGTAAATATGGTTGGTTAACCTATTACTAAATTAGTGGTGGCTAAGGTTGTGAATGCATCAAGGCTTGATATGCATGAAACCTTATTTGTGTTTGATATTGTTGATTTGACCATTGAGGTGGTGACTATTATACCCAATGTGGTTATTGGTTTTGATGTTATGCCTAGGGTTGTGAAGTATTTATAGGCATTCCCCACATTTATGGCATACATTCTTGAGTACCCCATGCTTATGGTTTTAGTGGTCCCCACATTGGTGGTGTGACTTATCCATCCCATGGTGTCATCCATGGATTGGGAGAAAATCTTAGGCCAAATTGATTTTGGGGATGGGAGTACTTATTCCCTCATCTTTGGATAAATTTTACTTCTTCAACCACATGTACTACTTGGACAAGTAAATGTGGTTGGTTAAATTATTACTTAATTAGTGGTGGATAAGGTTATGAAGGCATCAAGGTCTGCTATGGAGAAAACCTTATTTGTTTTTGATATTTTTGATTTGACCATTGAGGTGGTGACTATTGTACCCAATGTGGTTATTGGTTTTGATGTTATGCCTAGGGTTGTGAAGTATTGATAGGAATTCCCCACATCTGTGGCATCCATTCTTGAGTACCTAATGGTTTTGGTTTTAATGGTCCCCACATTGGTGGTGTGACTTATCCATCCCATGGTGTCATCCATGGATTGGGATAAATATTGGACCAAATTGATTTTGAGGCTGGGAGTACTAATTCCCTCATCTTTGGATAAATTTTACTTATTCAATTATATGTACTACTTGTTTTACTTAGTTTATCACGGTAGGAAGATGTTTGTAATTATTGGTCTCATTTTTTATGTCATAAATACCACATACTTATATTTTATCTAAAGGGTAATCATTTACCATATTTTTGAGTCTACATCTAGGACAATATATTGACAACTATTCAGCATTGGTGGCATTGGATTTTTCTTTGAGGCCATCTAATGTAGATTTAAATTTTACTAGAATATATGTTTTGAAATTAACAAATTATTCTATTAATTGGATAACTTTAGGTTATTTTCCTAACCTTTATTTCCTTATGCTAGGTCTTGTCCTAGAGTAGTTAATACATAATGCTGAAATCTAATGAAACATTAACTTGTCAATATTGCCCTTTCCCATTAAGTTTAAAACATCACATGCAACATCATATAAGCCTTTAAGAAATACTATCTTTATGAAATCATCAGTGAGTTGGTAACCACTCCATTTATGGGTAAACATAAACCTATCAAGTTAATCTTCAAAGGTTTCTTCTTCATTTTGTTTGATCTTGAAAAAGTCTTCTCCTCATTCATTGAATCTATAATAATCTTGATATTATCAAATAATGCAATTTCCATTATATCCCAAGTGCTTATGGAATTAACTTTAAGTCCCATGAACCATCTCATGGTTATATCCTTTAGTGTAGATATGAATAACTTCAACTTTTGATTATTTGTGACATAGTCATATGTTTAGCAAAGAACCTGAAATTTGAAGAGGAACTACTTTGGATCCTCTGATGATTTTCCTCTAAAATTAGGTAAAATGGATGGTGAGATATTTTTCATGGAAGTTATATCATCAAGACCTAAGCTGATTAGATAGGAAAAAGTTTTATCTTGTTGAGGTTGTCGATCAGGGTTTTCCACATGTGGATGTTTATCTCTCATATTTCTTCCTAACATTGGTTATCAATCCAATCTAGGTTCTCTTCTTGCATTCTTAACCTATGGTCTATCTTAGGAGAAGAATATTTGTTGGTGATTAAATCTTCTTCTTGTAGATCTTATGGATCAAATCTAACTATTCCAAAAAGGGAATTTTTAGGATCAATTCTTCTTATAGGGGAAGATGTCTTGGATATGATTCTTCTTGTAGGATCTATTTGTGAGGATTAACCTTGTTTAGGACATGAATCAGAAAAAGTTTGTATATGGATTTCAATTTCCTTTCTCTCACTTCCTAATCTTTCTTATAAGGATATGATCCTATCTTCTTCTTGTTTTATTTGGTAATCTTTAGAGATAAATCATCCATGAGAATCTCTTGGGTAGTTCATAAATCTAAGGAATATTGGATTGTTTTTGTGTTTTTGGGGTATATGAATGTTTTAAAATTTTTCCTATATAGTTATAATTTAGAACTCACTAACACTTATTGGGGAATTATCCCTAGAAATGATACCAAATATGATAGGCCGTTGTTATACCTGTCATTTAACCAATTAATGGATTGGTGTCATTTTCTACTAGAGCCAATGTCCAAGGCTATATGCAATGAGATCATTTGACATTTGAGTTTATAGTTTGTTATTTGGGAGGTTTACTTTATTGTAATGTCTAAGTCCTAAGGATAACAAATAACATTCTAATTCTATATTGTATAAAAGTAAATCTTGAAATTTTGACTAACTAAAGATATCCTATGGCATCCCTTGTTTAAGGATTATTTAGTTTAAAAAATCTATAGACATCCAATTCCTAATACCATATGTGTTGAAATTGTCAATCTTACTCGAATTGCACTCAAATGCACATTTTAGGTCAAAATCCATAAAATGCCCTAAATGGTTCAAACTTGTCACTTACAAGTGCCAATTTAGGTTAAAGTATCCCTAAATAAGGAAATGTAATTTATGGGCCAACTAACTTTGATCAATTCATTTCGAGTCAAAATGACGATTTTGCCTTTTGTGCTCTGGATCACTCTGTTCTCCTAAATTCATTGGTAAACACCACATACCTTTGTTATTTGGTGTTGGTAACATCCTAAATGGGAATACAACTCCAATGCATCTAACATCACCTTCTAGTTCCTCTCCAATCAAATTACAACCCAGTAATATGACTTTCTGACCATTTTGATTAATTATACACCAATTTCCAAAGAATTGCACTAAACTTGATTAAACTTACTTAATCTAATTAATCCAATTTAAGAGCTTAAATAAGAATTCCATAGATATTTTTGAATATATCATTATTGGAAATTGATTTTGAATATTTTCATCACCTAGTGATATCATCTATGGGGTGGCATCCATCAAGCCATAAGTACATAAAATATCAAGATTATGGGTCACCCATGCCTAGTTAATGCCTCCCATGCCTCTTTAATGCTTATTTATCTTTAGGATATTTATGAGTTTAATTCCAAATATTAGGATTATCCATGGCCACACATCTTAATCTTGAGATGGACGGTCATGGTTGATCTTGACCAATCTCAAAAATATATAAATAGAGAGGCCATGGACATGAATTTTAAGCTTGAATATTACAAAGTTACAATGTTAAATTATTTCCACAAGGTTTTGAATTTGATCATAGATTTTGTTTGCAAGCTTCATTGATAGGCTAGTTTAGTGATTTGGAATCATGAGCCTAGGTTTTATGGAGTGTTCTTGAGGCATTGAAGGAGCTTACCACCATTGTTGACAAAGACAAGGATGCTTGATCAAGGGAGAACATGTTTTTCAGCCACATGGGTATGGTGAATCAATTTGGGAAGGTAATATGGTGTTTTTTACTTTCATTTATTTTTTTCTATCCTTTGTAATTCCCATAGGAATAGATAGGCTTGGTTAGTTAGTTCTTTATGCACATTTCATTATTTATGGACTGATGCTTGAATAACTTGCTTTGTAATCCTCTCTACATCTTGGTATGCCCAGTGGGACAAGACACATCTCACACCTAAAGAGGATCACTTTAAAACTTTAAAATATCCATTTAGACCCTTAAAACTCATGTAAATTGATTTTCTAACTTTATTTTTCCATTTTTGTTTATCACAGTTTTACATAGTAATCAACGTTGGTAAGTGATATCGACATCAGTTACCTAGCTTAACCAACATCAATTAGTAAAAATGACATTGGTTAGATCTTGGTTATCTAAAATAACCATCATTAGTTATAATAACTGACATTGGTCACTGTGTTTTTCTTAAAACATAGACCCGATAGCTATTTTTTCCAAGTTCATTGTTTCAAGCTAAAAACAACTTCAAAGCTAAAGGACATGCTAACATTTTTGTTGTAAGACCAAGCTTGATATTTGCTCAAAACATGTTTAAATCACCTTTGCATGCTTAAAAATCAATTAAGAACTTTGTTTTGGTATTTAACACAGAATTTAGATGTTTTGGTGAATGTTTTCAAAGTTTGCAACTAAGACCAAGGGGTCAAATGAACACCAAATATTTTGTTTGGGCTTAAAAATGAACACACTTGTCAATTCTTGTTTGCAATAGTTGTTTACTTAGGTTTTTTTTGGAAAAAAAGAGGAATGTTGCATGTATGGTTTTATATTTATCCCCTTTAGGGAACCCTTGGAATCAAAAGTGCCATTCCTATTGCAAATAGCCTAGTCTAAGGCTTAGAAAGAATGTCACCTAAAGCACTCCCCAAAAAATCACCAAAGTTTGGATGATCTTGAAAATGACTCTAAAGTCTTTCTATTTTATGCTTTATTTATTTTCATATAAAATTGGCTTGCAAGGGGGACGTCATTACCTCTCATGAGTTATTTAAGGAACCTTTGACCTAGGGTTTCACCTCCTAGAATTGACTTCACTTGATTCCTTTGGAGTTGCACATGGGATGTGTCTACATTTGGACATCACACTACATTGAGCGAACAATAGGATGTAGTGGTTGTAAAAAGGACTAGACCTTTTTACAACTAGTCAATGCCACGATTACCCAATTTCCATGCTTATCTTTTACATCATTTGATGTGAAAGTCATTATGAAATTGATTCCCCTAGAATGATCAAAACCTTGCTAGTTTAATAGACCCCACTTTTCCATACCTTGTTAGTTTAGACTTAAGACATTTATTTTTGTCATTAGCTTAGTTGGTCTTGATTTGTGTTTAAAACTACTTGTTCAACTCAATAAACTTAACCAAAACACATTGTCCTCTATTTTCTTGAGCAAGGGAGGAATTATGCTGTCCAAATGGGAAATTCATCTTTTCCTTATTCAAATTATTATCAAAATATTTGTGTCATGTCATCCATATTGGCACAATCATACTACCCAATTGAGTCTAGATATTTTACCCAATTTTTTTAAATCCTTCATTTATAATCCATAATCAAAATTGAACCTTTCTAAGTTTTAAGGGTTGTTGTGTCAAAGTGGGTTTTCCATTTGCGCACTAAGCTTGTTTTAACTTGGGTTCAATTTTCTATTTAGATTGAAGGTCATTTATTAAGTCTCAAAATCATATTATCATCTTGGTGGACTCAAGTCATCTTGTATATCATTCACATTTTGAGTCCCAAAACATATTTTATCCTACTAGAATCATGTGGCAACGTTATGCTACCTATTTGGTCCTAGCTTTATACTTAGTGATTCATGTATGTTTTTACATCTTGAGTTGCTTAGTTCATTTTGTCTTCTTCATAATCTAAAGAGATTTCCTCTAAAACTTCTAGGGTTAATTTATCAAATTTGAAGCTAGCTTTTATGGTGTGGGTGTATCCAAAAGATCTAGGCTTTTGTGTAATAGTTTTCACCTTGAGTCTTTGAGTTACCTTACTCTCTTATGATCTATATAATTTCAAATTTACCAAAGGTTGAGTAAACTCATGAACCAAATATTCTAAAATTGTGTGTGGTTTCAAACCACCCTCCTTTATAGTCTCATTGATACCTTGGTTATTTGTTTAAGAGAGAGAAAAAACATACTTTGATTGGTTACCAAACATTGGTCCAAAGTTAGTCAAACACACAAAGCAAATTTTTTTATAGACATGACTCAAAGGTTCACTAGTAGTGGGGCCTCTTATGGCCTTAGTTATGAAGGTGAGTAATTTTATGATGGTCAATATAACCCCATTATTTTTGATGATATCCCCACAACAATAAGATCCAAAGATAATTAAAATGGATATCAACCCCAAGAAGATCAAGATGAAGCCCTTCTTAGATTGATAGTATCATGTGATAGACTAAATTCTAAATTTCATATAGAAAAATTGCATACCTTAGTTAGAGAAGGATAAAAATGACGGCAAGAGAAAGATTTTTCACA
The DNA here is from genome assembly GCA_037957365.1 of Torreya grandis. Taxonomy (NCBI): domain Eukaryota; kingdom Viridiplantae; phylum Streptophyta; class Pinopsida; order Cupressales; family Taxaceae; genus Torreya; species Torreya grandis. Next base: position 3,376,185 of record JARHVA010000845.1, read on the forward strand.
AATGAACATACCTTCTTCCTCTAACAAAGGAAAGAAAATACAAATAGATTCAAAACCCACAAATCCAGATCTTCTAGCTAAGATCAAGATAATAAGTCAATGATATGTAGATCAACTTATCATAGACTTAACTAACTCCCTAGTTACCACTTCAATTCATAATAATGTTTCAAAAGAACAAGGAAATGTGGTCGAAAGTGCACAACAAATATTGGATGAGGACATTACCATAGTAGATCAAGGTAATCTAAATGAATAGTTAAAGTCACAAGAGACCTTACAAAGTGTTCTATTTGATACAAAAAATACATTACTCAATCACCAATAACCTCTTGTTACTTTACAAACTTAGAAACCAAAAATTTAGTTTTAATTGAGGAAATCCCTCAAGACAATTTGGCTAGTTCTTTTCAACCAACCTAAAGATTGGTAAATAAACATAAAAGTTTCCAAAATCAACAAAGTGTGAAACAAATAGATTCAAGGAATGTTTTACAATCCAAGAATCAATGACCTATGCTCTCAACTCAAGAGCAAATCAGAACCAAATCATGGATCAAATGGTATATGCTCCCAATAGAAACAAAACTAGGGGCACATTCCACCCCAACAGGAACAAAACTAGGGGCACATTCCACCCCAATAACAACAAAACTAAGGGCACATTCCACCCCCAAAAAAACAAAACTAGGGGCACATTCCACCCCAATAACATCTTATCCAGTCCATAAATGCACCAAATATGTGAGAATGGAATTCTATGAAGGAAATTGTCCAAAGATTGGAGATGAATAATAGAGTCAAAAAGTATAAATTTGATGAGATATGCCCATATCCATTTGACTTATCTAATCTCCAAAACCCCTTTCCACCTCATTTTGAGGCACCCAAATTTGAAAAATACAAAGGGAAAGGATATTCACGTGAACACATACAAGCATTCTTCATCTTGTGTCAATAGGTTACTTATAGTAGTGAGTACTTACTATGACTATTTCCATGAAGTTTAGTGGGACAAGCTCTTGATTGGCTACTTAAACTACCCAAGGGATCAATTACAAATTGGAATGACTTATCAAAAAAGTTCATTAACCATTTCTCATATAACATAGAACATGAATTAACCATTGTTGACTTATGAAAAGCCAAGCAACATGACAGTGAGAGTTTTCTTGCATATCTACAAAGGTGGAGAGCATTGGCAGGTCAATTTCAACATAATTTACCAAAAAAATAGTTGGTTGCTATCTTTGCATAGAATTTGCATCCTACAGTTGCACATAATCTATGGTTAGCTTGTGCTAACTCATTTTAAGAAATTATTGACAAAGGAGTGCAGATTGAGAAGGATCTTATTGCTAGGGGCCTTATTAATATCTTTGCACAAGGTTAAGCATCTAATCAGACTAAATCACCAGCTCCTCAAATAGTTACATAGGATATGTCTAAGGGATTTAACAAAAATAAGAACATGGTTAGAAATGGGGTGATAGAAATAAGACATGTACAAATGGTACATGTTATGCCTCCTTCAAATGTGCAATTAACTCCAAATCCACTACCTACTTTGCAAAGACAACCTCCATGAAGGAAAATTTATAATAATTTTAGGGTCTTTAACAAGTTAGGAGAATCAGTTGAAATAGTGTTACAAAATCTCATTGTAGCTAATTTAATTATATGGCTAGTATCAAGGCCATTTCCTCAAGATCAGCCAAAACTAGAATGGTACAAAGAGAAAAAATGGTGTAACTTTCATCATGTTGATGGTCATGATGCATATCATTACATTAAATTATGACATATTATTGAGGAATTTATTGAAAGTGGTGAACTAGAAATTAAGTTAGCCCCTGATTAGGACACAAATCAAGATATGGGAATCTACAAAGACCCCTTTCCTTGACATGATCCACCACCACCAAGAAACAATCAAAATGGTCATAATCAAGGATAGAGGTAGAATCAGAACCAACAACAAGGTCAAAATCATAATGAGCATAATCAAGATCATAATACCCACACTAATAATGTGGCTTATAACAATATACCTTACAACTACAATAACACTATGGGATGCATTTTGGTAACCCACATTACCACTATTACTGTGAAGCCACATGGCTAATATCATGTTACTTGCAACATGAGACCCATCATTAAAGGGTTAGTATCCTTTCCCCCTAGTAATACCTTATCGATTTCCCATCATCATGGTGCTACTCCATTTGCATGGGTTAATAATCTTGAATAATAGTACCTTTCTTATAAAGGCTCCTCACTGACCCAAAATTATAACAATACAGTTAGTCACCCATAAATGACCATCCAAGGCCCTTTGCCTCCCTCTTCTAATTATAATAACTCCTTGCTAGCTCTACATTATGTAGTCACAACTAGATGCCCATGAGTTTCCATTCAGGGCCCTTCACCCACTTCTTTCCATAAACCCAATGAGAACATTGTGCTAATGGTTTCAAAGTTGAATACTATCCCAACAAAGACTAAACTATTTCAATCCATAGTTCAAAGGCCTTATAGTCTAACAGATCAATTAGATAAAACCCATACACAAATTTTCATATTAGAAATCTTGCAGACATCTAATGTCCATAGAACCATCTTCAACAAACTTTTACAAGAGTCTATTGTGCATAATGATATAAACCTTGATCAATTCCAAAACCTAATTGGACATTTGTCTTCATTTTGGAAAATAATATTTGATCAAAAGGACATGTCCACCCTTATCCTAAACCACAATAACCCACTATACATTGAGATAATCATTAAAGATCACAAGATCAAGTGGGTTTTTATAGATAATGGTTCAGAGCTGAACATCATATCTCTTAAATTGGTGTGATGATTGGGTTACATAGATAAAGACATTTAGCTAGAAATAATTACAATAAAAGATTATAACAACACTGAGAGGGAGTCATTTGATACAATTTGGTTGCCAGTCATGATTGGGTCTATTTCTCATTGCACATTATTCCACATTATGGATATTAAACTTCCTTATAACATACTTCTTGTTCATCCTTGGATCCATGAAGTACAGGTAGTTTCATCCACTCTTCACCAATGCCTTAAGTTTCCCCATGATGGGATTGAGGTTACTATTCCCACTAATCAGCATCCATAGTAATACTATAAACATCTTGAAGTAGAGTTTCATAATTATAACTATTACCCAGGTTCTAAATTTATTACGAATAAGAACAAAACCATCATTTCTCATCCATCTCCATCTAATTATATAGACCCTGGTGATTTAGCCTCCACTTCAACTGATCCATTTCTTATAGCTCTAGCCAAATAGGTTATTATTAAAGACACCGACATTTCCACATACCATGTAAAGGACATCCTCCATATTGTAAAATTACCAAAATCCACTAAAACATTTGGTAAGCCTAAAACTTTTTAGACTCCTAACAGACCTGATTAGATTTGGCAACCAAAGAAGAAGCAACCAAAACATCCTATGGTTTTTGTACCTATAATTTCACCAAAGAAAGATTGAGAGGATTTTACTGAGGGAGATTGGTTATATTCTAAAGGCCTTACTGATTATTTTATAACTATTACCCAGGTTCTAAATTCATTACAAAGAAGAACAAAGCCATCATTTCTCATCCATCTCCTTCTAATTATATAGACCCTAGTAATTTAGCCTCCACTTCAACTGATCCATTTCCTATAGCTCTGGCCAAACAAGTTATTATTAAAGACACTGACATTTCCACATACTATCTAAAGGACATCCTCCATATTGTAAAATTACCAAAATCTGCTAAAACATTTGGTAAGCCTAAAACTTCTTAGACTCCTAACATACCTAATTAAATTTGGCAACCAAAGAAGAAGAAACTAAAACCTCCTATGGTTTTTATACCTGTAATTTCACCAAAGAAAGATTGAGAGGATTTTACCGAGGGAGATTGGTTATATTCTGAAGGCCTTACTGATTATTTTTAGAATCTAAAGTATCCTATCCCTAACAAGATAATGGATCATCTTGACTATATAGGGAAAGGCCTTGGCCCATAGGTGAAAAGAATTTTATAACCCTTATTATCTTGATTCATCAATTAGAATGATGGTCTTAGATTTCAACCACCAGAGGTTGACCTCATAACATATTGGTAGTGACTCTTCTAAAGTAACTAGTAATGAGGCTATTAGAAATGACACAACATCCCATTATAGCCTTTTTAATGAGCTTACTAATTTATATTTGTTTGATTCAAATGTCATATTGATCATAACACCTATTGGAGCTTCTCATCTTGAAGCAAAAACCCATCCTAGTGGTGTTAACCTTCTTGAAGTAGGACATTATATCTTTACCATTGGTTTTTCCCATCCTGAAGCAACCCCTCACTATACCCTATGCCTTTTACATCTTGAACTCATAGATTAGGATCAAAAAAATTTGGTCATATGAATTGATGATTTTTAAAATGAAGAATCAATTGCAGAATACATGGGCCAATGAGATGCATTCCCCAGTGCTGATCATAAATAGGGTTTTGATTTTTCATTAAATTCTTCTACCTAATTTAGAGAGCATGCAAACTTTATTGGTCATAATAAAGAACAAACATTGAGATATTGAAGTGAAAACCTATTTCAGGCACTTGTTGATCAAGGAAAAAGTAAATAAAAAGACAAGCCTTTGAGTGAAAACCTATTTTAGGCACTCTCAGGAGGGAAAGTTTGCTCATCCCCTTAGGATGTAGAAAGTCCACCTAGCTCAAGTTCCATAGCTAGTACAAGCATCTCTTTAGAACAACATCAAATATTTGAGAATCTTGCTCTTGATTTTATAGAGGTTTTTGCCAATTGTACTTTAATTGAGAAGGAAGATTTTGATTCTCCATATTATCTAGATCTTTGGGAAGAACAATAAGAAGATGAAGCAAAGGATCATGACCATACATTGCCTAAAACTCTAGAAGATGGATCCACACTCCTTATGGAGAGCATAATAGAAGTGAATTTGGGAATCCATGAGGATCCTAAAAATGTTTATCTTGGAGCTTCCCTTACTAAAATAAAATGTGAACATATTATATCCATTCTTAAGGATTATATAGATATCTTTTCATGGGCATACTCCGACATGCCAAGCTTGGACCTAGATTTAGTTGTGCATCATCTTGTTGTTCACCCTGATGCTAAACCAGTCAAGAAAAAGTTGAGAAAGATGCATCTATGCATCACCCTTTTGGTTAAGGTTGAGTTAGAAAAGTTTTTAGGAGCCAATTTTACCAGACCACTGGACTACTGTGAATAGATTTCTACCATAGTGCCAGTAAGTAAAAAGACCACAGGCATATGTGTTTGTACTGATTTTTGTGATATCAACAAAGCATTACCTAAAGATGAATTTCCTCTACCCAAGATCGACATGATTATTGACTCAACTGTTGGGTACTTGATCCTATCCTTAATAGATATATTTTTTGGTTATAATCAGATCAAGATAGAACTTAAAGTTTAGCATAAGACTACATTCACCACTCTATGGGGGACATTCTATTACCAAGTCATGTCATTTGGTTTGAAAAATGGTGGAGCCACATATCAATGTGAAATAACTATCATCTTCCATGACATGATGCATGACATTATTGAGAACTATGTTGGTGATATACTAGCAAAATCAAGAACAAGAGCTAGACACCTTGACATTATACAAAGAATATTTGAGAGGCTTCATGCATATAAAGTATGATTAAATCCTAAGAAATGTGTCTTTGGAGTCACATTAAGAAAATTTATAGGGTTAATTATATCACAATGAGGGATCAAAGTTGACCATGCAAAGGTTAACGCTATTATGTAAATGGCTCCACTAAATACTCTTAAATAATTAAGAGGTCTACAAGGAAAGGTCCAGTCTATATACAGGTTCATTTCTCAATTAGCAGATAAGTGCCACCCATTTACCCATCTATTAAAGAAAGGGGTCACATTTAAGTGGGATGAATATTGTTAGATAGCATTTTTAAAGCTTAAAACATACTTGTCCAATCCACTAGTCTTATGATCTCCAACACAAGGAAAGTCACTTCTTTATATCAGCCACAAAACATACACTAGGGGCTCTTTTGGCTCAGCATAATGATCATGGTAAGGAACATGTTTTTTATTATTTAAGATACACATTGGTAGACTATGAAAATAATTATATGCCTATTAAGAAGGCATGTTTAGTTATGGTGTTCATCACTCAGAAATTATGAAATTATATGCTAAATAATAAAACTATTATTATTACTAAGGTAGATGCTCTCAAGTTCCTCTTCTCTAAAGTATCTCTTCAAGGATGCATGGCTAAATGGATTATGTTACTTAATGAGTTTGATATTGAATACCAGAATCAAAAGGCAATCAAAGGATAGGTTCTTTTAGACCAACTTGTAGAAGCACCTATTATGGCCACTCAACCTCTCAACTTTGACCTTCTAGATGATTCTATCATGACAATAGAACAAGCATCACAAGAACCTAAATATTAGACACTCTATTTTGATGGATACTTCCCATCTTGAGGATCTAAATTTGGCATATTATTGATCATGCCATAGGGGGATTTGATCCCCAAAGCATTCCATATATAATTTTAGTGTACAAACAATATGGCTGAATATGAGGCATTAGTTTTAAGGCTCTATCTTGCCATAAAATAGGACATTTAAAGCTTAAAGGTATATGGAGATTTTTAGATAATAATAAATTATACAACTAATCAGTATCAAACAAGAGATGATAAGATTGTTCCTTATAAGCAAATTGTCGATAACCTCAAAACACATTTTAAATCTCTGCAGTTTGAGTAAGTTCTATGAGTCAACAATAGATCTATTGATGCCATGGTAATAATTGGTTCCATGATTAAAATTCATGATAGTGCTAAAGAGTATCAGTTCTTGATTGAAAATATTCTTCAACAGACACATATTCTATCAGATTTAGAGAGGATATGCACCATTGCTTATCATAATCCCTCACTTGAGATGCCATGGTACCAAGATTTTTATAACTATTTCCATAGTCATGTATTTCCTACCAACCTTTGAAATAACCAATAAAAACTATTCCTTAATCTCTTAACATGTTATATCCTCCTTGGAAACATGATTTATCAAAAAGGCTATGATAGAATGCTTCTTCATTTTTTATCTTTGAGAGAATCCAAGCTGGTACTAAAGGAGGTTCATGAAGGAATGTGTGGGGCCCATACTAATGGTGTGGTCATAGCAAAGAAACTTATCAAAAAAGACTATTATTGGCCCAAAATGGAGATAGATTCTTGTAATTATGTAAATAAATGTGTTCCTTATCATTATCATGACAACTTGATACATGTACCTTTGTTACCATTGCAGTCGATTACAATACCATGGTCATTATCAACATGATGTCTCAATCTCATTGGGAAAATTAACCCAACATATTTAGATCTCTATAAGCACATTTTGACTGCAATTGATTATTTTACCAAGGGGATTGAGGCCATTCCTCTCACTTATATTACTGAGAAATAAATAGCCAAATTCATTCATTACCATATCATCTATCAATATGGCATCCCAACCTATATTATATCCGATAATGGTAGATATTTTGTGAACCAAGATGTGAAATATCTTTGTGAAAAATTCAAGATCAAGCACAAGAAATCCACTTTATATAACATTCAAGGCAATGGATAAGTTGAGACATCAAATAAAACCATTCTAGCCCTCTTAAAAAAGATTGTCAATGATGTTAGCCATAATTGGCACTTGCAACTCTTTCCTACCCTCTAGGCTTATAGAACCAATCATCGCACCCCAACTCTAGCTACTCCATACTCCATTATTTTTGGCACTAGAGTTATCATCCCAATTGAGATTGAGATCCCATCATTAAGAATATCACTAGAGCACATTGAAGATGATGAGGACTATAGAGCCTAATGGCTGCAAGAACTAGAGCTTATTGATGGTAAGTGTTTGACTGCCCTAGAAAACTTGTAGGCCTATCAGAATAGATTATGGAGAAGCTACAACAAATGCATTTTCCCTCGAGAATTTGAGATTGGTGACTTAGTTTTGAAAGAGAACCATAAGAACATGAATGTTGAACCCAAAAAGAAAGGCAAGTTTTAGCCTAATTGGTTAGGACCATATATTGTCACAACAAACCATGGATCATGAGCATATCGATTGGCTAAACCTAATGGTGAATAAATTTTAGAGAGATAATGAACATCATACACCTTAAGAGATTCTATGCATGAACAACTTTGAACCATTGTCTATAAGACCCTTGACTTGGGGGTAACTTGTGTTATCATAATTTTATCCCACCCTTTTATCTTACCTTGAACATATTTTATACTACCCTGGTCCACTTTGCCCTGGTCCACTTTTCATGAATCTTGATAGTAAAGGCTTTGAACCCTTATCACTCTGAACACATTCTTCATCCCATTCTAGATTGCTCTCTTTGAGAGGCACATCTTTTTTATGTCTAGAACATGTTATAATCTTGAACACTTTTTATTCCTTGACTAATTATGATCTTGATTATGTCTCATGAACATTATGAACATCTTTATCAGTGGTTTTACAAAGCAGTTCAACCAAGACAGTCTTGTACAATTTTTAGACAAGTGAACAGTTGCATCTTCCTAGTTCAAGTATTTGTTACTCTTTCTTATTTTATCAAGAACCCCACTCTCATTAATTTGTGAGTGTGGTCTATTGTAGATGGCTTAACTATCTTATTTTAACCTCTACTCTCAGGACGTGCATCTCCTCAATTAGATGGTCCCACCTTGTGCATATTTTATCCCAAAAATACCAAAAACATCAGAACATGTTCCAAAAAAGAACAAAAACATTATCTCATGATTCTATACATCTGTACATTCCTATTTCACCATCCCATGCTCTCACCATTTTGTGAGAAACTATTAAGTTTGAATGCTCTCACTGTTTTATGAAAAACTATTAAGTTTGAATGCTCTTGCTATTTTTCAAGAATAGAAACACTAGTTCATTTCATCTTGTCCCATGCACTTGCCATTTTGCAAGATCATTCTTTCTCATCTCATCAACTTCTTGTTTACCAGACCATTCTCATTTGTTTGTCATATCTTCCATTTATTCTATAACATTAATCATGCTAGTCTGATCATCATTTTTCTTCTATCCCATTTCTTGGGAGAACTACATTTGGCCTGAAGTTCATGTTGGAATATGCATCCATGGAACTATGTAGGCAACATCCACTTGTCTTATATATCTAGAGTCAGCTCGGCCAACCCCTTTTTTTCTTCTCTTCCCCCATTTATTCTGTCATTATTCCTCTTTAATTAAGGGACAATTTTCATGTCATTTCTTTGTTATGATGTGGTGAAAAGTAATGCCTCTACCACACATGCATGAACATTTGTCTTTAAACCACCCTAGCTTAGTTTTTGTTTGTGTGTGTTTATTTGAGTTTTCTTGGTGTTTTTTTGGTGTTTTTTTGTGCTTTCACACCTCTCCATTTATTTCTTCTCCATTCTTTTTATTACTTCTTGTCTCATCTTGGTCTTGTGTTTCCTTGATTGTTTTTTGTTTATCTCTTTTTTTTTAGAACATCTTGATGATTCATATGGATCTTGATTGTTTATATCTTGATCATATGTTATTATGTTGTTCTTGGACCATTTTGTTTATTTTGATTGTTGTTGGTGTCTTGTTTTTCTATTTGATTTTGCTTTTCTCTTTTATGTTCAAGAATGCCTTGATGGTCCACATGGATCTTAATTATTCATATCTTGGTCGCATGTCATGAAGACTTTATTGCCTTTTGTTTTTAAACATTTTGTTCCTACTTAAGATCATATCTTGATTTCAAGTTAGGTTACTTTATGTTTATCTTTTTCTTTATTTTTTATTTTTATTTTAAATGTAAATCATTGTAACTCTAGTTTTGGTCATTGTTTTACCATTATCCTTAGTTATAGGTATTCACATTTGAACTGGCTCAGTGTAATTGGAATCTTATGTCATTCTAATTTATTCATACTTATGATGCCTAATTAATTTTTCTATGGCACTTTTTGCTTAAGTCTCAAAGTCTTAATTTCAACATCAGCTCTGATGAATGATTCTCAAGAACACTTTGAAAAACCTAGGCTCATGATATGGAATTAGGCATCTAGGTAACATACATTTTAGGCTTCTTTTTCTATGCTTAAACATGAATATATTCACATACATTGTGAGTCTAATAAATTCTTGGTCATTTTTCATCATTCCTCCTTCCATTCTCTCCCAAAGTTAGGTGAACTACATTGGCCTAAAGTTCATATTGGAACATAAGTCCATATAATTATGTAGGTAGTGATAAAATTTTATTGAGGTAAGCTCAGATATCTCCATTCTTATTTTCATCTCTATCATCACTTTGTGCATTCTCATATGCTTGGTTTTATATGGATTTCTAAGCCATTACACCATGACATGTATGTTTGTGCCTACTCACTTTAACCTATCTTTTAGGTTATATCCTTGAGATATTTTTCTTTCCAATTGCCCATGCTAGGGCCCAACATCTGAACCATGTCTGAATCAAATCATCTCTATAGGGGAAAAATTATTATTTATTCTTTATCAATGATCAAGATTCACCCTATTAAGGCACAACTATTTTATCATGATTAAATCTGCTCTACTAAAGTACTATTATATTCTCTTTGGAGATACCATTCTAGTGGTGCTTCCCTTATTGAAGCAAAAAATTCTCTTTTTTCCTCTAATTCCAAGCTTTCCACATTAAAGCCCATGATGGCAATATTTTAGTGTGCAACTTGTGTTGAGATTGATCAATGCCATAAGCGCACAACTTGTACTCTCAAATTAGGTACATTTACAGTGTGTCCCTTACATTTCTGGATTATGTTTTTCCCATTCCCCCCATCTCTGGGGCTTATTATACCTCTAATTATATTTTGATCATTTGTGGTAATTATGTGTGTAAGCATTAGCTCATCTGGATGTTATTTATTCCATAGGTCAATCTCTCACTGTCTCTCTCTTTTTGAGATTCCATCCTTTTCTTCCATCCTAGTATGTCCTTTCAAGGGGGCATTATGGGCCTATTTCAATTTCTTCTTGACAAATCTTTTCTTTGAAAAGACGTTGCTTCACCTGAATGTCTCACTATGCCTTCTCAAATTGGGGAAAATGTAGACATCCAATTCCTAACACCATTTATTTTGAAATTATCAATCTTAATCAAATTACATTGAAATGCACATTTTAGGTCAAAATCCATAAAATGGCCTAAATGGTTTGAACTTGCCACTTACAAGTGCTAGTTTAGGTCAAAGTATTAATAAATAAGGCAATGCAATTTATGGGCTAGCTAACTTTGATCAATTCATTTTGAGTTAAAATGATGATTCCACCTTTTAAGCTCTAGATCACTCTTTTCTCCTAAATTTGTTGGTGCATGCCACGTACCTTTGTTATTTGGTGTTAGAAACATCCTAAATGGGAATACAACTCTAATGCATCTAACATCACCTTTCAATTTTTCTCTAGTCAAATTATGACCTAGTAATATGACTTTGTAACCATTTTAATTAATTATGCACCAATTTCTAAAGAATTGCACTAAACTTGATTAAACTTAAGCTAACTAATCCAATTTAAGAGCTTAAGTAAGAATTCCATATATATTTTTGAATATCTCATTATTGGAAATTGATTTTGAATATTTTCATCACCTAGTGATATCATCTATGGGGTGGCATCCATCAAGCCATAAGTACATAAAATATCAAGATTATGGGTCACCCATGCCTATTTAATGCCTCCCATGCCTCTTTAATGCTTATTTATCTTTAGGATATTTATGAGTTTAATTCCAAATATTAGGATTATCCATGGCCACACATATTAATCTTGAGATGGACGGTCATGGTTGATCCTGACCAATCTCAAAAATATATAAATAGAGAGGCCATGGACATGAATTTTAAGCTTGAATATTACAAAGTGACAATGTTAAATTATTTCCACAAGGTTTTGAATTTGATCATAGATTTTGTTTGCAAGCTTCATTGATAGGCTAGTTTAGTGATTTGGAATCATGAGCCTAGGTTTTATGGAGTGTTCTTGAGGCATTGAAGGAGCTTACCACCATTGTTGACAAAGACAAGGATGCTTGATCAAGGGAGAAAATATTTTTGAGCCACATGGGTATGGTGAATCCATTTGGGAAGGTAATATAGTGTTGCTTTATTTCATTTGTTTCTTTCTATCTTTTATAATTCCCATAGGAATAGATAGGCTTGGTTAGTTAGTTCTTTATGCATGTTTCATTATTTATGGAATAATGCTTGACTAACTAATTTTTAATCCTCTCTACACAATCAACATCTAGAACTTAAAAATTTGGTATAAGATATTATGATGTCCTCAGTCAACTTGCCCAATTGTGTAAGATAGTGTGATATTTTAGAATGTGGAATGTTGTCTATTGTCACTTAAACTGCTTCCTGATAGATTTTGAATATGGAGATAAGTTAACAAAATTTACTTCCTATGAAATTAAAAGACACACTCTTGTATAAAAAAACTCACTTGATTTGATTTGAAACAACCTTTGCATTAAATGGAAACACACTTCCATTAAAAATAAATTCACACTTTGATTTGAAAATGAAATCAAACCTATGTTGAAAAGGGAAATCACAATTTATAGAAAAATGAAATAAACATAAATTAAAGAAATAAACTTTAGACTATAAACTAAAAATGCTAATTTATCTTGATCTTCAGAGAGAAGTGGGCCCTTGATCCTTTTTGAGAACATGATTAAATTTACTCAATAATGAAAAGGAATGTTGAACTTTATTTCGTTATCAAAAGAACATATAGAGATATGTAAAAATACATTGAAATGATTCTAATTTTTTATCACTATCTATCTATTTAGTCATTCATTCATCTCCCAAAATGAGAAGGAGATATGTATTTAAATCATATCTCAACAACTATTCACAAATACAAAATTTGGTGATTTAAATAGCCAAATTTGCTTATTCAAAATAGAAGATCTAGGAATCAGATCCCACACTTATAGGTAAGTGTTGGAACTAAATGGACTAATAATAGAAGAAAAATAACTAAAATAAATCTAAAGAGATTATATATAGTTTTACAAAATATAAGTATACTTATATCCAGAACATGTTAGACCATTACTATGAATAGTAATGTCTAAAATAAGATATCTAAATATGGAAAGTTTATATATATACAATAGATATATTTGGAGTCACTATATTTATCTAAAAGATCCATTTAGACATATTTTGAGCATGTCTAGATGTCTTCAAAACACTACTATACAGGTCTTTGGAGCATATTTAGAATGTCTTTAGAGCATCTTCAGAGCTACAGATCTTCAGATCTTGATGTGTTCTTCGTTGAAACATCAAAACTATTACCAAAACTATTTTATGTCTTCATAAAATAATCCTACCATAGGGATGTATTTTTGTATATAAAACTTTGCTCATTTCATCCAAGTTAGACACAATTTACAAGATAAATAATCAATAATGTGTCACATACAAATAAAAGACAATTGCACTCATTTCTTACTTAGATAAAACCTTAAATATTAAATGAAATGTAATAAATAATAAAAATGAAACACTTATGGACAATTTATATTGGATATAATGAGATATATGGAATTCTCATCAATTAATATAATTAATTGATCAAAGAAGAAGTAATTATTGAATTGATCAGAATAGAGTAATTAAAAGGAGAAATTGAATAGAAAATGATAGTTGAACAGAGAAGTTGACTAGAGAATGATGATTGAAAAGATTTAATATAATGATTTAGCTCACTTAGAGATGTCCCAAGGTGAATTCAAACATGTATATTAGATAAACAAATAATTTTGGATCATATTACATGAAATTATGATAAGTCATTCCATTTTGTAATTTCACACAGAAGTGATAAAATTGAAGTGTCTAAACCATCCTAACCCAAGAACATTTTTAAAAGTGGCCCACTAATTTTATGGACACATTCTCTCCAGTTGTATGAATAACATGTGAGCACTATATTATTAAAACTCATAACTATATCACTTGATGGGTTGAGGTTATGCAAACAAATAATTTCATAGAAGCAACCTCAACATATTTGTAATGGGAAAGTATCATTAGTCACTATTGTTGTGACCCTAACACACACACCACATTTTATTGATTTAAAATGGGGACCCATTACAGTAAAATATTTAATTGGGGAAGCCATGAACATTAGAATTCCATGTTTCTAATTGTTCTTCATTCATAGTCTAGGGTTATTCTCATGAAGTCAAAATTTACAAGAAATCAAACTGTGAAAATCAAAGATTGAACTAGTATTTTAAATTATGTTGCACCTTAGGTTTTCATTAGTTATTTTTTTGATGCTATGGTTTACAAACTAATTTTATTAATCTTCAAATAGGCCCCATTTCTATTACATCACATTTCCACATGCCTCACTCCTGCATCATCCATAACCTCAAGCTATTATAAAGTTCTAAATTTAATGATCTCAAGCTATTGAAAGTCAATGGGTGACATTTTGGATTTACATAGAGTTTTTTGAAGTTAATAAAATTCTAAGTCTTTTGAGTTACTGATCTTCAACAATTCACCATGTGATGCATTTTGGAGAACCTAAAAACATGGAGACTTCACTTTTTAATCTATAGAGTTTAATGGTCTTGAGTCTCTGTAGTTTAATGCTTTCGAGCTTCCATGGTTAAAAGTAATTAAAAAATTAGTGGATTTATATAAAATATAACCCCAAAGGATTAAATAGACCTTTGGTTTACAATCTAATGGCTTTGAGATTCCACACTCCAAATGGATGACACTTGGGACATTTACATCCCAACTCAACTTTAGGAGAGTTAATGCATAGTCAAAATTTGAAGTATGAAAGCTCCAAGACCTTGAAATTTATAGGCCATCGAGATCACTCCACATAACATCTTGAGTCTCTACATACCCAAGATCATTCTATGTGTCTTGATCAGGTTGACCCATGACTATAAAACATACAAAATATGATGGAAGACGAAAGAGCCAACATGATAAAATCTAGACAAGTGTCATGTTTTGAAAGGGGGCATAGCCTAGGTATGGAAATAAAAGGTTGAAAACATGGTAAAAGAACTAATCAATAGGTAATCGATAGTTGTCTCAAAAGTGATGACTAGACACAAAGACTTAATAAAGTATTACCATATAATGAGCAAACCAACCCGTTGAAGTTGACTAACAAGTTCAAATCAAAACATGAATTAAGACAAAAGTTTTTTAACTACATCGATGGCACATGAATGTATTAAATACTCATGCTTGGTAATAATATATTCAAAATCTATGCAAAAGGGGAATTCACTTTTCCATTACTCTCTCAATCCAATGATTGTGTCTTTAAGCTCTCCAAAATCCCAAAAGACCTTGTTTCTTTAGAAAACAACCACATAATGAAGCAATAAATTCAAAAAGAGAATTGTAGTAACTGTTAAAGAGCAATGGATTCTTATTCAAAATGGGGCTCACTAGGACCTACAATAGTTACTTCAATTGTAACTAAACTTATTACACTAACCTCTTTAGTTAGTAGTTCCACATTAGCACCATGATATAAAAACAGTTATTTATTTTCATGTTATTATTGAATAAGAGCTTTAGTTCCCAACCCATTTATGATGATGCATATTTTATCTTTAGCTAAAGAGGATATTCTAAATATGGTCATGATGCATGCATCTTTTGCATGATCTTAGGCACATACTTCTAATTTTAACTTATAATTTTAGATGAGGCTTGAAGAGATGAGGCATCCCCATCCCAAACTATATATCTATATCCTTTAATTGCAAAAAGAGGAGAATTTTGGCTATTGAAATTAATAATAAAATCTAAGAAGTTTTTCTATATTGACTTTGATGTGAAAATCTTGATTCTTCTCTAATTCTTTGGACTATGTGAGACATTTTATCTTTTTTGTATTTTAGTTCTTTGATTGTGCATAAGTTATATTATTTAATATAGTTATTAATTTTAAATTACAACTGATTTTAATGTCTTTAACATGTTAATTATAATCCCCTTTTGTAAATGTGTAATAGTAATCTAAAAAATGTGATAACTATAATTTTATGCATATTTAATTATATTATGTTTTGGTTCCCTTTGACTCTTTATTGTGTTTGATTTTTGGTGTGATACAAAATCTTATAGCAAATATTGGTCCTTTGATTTATTTTCCTACCTTAATTCAAGTGATGGTCTTGAAGGGTTTTCATCTTATGTAGTCCACATGCCTCTTTTCTACCTTAATCTTCCTTCCTTTTTGTGTTTATTTTTAAAAATACTTCCCAATTTAGTTAAAACCATCATATTTACACTCACCTCAAGTATATCTAAGTCTATCCATAGTCAAATCACCCATGGTAAACAATTTGTATCATTCACCTCTATTCCACTAGTAGGTGGTTATAAAACTAAATACCCAACAACTCTTGCCTTGTAGTGAAATACTTCACTGATCCTAAAAATTTAGAGGCTACCTCATATGGTTATTAGGGTGTGCATAAAACCCACATCAACAATAAACTTAAATTAGTGCTAGAAGGAGGGCCATCACCTCCACCTCTATCTTTTTTTTGAAATATCCTTTTGATTTGAGTTTGAATCACCTAGAAGATTAACAAGATCTACCTTAGATGATAACTTGATTTTACCACCTTTATAAATCCATATACAATCAAGGTTTGATAAGGGATTCAAGAGAGGACCTAGAGCCCAATCATTCCCTCCAAGTAAGTAACCTTGTCTTCCTATCCTCTTAATGGCTCAACAACAATAATAACAACAATTAAGTAATCCACCACCACCACCTTCCCCTTAAGCACCAACTTAGCTAAGAGGTTCAACTATCAATGTTTTTGGAGTCATGCATGAACTCCCTAGAAACCTAAAGAAATATATTCCTACTTTTTCTCCCTTAGGAGGAAGGACTATAGAGGAATATATCAAGGCCTTAAAAACTAATTTAGGGATATTGAATGTAACTCATAAAGACATGGCTTAAAAATTATTCCCTTTTATGTTTCAAGATGTAACGTATAATTGGTTCCTAAATATTTTATAAGGTTCTATCACGACCTTGCCTAACTACCAGGATAATTTCTTGGCACCAATTGGCCAAGTCACTAGTCCAAGTATTGTTTACCATCATTTTGTTAGCATGATGTGAGATATAAATGAACCAATCTGAGCCTTGAATGCCAAAATTTAAAATATGTATAACAAACTCGATGCTGCCTATCAACTAAATGTAATGTTGGCTCTCGAGATGTATTAAAATTCACTAGATCCCATCTCTACTATGTTCTTGTGAAAATATATTGGAATTACTTCATTGAATTTGGTTTATATTGAGGCCATCAATATTGACAAGAAACTAAATCCCTAGATGTAATAATTATCCCTAATTGATCTTGGAAAGGTTTTTCTAGTTTTCACTCCAATCTCAGGCATGAATCATAATATTGTAGCCTAAAACCAAAACCAAGTATACATCTCGATGCCTTTAACCCATGATCCACCTAACCAAAACCTTAAATTTTTGAATAATTATATGTTTACCTCCAACTAACAAAGTCAAAGTCAACCCTTGATCCTAATCAATATAGCTACTACATAGGATACTAATTTTGATTCCATAAAGATAGAATTGGATTCAATCCAAATGATGGTACAAAAATTGAGTAATGAGTTTATAAACATACACAAATGCATGTGTAATATAGGTAGATAAAATAATAACCAAAATTTTAGAATATAGAGATATAATAAATCTTTCAATAGGCTGAGATATGATCAATAACAATAAGTCCCATATAATGAGATAGATGAGATCAATATCATGGATGAAACTCTTCTAAAATTTTTCCAAGTTCATAAAATTACATAATATGGGAAGTTATATTATAGTGAGTTCTAAAATATTTTTGAAATCTTCCAGTAGGAGGTAGAAAGGCAAAAAAAATACTATACATCAAAATGAATTATATCACTCCAATGATTTGGGCCACCCAAGCACAACAATGATTTTTAAAACCTATGACTCTCCATTTACAAAGGAAGGAGATAATGAACTAGAAGATAACATTGATGAAATCCATTCCTTCCAATAGTATCATCTACCTATAAACAACTACAATCTAAAGAGTAAGCAGTTTGCCATGACTTCAATACCTCCTAATAAAAATGATACCGCTCCTCTAGATATAATGGCTAATAAAATTCCACCTCTTCCAAAGAGATATGAATAGTTAAAAACTATAAAACCACCCAACAAAGGAGTTAAAACATTGTCGAGGATATGAAGAAGGTAAAAATAAACATCATTCTACATGAGTTGGCCTAAATCACTAAAAAAAGAAGTTGATACTCAAATAACTAACTGGAAGACAATATAATGATAAATTTAAGACTGCACAACTGAATATGATGATATAAAGGCAAATCAAAAGTATTACCCTTTTTATTAACTATTAAAATATACACAATTGTCTAGTTGACTCAAGGGTGTCAGCTAATGTGATGTCAATATTTGAATACAAAATGTTCAGTTTGACCCCTAACAAGTTGAAAAGATTATTCCTCCAATTGTAATAATCATTTATCCCATGTGTTGGATAATTATCAAATGTACATATCTAGTTAGCATCTGGACCACATGTGTAATAGATTATTGCTATATTGGTCATTAACATTATTGAAAATTATGGCCTCTTACTTAAGGAATTTGTCAAAAATACTTAATGAATACATGGCTAATGAATTTTCACATATGTGGTTACCATGGAAAGGGCTACCCAACCAAATTCAAGTGGAATATGAACCCAAAATAAAACATATGATCATGGAGTAAAATTCCACAAATGAAAAGGTAGATTTTATGTCTTCACATGCAAGTGTGTACATGTTCACCACCAAATAGGGACATGCATTTATTAAATAATAATTTGAAGGTACTTCCTAGCTGTGAACACTCTATTTTGATGGCGCTAGGTTAAAACATGGTTTAGTTATGGGTATATCCCTTACAAATATATATGAGGAGTAGTATCTGATAGCTTACAAATTGTAATTCCTATACACAAATAATAGGTCAAAGTTTGAATCTCTAATCCTTGGCCTTAAATTTTCTCTAAAATACAATGCCAAGCAAGTACAAGTCTTTGGTGATTTTGAGCTAGTTATAAACTATATAAAAATAAATACCAATGTAAACTCACTTATGTGAAGAAATATAAACATCAAGCCTAGGACCTAATTGAATCTTTTGATGCCTTCAACATCAAAGTTATTCCAAGATAAGAAAAATAGATAATAGATTCACTGGAAACTTTTGCTACTATTGGCACCACTATAAAAATTAAAAATGGGGAGATTATTTGTGGAGTTAGTTCCCTATCCTTTTGTTCCATACAATATAGACCATTTTCAGGTGTTCTAAGATGATTAACAAATCATACAGTTCATTACCAATTTTGGAGCCTTCAAGTCTCAGTTCATAGCTGTCAGGGAAAACCCAGAACAATAAACATGCTCAAATCCCTACTGAGTCAGGATCTTGCTCTACCAATTAGAACACATGTGATTACTTCTTGTATTAGCAACTAAACACGGAATTATACTAGAATCAATAAGTAACTAGAAATATGAAACAACACAGGAATTAAGAGACAATACACAATTGTATTATATACATGGAAGAATATACAATAAGGAAGATGCCACTTCTTCCTCCACCTCAAAGGTTCGCCACACCTCAAGACCTTCTTCCCTCTCTCTCTCGGTCCCAACAATCAACTCCAATACAGAATTGATGTTCACCTCTCCAACCAGTAGTAACACGCTGCCAGTTCACCAAGTACACAACCGTACTCCAAGTAGATCCCCTGCTCTCTGCTACCTACAAATCACTAGACCTTACTCACCATGTAGACATCTCTACACCCCTGAAGAACCCTTGTCCTTGCCTCACCAAGTCCTTATGATTCTTCAACCAGTACTCCAGTGGATCAGCTCCTTGACCTTGCAGACCTTGCAACTCTCCCTGATCATACACACTCAGCACCCCTTGGAACTAGGAGGAGCTACACTAGCTCTCTCTAAAAACTCTATGGCTTTCTATCACACACATACAATACAGCCCATGAGTCCATATATAGATCTCATGCTTACAATAATTAGACTAACCTAATTAAAATAATTAGACTCACAACTCAAGACTACGACTAGCCTTCAACATGCAAACTAACAGTCTCAAAATAGACTCTCCCGATTCATCATGCAAACTGCCTGTTCTCGCACAGGCTGCCGACGTCGGCACCTCCATGACCGATGTCGGCCAACTGGTAACTGACGCCGGTTGTTTCCTCTTGCTATCTGACTGACATCGGCTGATCAGATAGATGCCATTTCTCCTGCAACTAATTCTGCAACTCCGCATCCTCTGTGACTTCACCTGTTTGCATCCTGGTGAAGCTTTTAGCTCCACAACCTAACAATAGCTAAAAAGGACATTAAACCTATAAAAATTAAATATCTAGGACAAGATGACATTTTGCAATTGAAATAAAATTGCATCCCTTTAGGGATAGTTTATTTAGAGTGAGCCTTCGATATTGATCCACAAGCTTAGAAGCAAAAGTAGTTTAAGACAATCAAATTTGATTTCACCAAAAAAAACTTAGGGACTGATCAACATCCACAATACATGAATGTGGGGCTAAGCTACACTAATAATGATAATCAGAGACTCAAGACATTACTCATAAATGATAAGGATGTTATTACATGGACTTATGATGACTTGAAGATCTTTGACCCTAGGGTAATCACTCAAACCATCCCCTTCAAACCTAATCATAATTATTTTAGGCAAAGATATAGGCCAATGAATCCAATCCTATAACTCTCATACAGGCAAAATTGTGAAAAAATCCTAGATGCTAAAATCATATTTTCAATCAAGTACCTAATTTAGGTAACCAACCTAGTACCAATAAAAAAACCTAGATAAATTAGACTATTTATTGATTTCAAGAACCTAGATAAAGTGTCAGAGAAAGATAATTACCCTAGACCTTATTTGGATAAGGTGATTCAAATGGTAAATAAATTAGAGATGATGTATTTTATGGATAGGTTCTCTAGTTATAATTAGGTCCTGGTTTAAGCAGATAATAGGATGAAGACTTCATTCACCACAAAGTGGGGAACTTTTGCATATAAAAGGGTGTCGTTCAGCCTAATCAATGTAGGAGATACCTTCTAGAGACAAATAGATTTTTAATTCTAGGGATTGGTTGGAAAATGTATCATAATTTACATGGCTGACCTCAATATGTTTTCAAAAAACTAAGCTGATCATGTCAACCACTTGTAGAGAGTCTTTGATAGATGTAAAAAATATGGAGTCTCCTTGACCCTGAAGAAGAGTATCTTTATAGTTACTGAAAGAGAGTTGTTATGCCATATTATAACTAAATATGTAATTTAAATTGATCTACATATATTCTAAGCCATCTCAAAGATAACACCTCCCAAAAATAAAAAGAAGCTAAAGTCATTTTTTAGAAAGATCAACTTTGTCAGAAAATTCATTTCTAATTTTGTTGAGATAGTCAAACTATTGAATGTTATGTTGAAATAAGATGAAAAAATAGAGTGGAGGAAGAAGTCTAGAAGGCATTCAATAATTTTAAATCCACCATCACTCAATCTTTGATTCTGATAAGTCCAAATTTTAATAAATATTTTTACTTTTATTATTTGCTTTAGAACATATTATAGTTGTTATATTTACACAAATGGTAGAAGGTAATGAACATCCCATTTATTTCATGGGTAACAATCTAAAGGATATTGAATTGAGATACTCCATGATTGAAAAACAAATATATGCCCCAATTAAAACCCTTAATAAATTTAGGCACTACATCTTGTGAAATAAAACATATGCCCTTATTCTTGACCCAGTTATCAAGCTTATGCAAGGACATAACAAATTAGGTAAAAGGAGGGGCAAGTAGATGTTAAAGTTATAGGATTTTTATCCATAGATCAAACCTACAAAAATGGTAAGATATTAGTGTATTTTCCATCTGATGGCTCAAACCAAACCACACATCAATATTTAACAAATCAATGAAACTCAGATAATTAGAAGTAAATGGTACTATCAAATTGTCCATTACCTTCTCAAAGGTACATGCCCACTGAAATTAAATAAAGAACAAAAAACCCCTCAGGCTTAAATAAGCTTGCTACTTGATAAAAAAGGAGTACTATATATAAAAAACTATGAAGGCATCTATATTATATGCATGTCAAAATAAGAAACTAAATATATCCAAGACAACTTACATAAAAATATAAGCAATGGGCACCTCTCAGGTAATACCACAGTTCATAATATTTTAAGGATAGGGTATTATTGGCCCACAATATTTAAGGACACTCATAACCACATCTAAAATTGCCATGAATGGTAAATATTTTCTAAAATAGAAGTGAATTCTCCCATGCCTTTGCATCCAATTATTGAAGGATGCCCCTTTGCCTAGTGGGGTGTTGATTTTATTGGGGTAATAAACCCAAAATCTTTAGCAGGACACAAGTTCATCCTTATAGCTATATATTGATACACTAGGTGGATAGAAGTAGTAACAACAAAAAATTCTAAAATAGTTCACATCATCAAAATTTTGTAATAGAATATAGTGACCAAGTTTGTTACCTCCTCTCCCTAGTTTGTGACAATGGTCTATCTTTTCAATCATTCAAATTCATAGAATGGGCCTATGATAATAAGATTATAGTGAAACTATCTTCAAATTATTACCCAAAAGGGAATGGAGTAGATGAATCCACTAATAAAATTTTGTTAGATTATATTAATAAATTGGAATAAGATAAACCATGAGAATGGTATCTCTTGATGAAATATGCATTATGGGCTAACTGAACCAGACACAAACAAACTCTTAAAGCTTCACCTTTTCTGCTACTATATGGACAACAACTAGTCTTCCCTATCACTCTCATTATACAAATGTATTGATTTATTCAAGAGTATATGGGTCAAGACAAAATAATATAATATAGGCTATTTCATATAGTCTAAATAGAAGATGTAAGAACTAAAGCACTACAAAAAATCAATAAACATCATGATATTTTCAAGTGATAGTTTGATAAAATATCCAAAATCAAGGCCTTCGAGATTTTAGACCTAGTTCTCTTATGAGATAAAAAACATAAAAATAAGGGACAACAAGACAATTTCACTCCCCTATCGATTATACCATATCAAATATAAAAAATCCTTGGTAAAAATGTCTTTCAATTAAAATAACTTCAAGGTAATGACCTCACCTTTCTAAGAAATGGATAGTTTTTGAATCACTACATCATGCCTATTCCAACTAGAGATGCATCATAATGAACTGTAAGTGAAATTTTATATTAGGAATATACTAGATTTTATTGCTTTCTAAGTTAGTTTTTTACTACTTTCTAGGCTAGATTTTTTACTTTTAGCATTTGGATTTCAGTAAATTAATTGTAATGCTTTCTAGGTTAAATTATTAAAATATAGAACTCTTTCACCAATTTTTTAAACTAAAGTTATGAATATATGTCAAAATAAAGGGATGAGATGTGAAGAGGCATCACTAGTATTCAAGAAGATATAATTTGGTAGTATAATATTATATGGGACTGAGGTTTGTATTATGAAAAAAAAGGAGTTTTAGTTAGATCTAATAAGTTTACTAAGTTTCAGGGACATGTTATGATATATTCATGTGAATTTTAGAAAATATTTCCATTTTTAAGATTCATTACACTATTACATACTAAAAATTGGATATGAAATAATAAACATAAAACTCGATATATACTAATAGGGACATGTTGACAAATAAGTTTTATTATTGATACAACTAGCCAATGGTGGTCCCTAAACCTTCTTCTATCTATGTTTAAAAAAGTACTAAAAAGTACAAAAAGATGGATGATTTAAGTAACCTTTATTGGGACTATAGATGCTTGGCTGGCATTAGAGCAAGGATTTGTGTGGGACTAGAGGTATCTCTATCGAGGATATGGATGATTGGCTAGTAGTAGAGCAATGCCTAGGATTTCTTTATTTTTTTGGTTGAATAATTAGAATTAAAAATTAAACCTATATTGTTTATCCATATCTTTTTTTAAAATTTCATAACCAAGGAAAATTGATCTCATTATATCACACATGAATCCAAAGAATGAAAAGGTTAGTATGTTACATGAAGAAGTAGAAGTTTGTTCAAGAGTCATGGTTTCCTTATTATTTATTTGTCAAAATAAAGTTTTCTTATAAAATATTAATGAAATTTTGGGTTCTCAAACTACTTAGAAGTATTTTCCCATATGAGTCACCATTTTTTATGCCCTAAACACACACACAACCCATTTTATCTATTTGAAATAGGGACCCATTATGGTAAAATATTTAATTGGGGAGTCCATGAACCTTAGGAGTTTGTGTTTCTAATTTTTATTCATTCACATCTAAGGTTATTCTCATGAAGTCAAAATTTACAAGAAATCAAACCATGAAAATCAAAGCTTTAATTAGTATCTTAAGTTATGTTGCACCTTAGGTTTTCATGAATTATTTTTTCGATATAACTCATTGTAATTTTGCATCTAATTTATGTGATTATAAGACCATTGACCAGGATTTATTAACCATTCATGATCAGACCCCACTTTTGTTACATTGGTTTTCCACACACCTTGCTCATGTATCATTCAGAGCTTCACGCTATTATAAAGTTCTAAGTTTAATGATCTTGAGCTTTTGAAAGTCAATGGATCACGTTTTAGCTTTAAATAGAGATTTAAGAAGTTGATAAAATTCTAAGTCTTTCCAGTTGTTCAGGCAAGGGATAAAGGAAATAATGCTAAAAATATATTCAATGTAAAATCATGTTTATATTTGTACAAGGTAAGATTTAAAAATATTATAGAGAAAAAGATGGTTAAACATAACTAACTCATAGGTATAACCAACCCATAAACTAACAATAAATAAAAACTAAATAAAACATAAACGACTTAAATATTTTAAATCATAAAATAATCTAACAAACTCCCCCTTGATCCAAATGGGTATAAAAGAAGAAAGAACTAGAGCAATGACTCTGAAGTCATCAAGGAACTCTGTTCAACTTGTAAGTGTTACATTATACCTATCACATTGACCAAATTTTTTTGTTACTCCATAAAGAAGCCCACCCTACACATTTTTAAAAAAATGGTTGATGAACATGATCAAAGCCTATTCATCCTTGATGATCATCATACCATACTAAAATACAACATAATCAAGTATGTCCAACTACATCAACCCATATAAGGTCCCATACATGAACTCATCTAAGTGATAAACTAATACTTGGTATGACACATCTCCTTGATGTATAATAAACACTGACAACCTTTTATCAATAATAAAAGTGCTAGTAACCCCTATCAAATGTACTATCATTGATGACTGATCGAAGACCTAAAATGTAATATCTTCTCCCCCTATCAGGAAAGAGGTTAGAATCCATGCATCAAGATAAATAAAATAAAATCAAACAATCCTATCTAATCCATGTCATGAATATCAGGTATGGAAAGCCAAAAATGGAACTGAAAGAAAGAACACAAGATAAGAAACTGCTACTATAATAAATCCTAGTTTTGAGCCTAGTATCTTGAACAAGATGGGTGAATAATTGAACACTAAAAATATGTTGTCAATTCCATTCGGACCATATACCTTAGCCATATAAGATGCCTCTTAATTAGAGGAAGTGTTAAAATAACTAGAATAACTGCAATGACCAAAAGATATACTGCTAGAATAATTTGCTTTAGCTTTATTTTATGTGGAGAATGAGGTCATCGTGAAGGACATACATATACAAGATGTCTAATTCTACCACATGTGGGATATTTACTATGTATATGATATCCATAAGATGTTGAATCACTAGAGGAAATATCAAAGTGAGAAGAATTCTTATGATGATGTCTGCATTTGGAAGACCCTAGAGAGTGATGATGTGAATGTTGTGGAGACCATCGAGAATGGTGTGGATAATGAATTTAAGAGTGTTTCAGAGAATTTTTTTAAAATTTTCACTCTACATGATGATGAGTTATAAGTTGGGACCTATTATTTACATAGTGAGCCTCTTTGATAGGTGTATTTTTCTTCTTTGAAAATTATCACTCATGCTGAGTTAACAACTCATAGATGGAGTCAAATGTGGTACCATTAAACTTATCACTAAGCTATACAATTTCAAAAGAATTGGTGTACATATAACTAAATTCATTTAGTGTGATGGAAATCAACATGTCATCATAAATTTTACCCACTATGGTGCAATACTCTTATTTTAGAGTTTTCATGCATGAAAGATATTCAAAGACATCTTCATCATTTGTTAATTTATTGTTCAAAAGCTACATAAGAAGGTCAAACTTTTTTTTATGTATGTTGCTTGTCATATAAATACCTTAATGCTTTGCATGCTTTCCATGTGCTAGATTTAACAACTTCAATGTGAATAATCACCTTTCTAGTGCAAGATTATTTTAGCAGTATGAGTGTATGTGTATCACATTTTTGGCATTCAACCAAATTCATATGTTTAATGGGTGGTGTGATTTATTTCTCTATTATTTCACACAAATCATTAAAAACAAGCATATTTTACGTGTTCATTCTCCACTCCTTATAATTTTTAGGAGTTAATCTACCACTTTTTGAGATCAAACTTACAATTTTAGCCATGATGTAACTAAAACTATTAGGGTTTGGCCTTTACCACCGAATAGATTCATATTTAAAAATAATCCTTATAACTCTTGTTACACCCTTATATCACCATTTTCATTGAAAATTTTATTATGTACTTATAATTTCTTAATACAATTTGATGTCAAAAATTAGTTTTGACCAAAAATAATATTAATGGGTTTTGAAATTGAGACTCTTTATTGAGCAAGTAACTAATAGAACAAACCTATACACCTTCCCATTAATTAATTTGATAATAAAAACTTGGATTATGTTATATATTCTTTCCTCCCATTTTAAAAGGCTAAAATATATCATATACAATAAATTGAATATTTTACTAGATATTTTCCCTCATGTGAAAATTTTTTCTTTTTTTTTTATTGATATGGAAAATCAAGTCTATTGGTTGCTTGGTAGAGCCCGCGGTTAAAAATAATTGTACCAAAAAATAAGATGCAAACTATTATTTATCTATAAAAATTTGATTGACACAACCATACTGGTATGCTAAATTCTGATGTAAGATTTTTGTAAATGTATAAAGTGTAATATATCATACTATTATTTACATATCAATTTTGTTGTATTATTATTGTTGCCTTACAAGTATGAATTCCATTATAACATTTCCATTACAATTTTTGGAGTCTAAAAGTTTGTAAATATATAAATTTGACTACAATATTGGTGGTGTTCAAAAGGCTTATTGATTACTGGTCACCTCTTCTTTGTGTAATGACTTTCTCATTATTATCTTCACTGCTTCATCATTCTTCTCAATAGTCAACTCTAAAATGAGTGACACCCATTCTAATGATACTAATAATTATTCTATAGTTTTTATAATGTGCCAAAGCATGAGCATAAGTACTGATATGCTTTCAAAAAAAATAATGCTTCTCTCTGGGCCATTTAAATGGCTGTAGACTTTTTCTCTCCTTACTTCACATTTTTATCTATGTCTTCATTATTCCTTTCATTGTTCCTTAACCTCGATTTATTGATGTGTCTCTCATACCAATGTTCAGGCCAGGGATAGAGTAAATAATACTAAAAATAAATTGAATGTAAAATTATGCTTATTTTTGTATAAGGTAATCTTTAAAAAGATGGTTAAAGATAACTAACTCATGGGTATAACTAACACATCAACTAACAATAAATAAAACATAAACAAACTAAATATTTTGGTTCATAAAATAATCTAACACAAGTTACCAATCTTTTGGAAATCACCACGTGGTGCATTTATGAGAACTTGACATTGCAGATACTTCACTTTTTAATTTATAAAGTTTAATGGTATTGAGCCTCCATAGTTTAATTCTTCCAAGATTCCATGGT
Organism: Torreya grandis; assembly: GCA_037957365.1. Lineage (NCBI taxonomy): Eukaryota > Viridiplantae > Streptophyta > Pinopsida > Cupressales > Taxaceae > Torreya > Torreya grandis. The sequence goes on from JARHVA010000845.1 coordinate 3,404,558, forward strand.
TTAGATAAATTTAACATTTAGAAGATTTATATCAAATCAAACCCCATTAGGATTAAATAGACCTTTGGTTTACATTCTAATGTATCTGAGCTTTTGTGCTTTGAGTGACTAACACTTGGCACATTTACATCCCAACTCAACTACGGGAGAGTCAAAAAATATTCAAAATATAAAGTATGAAGGCTCTAATCCCTAAAACTTCCTAAGTCACTGAGATCACTTCACATATCTACCTTTCACTACCCATACATAGTTTAAATGAATAGGCTTTAATCCTTTGAACATTTTGAGTCTTTGCATACCTGAGATCAATCCATGTGGTTTGATCACATTAACCCATGACTTTGGAGTATATGAAACACAATGGAAATCCAAACATCTAACAAGACAAAAGTTAGACAAGTGTCATTTTCCAAAGGGGATGCAGCCAAGGTATGGAAAGAAAAGGTTGATAGCATGGAAAAAGAACCTATCAATGAGTAATTGATAGTTGTCTCAAAATTGATGACTTGACATGAAGACTTAAAAAAGTATTTCCATATGGTGAGAAAACCAACCCAACAAAGCTTAGTAACAAGTTTAAATCAAAACAAGAACTAAAATAAAATTTCATTATCTACATTAATGGCACATGAATGCATTCAATACTCAATCTTGGGAAAAATAGATACAAAATCTATGTGAAATGAGAATTCACTTTGTCGTTACTCTCTCAATCCAACAATCACATCTTTGAGATCTTAAACATCCTACAATCTCTAGTTTATTCAATAAATAACCACATAACAAACCAATCAATTCACAAAGAAAATTACAGTAACTATCAAAGATAAATATCCTCTTATTCAAAATAGGGCACACATGGACCTCTAATAGCTACTTTAGTTACAATTACACTTACTCCACCGACCTCATTAGTTAGAGGTGACACATAAACACAATTATATAATAAAAATAACTATGTATTTTCATGTTATTATTGAAGAGGAGCTTTAGTTTCCAACCCATTTATGATGCATGCATATTATATTTTTATCTATAGAGGTTGTTCTAAATATAATCATGATGAATGCAAATTTTGCATGATCTTAGGCACATAGTTATAATTTTGAACTCAAAAATTTAGATGAGGCTTGAAGAGATGATGCATCCCCATCCCAAGATATATATATTTGTATCTTCAAATTCTAAAAGGAAGATAATTTTGGCTATTGAGTTTTAAAATAATTTTTGAGAAGTTTTGATATTTTAATTTTGATGTGCAAATCTTAATTCTTGTCCAATTTTGTGGACTATATGAGACATTCTATCATTCTAGTATTTTAGTTCTGTGATTGTGTATGAGTTATCTTATATATTTTAGTTATTCATTTTAAGGTACAAATGATTTGAATTTAGTTTACATGTTAATTATAATCCCCATTTGTATATGTTCAATAGCAATATAGAAAATATAACAACCTTTAATTCATGCATGTTTAATTATAATATGTTTTGGTTCCATTTGAATCTTTATTGTGTTTTATTTTTGGTGTGGTACAAAAAATTACAACAAATATTGGTCCTTTGATTTCTTGTCCTACCTTAGTTCAAGTGTCGGTCTTGAAAGGTTTTCACCTTGTGTAGTCCATAGGCCTCCTTTTTGCCTTACCCTTCCTTCCTTTTTGAATTTATTTTCAGAAATATCTCCCACTTTAGTTAAAACCATCATCCTTACACTCACCTCAACTAGATCTATGTCTATCCATAGTCAACTCACCCATGGTAAATAATCTACATCATTCACCTCTTTTCTACCAGTAGGTTGTGTTGAGATTTTTGTCTCAAAAATCTCATTACATCTAACACCCTAAGGGAGAACCCCTTTGGTTTTTAGGAAGAACTCTGAATCCTTCAGAAACCCATCTTTCCCTTTACCTTATGGAATCTAAAATTATAGATGCAATTTTCACTTGTGTAAATTCATTTGCAAGTTTTGGATCTTGTCAAGCACCAAAACCCAAAACTGTAGATTCCAAAACATACCATGCACTTTGTAAATTATCGAATGTGAAAAATGCATGGTAGGATCTAGATCTCACAATGCACCCATCTAAAAGAATCTAGAGGCTCATGACAAGGTAATCGATGTATTATATGAGATTGATGGCATGATGAACTTAATGTCATGCTGACCAATATATGATGCCAACAATCTCCTTCAAGCAAAACATGTTTAAAAAAATTTCAAAATAATAGTTGAGGAGTTTGTAAAGGACATAGTCTTTGTCTTAAGTTCTATCCATAGGTTCATCAAGTATGAGAAAGCAATTGATCAAATGAGGACTAAAATACAGGGCATAAGAACCTTTAGAAGAGAATTGTTTGACATCCAAGTAGATTATGCAACCTCTAATATCTATTCTTATATGCTAGATGTAGAGTGAATTTAAGATATTTTCAAAGCCTTTGATGCATATACAAAGAAGCTGTAGGCCAAGAATAATAAAAAAGCTGAGGAAATCTTGGACATTAATTAATATTCCCTCTCTTTTGAATATTTTCAAATGTTATTTTCATTTGTAATTTCATTCCAAGACATTGCAAATTGTAATTACAAAAGTATAGCTATATTTTTATAACTCTTTTGAGAAAGAGAAAGACATATTTTTTACACTTTATATTTTTTGATAATGTGAAAGTTGTAAAAAGCATATGTGCAAATTTCACTTTTCATTTTGATTAATGTGAATTGTTAAAAAGTTGTAAAATCATGAAGTGTAAATTGCATAGTTCCTTTTGGCAAAAGTGATAAAGACTTAGAAAGTTGTAAAAGTCTCACTTAAAGTTTTTCACACTAAGGTTTGCATGAAAAAAAACTTGGAATTAATTATCAATGTTATATTTTATTTAGAAAAGGTCTAGTTCTATTTTGGGTAACTCTTTTTTACATGAGGGAGCTATTTATAACCACTACCAGATCAGGAAGCATTACATGGAGATATTTAATTCTAGCCATGCCATACCATGCCATATTACGCCTAGGATCACTCCTAGCTCATGCATGCCATGTTCCAACTGTTCCACAAGTTCAAAAATGTCAAAAATAAAAGAGCTCACCACTCTTGCATGAGGGCGTTTAGATCTGCATAAAATTATTTACTGGGCATTTGAGTTTCAATAACTACATGTCTTCTATGACATATTTTGTATAAAAATGGGTATACCTTGTGGCCCAATATATATTTTTATTTTTAGTTATATTTTTGCATTTTTAATGTATTTACTACAAGTTGTAACCTTTGGAGAAAAATAAAGTTGAAGATTTTCCTTTCTTATTTTGTGTAATCTCTATGTGTGTACAAGTTATTTGATTTTCTATGAATTCTTTGTCTTTTATTCCAGTCTCAATAAAAATCATCTATGGTATTTTCCCCTCTTGATAATATTGTTTTGAATAAAGATCCTTTTCCCTTTTCTAAAAAATAGCTAAAATACTGCCGCTAATTTCTACTTGAATGAGTCTATGCTTAAATAAAATTCAATATAATTTCTACTCTTTTGTGTTTGTCAAGCAAGCATTTAGATCAACTATAAAATATCAGGTGAAATCACCATATTTTTATTTTTCTACAAATTTCAATTCTTAAACCCTTTTCCCCATTAGAGCCTTATTTTAGGATTTAAAAACACTAAAGAGTGAGATTTCCACAAAACTGGTATTTTATCAGTTTGCATCAAATTTAGTGAAAGGAATCTAGATTTATATAGAGATTAACTTCAAATTTCCAAGGTCCCATAGCTTTGGAAAATTTCCCATTATATCATCAGGTACCTATACTACAAGTTTCAAAATCAAGACATATGCAATCCTATGTGATAATGGTTTTTGGCAAGCTCGATGGGACCCAAAATTACATAGAGATCATTGTTATCCTCAGTAAGCATTACATGAGTTTTGTGTAAATATCAAAGCGCCTGGAGACTCCACTAGATTATGGTCTCACAATTTCAAGGTGGCGTATGCCAAGCAAACAAACAACATCATCTAATAAAGGTAAGAGGGCTAATTTTTTAGAATTGTCATTTCCATATAAAAAGAGATCAAAATCAGTCACCCCTCAGCCTAGTGTATATCCTACAATTTTATTTCCATCCCCTTTGGTAACTCTTATTATTGTTATACCTCTCATAATGGATAGAAATCAAAATTTTGTAGCTTTCAATACATACAATCCACTCATTTTGGCCCAACATGATGATATACTAGTCTCAACCTTAAAAATCCTACCATATTTTACTGGTGAAACCTCTACCACTTCTTCATAACACATACAAGATATTGATAACCTCTATTCAATCCATAACATGGTCTAAGATAATGTTGCAATCAGACTTATAATCTCCTATTTCAAGGAGAAAGCTTTACAATGGTATGGATCCTTGATCTTACCTCAATCCAAGTTTGGGATGAGTTAGGTGATACAATGTGCACCCATTTTGAGGACAAGAGTGACCACCTTTCCTTGGTTGAAAAATTAACTATTATTAAATGAGATCCTCATGAAAAACTCAATGAATTTAATTATCATTTATAGAAGACCTAGAATATAATCTTAATCTTGGTTAAACCCACTACAAACAATACTTTCTTGTATTACCTAAAATCCCTAAATAGTGATATAGTTGTAATGATGTAGTTAATGGGTGGCACCACACTTCCTGTATCTTACGATATTGTAATAAGGGTAGAAAATTGTTTAATCCAAGCTGGAAAAATTATACCAAGGTTGTGAATGCCTTTATTTCTAAAAATAGCCCCTATTCCCCCACCTACACTTACTCCAATTCTCACTACGAGAAGGGCACCTATTTTGACTCCAACACCTTCAAATGATCTATATGAGGTAAATTCATTACTTAAGAGCTTTGGAAATGAGTTAGTGGAAATGAAAAGGAAGCAAGCTCAAAACTACAAACCTTTTCAGCCATCTAACCCTACATACCAAGGGAATAGGTATCAATATCAAGGTAAAAACCAACAACAAGGATATAATTCACAATTAATACCTCCAAATGCCCATTCTTTATCAACACCAAGAGTTTCCAAAGCCATTGTCCCTATTTAAAATAGTTTAGCTCAAAAATATGAGTGGTGTTATCCTTGAAATCAACCCCATAATTAGAACACTTTCCACAATGGTGTAATCAATCAAGCCTTGATGGTGCAAGGCATAATAAGCATGTAAGGATAAAAAGAAGAACCTACTTCCCAACAAGTAGACACACCAGAACCTACTCAAAATGAAGTAACTCTTCTAAACTAGCAGGAGGATGATTTCAGTGGGATAAGCTAGGATGAAGCATTTTTCAATGGTGGAGGTCCTATATCAGCTAATACATGTTCCAAGAAAAGAGAAATAGAAGTGATCAACCCCCTAGGGTAGAGAAATATTTAACTTCTAAAGCTAAAATAGAACCAACAAAGAGAAACACAATGTAAAGGCCACCCTTTTTACCTACAAATCAATCCAAAACAAAGGTTCCCACTCCAAATATTATAAAAGAGGATATAGCCCATGTAAAATATCTAAAAAAGGTTGGTAATATCCCTTTTAGTATAGTTGATCAAATGAAGAAGATTGATCTAAATGTCACTATGTGGGAAGCACTATCTATACTAGCACAAAGGGACTTACTACAAGAGGCTCTAAAGAATTTATACATATAAAAAAAGGTTCCATACAAGGGGCTTACACTTAAAATAAATCTATGTCAGATTTAAATTGATAATAAAATGGGCAAAAATGGTAAGCCTCCCCCTTTCTATCTTTCACTTATCATAGGGAAGCATCTGGTACATAATTTCATGGAAGATTTAGAGGCTAGTAGTTCAGTAATGCGCAAGAAAATAGTTTATGCTTGGGAATAAAATACACACTTGTTAACAAGGGAGTAGTGTAACTAGATGGGACTGTTATTCAAATAGAAGGAACCATAAAGGGACTAAACCTCACTATTCGTGCTTTCCCAAGTCTATCAATTACTCAAGGTATTTTAGTCATATATCTTCCCCCCTATGTTTCCACTTGTCTTTTAAAGGATTTCAATGTAAATATGGGAAAATATCTATCCATAGATTGGCCTCACATGTTAATTAGAATGAGATATGGAACTAGAGTAACAATAAGAGCTGAGCCAATTGTAAAAGATCATATAGAGTCATATAATCATATTCCTCCCATAGAAATGAATTGTACATTAAAAGATTAAGAAGAGGAAGAAATGGATCAAGATAATGCAACACCTATAAAATAAATTCTAGATACTCATTTGGATAAATGGGGATTATCCCTGCAATTTGATCCTTATGACTATGTATAGGAAATAAGGTTAGGGACATACTACATTCATGAGAAAGAATTATCCTAAATTTAGTCGAACCAACTGAAGATATTCAAGGGATGTGGTAGTTATTTTTTTCATGGATCAAGAAGCAAAAATGGTGAAGGTGTGGGAATTGTATTGATCTCCCTACAAAAAGAGAGCTACTTCTACTTGTTCGGACTTCAATTCAACTGTATAAATAATGTAGATGAATATGAGGCCTTGATTCGAGGCCTCTAGTTGGCCAAAGATAGAGGAATCAAGATTTTGAAGATATTTGGTGACAATGAGCTCATTATTCACCAAGTTATATCAAAAAGTGTAACAAAAAACAATTTGTTAATATCTTAGAAATATAGGGTTTGGGACATGTTAGAGGATTTCACCACTCATTCAAGTAGTACCAAGGGCACATAATAAAGTTATTATCTATATGGCCTCATTAGGGTCCCAATATATCCTACTAGTCAAAATAAAGAAAAAGAATAGCCAAGATGTGAGGTTGATCATAAGGCCTTTTGTCCCCGATAATTTAACTAATTGGCAAGTCTTTGATAGTGACAATTAGATTGTAAATTTTCTAAGAGAAGAGGTTGAATTTTTAGAAAGGAATTAGCCAAGGCTACAAGACCAATATGTTGATTATATTATTAAATTAAAAATGAATAAGCTACCTATGGGTCTCATTACATTGGAAAACATCTTCAATTTAGATGACCAACTAAAAGGTGAAAAGAAGAACATTACAGTAAATGAAAAAGATTTTGAGCCCATCATCATCTAAGAAGGCACATCTCTCAAGATAGGAAAGTTATGTAATTTTTCATAAAAGCATGATTTTATTCAATTATTTCAAGAGTTTGATGATAACTTTACTTAGAGTTATCATGACTTAAGAGGATTTGATCCAAGTTTAGCATAACACATTATAGAACTGGATCTAAATATAAAACCTAATAGGCAAAAATAGAGACACATTAATTATAAGATTGAACCCTTGATGAAAAATGGGATCTCTAAGTTGATAGAGATAATAAAATATTTACAATCAAACACTCATATTGGGTAAAAAATTTGGTCCCTAATCAAAAATAAAAATGGTGAAATTTGGATATGCATGTACTTTAAAGACCTAAACAAAGAATCATTGAAAGATCCCTATCCTCTTCCCCCTATGGAACAAATTATAAAAATAGTATTAGGATCTGAAATATTCTCTCTTCTAGATGGTTATTTGGGTTATAACCAGATCTTGGTATAGGAATCAGATCAATTTAAAACTACTTTCACCACCAACTAGGGCATGTACACATGCATAAAGATGCCATTTGGTTTGACAAATGTAGGCAAAACTTTTTAGAGAGCCATGGATATGGCATTCAAAGGTCTGATAAGTGATATAATTCTATTATATATAGATGATATTATAGTTTACTCAAATCATTCTGATACGCATCTATACCACCTAAGAAATATTTTTGAAATATGTAGAGAATTTGGGGTTTCCCTTCACCCAAAAAAGTGTGTGTTCAAAGTACATGAAGGAAAGCTACTAGGACACATAGTGTCAAAATAAGGTCTTGTAATAGAACCTAAATGAGTTATATCCATATCTACATTTACACTACCAAGTCATAAAAAGGGCCTACAAAGCTTTCTTAGGAAGATCAACTTCATGAGAATATTTGTATCAAATTTTTCCTTTTTTGAAAATCCCCTTACTACAATGCTAAAGAAGGTAACTCTTTCTAGATAGATTCAAGAGGGAAAAGATAGCTTTGAGGCCATAAAATAGGCTATTTCCCAATCCCCTACCTTGGTTAACCCAAACTATGAGAAGGATTTTATATTCTATCCATTTGGAGGGGAAGGAAGTATCCCAATAATTTTGACTCAGCACAATACAAAAGATTTGGAGCAGCCAATATCTTTCTTCAACCAATATTTGAAAGGTTACAAAGAGAATTATAGTTTTATGGAGAAACAAGTATATACGGTGATTAAATCACTCATGAAATTAAAGCATATTCTCTCCAACAACAAGATACATTTGATGGTGAGTCATTAGAGTGCCAAAGAATTTCTACTGAGTAGAGAGATAAATGAAAAAAGAGAAGGATGGATCACTAAGGTCATGAGGTATGATGTGGATATCATGATCAAAAAACAATTAAGAGGAAAAGGATTGTGTGAATAATTTTCTACTAAAATAAATACTATTAAACCAATATATGACATAGTGTATACTCAAACTACACCTTAGCCAGACAATCCACCTTCTTTCAACAACTGGATTTAAGACATGACCCATTTCTTGTAGACTGGTGAATACCCCTATGACTTCCAATAGTCAAATAAAATGCATTTTTGACTCCAATAAATCCCCTATGTTCTTATTGATGGAATTTTATTTTGGAAGGACATGAATGGAGTCTTGTTAAAATGTATTGAGGAAGAGCAAGTTCCTAAAGTGATCAATTAATTTCGTGATGGACTGTTAAGAGGACATTTTTTTGAAAGGACTATAACCATTAAGATAATGAGAGGAGGCTACGATTGGCTTGATTTATTTAGGTATGCCCATTAGTGGGTAACAAATCATGAAAAGTGTGCTTATTTCATTAGTAAGCAAAGACTACCTACATTTCCTCTCAGACCAATTCAACCATATCAACCATTTTCCCAATGGGGATTGGTTTTCATCGACATGATAAATCCACCATCCAGAATGGGTCATAAATGGGTTCTCATAGTAATGGATTATTTTACATGATGGACTAAAGTGTTTACTCTAAAATATTCCACTAAGAATTTTATTCTAGAATTTATGGACAACATAGTTTCAAGGTTTGGTGTTCCTCACACCATAATATTAGATAATGATAAGGCATTTATGGGTACTCAAGTCAGTGAATGGGCTATCAAACATAATGTGTACCTAATCACTTCTTAAATTTATTACCCCCAGGGTAATGGCTTAGCTGAGTCAACCAAAAAGAACTTGATTAAAATTATCAAATAAACAATGGAGGACAACCAAAGGATGTGGCATATAAAACTAAAATCAACACTATGGGTTGATAGAATTACACAAAAAAGAGCCATCAATAATTCACCTTTCATATTGGTATATGGAAGAGAAGCACAAGTACCACTATCAGTTGAACTTCCATCTTTAGAGATCAATCACCAATTGGACTTGATTGACAATGATGAAATGATGGTGAGATCAACTAAACTCATGGAGCTTGAAGAGATTAGGCATCAAAAAATGAAAGTCTTGGAAGCAAATCACATACAAACCAAGAATACTTTTGATAAAAATGCAACTAAAAGAAGCTTTAATGAAGGAGACATGGTCCTCAAATGGGATACAAATAAAGAAAAACTAGGTAGGACACCAAATTTGATATAATATGGACGGTCTATATATCATCACTCAGTGTAAAGAAGCCAATGCATTCTAGCTCTCCAAGCTTGATGGAGCAAAACTACCAATCCCAGTTAATGGGATATACCTCAAAGTTTGCTTTTGAGGTAAGGACCTTGTTTTGAAAAGATTAAATTTTGTAAATAATAGGGTTTATTTTGTTTTTAATAGGTGCCTCTACAAATTTTAGACTCACTAGGAGTTATTTCCTTAGGTTGTGTTATTTTCCCCTATTTTATTTGTCTATTTTTCCTATTTTGTTCATGTCTAGACAAATCCCAGGTTGTTCTTTCTTATGTTAGAGTTTTTTCATGTCAAATTTAAATCCATGCCCAGTGTCTTAAGAAAGGATACTAGATTAAAAAATAATTAGCAAGAAATCATCTCATAGAGGTCACCAAAAATGTTGAGATTTTTGTCCCAAAAATCTCATTACATCTAACACCCTAAGGGAGACCCCCTTTTTTTTTTAGGAAGAACCTTGAATCTTTCAAAAACCCATCTTTCCCTTTACCTTACAAAATCCAAAAATATAGATGCAATTTGCACTTTTAAAAATTTCTTTGTATTCTTTTTGATCCTACGAAGCATCAAAACCTGAAACCATAGAATCCAAAACTCACCATGCACTTTGCACATTCTCAAATGTGCAAAATGTATGGTAGGCTATATCCCACCATGCACCCATCCAACAGAATATAGAGGCTCATGACAAGGAAATTGATGTATTATATGAGATTGATGATATGATGAACATAATGTCATGCCAACAAGTAGATGATACCAACAATATCCTTCAAGCAAAATAGGTTCAAAATAGTTTCAAAACAATAGTTGAAGAATATGCAAAGAACATAGTCTTTGTCATAAGTTCCATCCATAGGTTCATCAAATAGGATAAAGTAATTGATTAGATGAGGACTAAAATATAGAGCATAAGAACCTTCAAAAGAGAATTGTTTGATTTCTAGTCAGATTGTGCAACCTCCAACATCTATTCTTATGGGCTGGATGCAGAGCAAATTTATGAGATTTTCAAAGCCTTTGATGCATATACAAAGAAGCTGTAGGCCAGGAATGATAATAAATATAAGGAAATTTTGGACATTAATTAATCTTCCCTCTCTTTTGAATATTTTCAAATGTTATTATCATTTTTAATTTCATTCGAAGACATTACAAATTATAATTGCAAAAGTACAACTATATTTTTATAACTCTTTTGAGAAAGAGAAAGACATATTTTTTACACTTTATATTTTTTGATAATGTGAAATTTAAACAAAGCACAAGTGAAAATTGCACTTTCCATTTTGATTAATGTGAATTGTTAAAAATGGAAAAAATCAAGAAGTGTAAATTGCACAGTTCCTTTTGGCAAAAGTGATAAAGACTTCGAAAGTTATAAAAGTCTCACCTAAAGTTTTGCACGCTAGGTTTTACATGAAAAAAAACTTGGAATTAATTTTTAATGTTATCTTTTATTTAGAAGAGGTCCAGTTCTATTTTGGGCACCTCTTTTTTGCATGAGGGAGCTATTTTTAACCATTACCAGATCAGGAAGCATTGCATGGAAATCTTCAATTCCAAAGATGTCATACCAAGCCATGCTATACCCAAGATCACTCCTATCTCATGCATGTCATGTTCCTATCATTCCATAAGTTTAGAAATGCTAGAAATAGAAGAGTTCACATCTCTTGCATGATGTTTTTTAGATCTGCATGAACTTCTTTATTAGGCATTTGAGTTTCAAAAACTACATGTCTTCTATGACATATTTTGTATTAAAATGGGCAGACCCCATGGCCGAATCTATCTTTTTTCTGTTGGTTATATTTTTTGCATTTTGAATGTATTTACTACAAGTTGTAACCTTTGGAGAGAAATAAAGTTGAATATTTGCCTCTCTTATATTGTGTAATCTCTCTCTCTCTATGTAAGTTATTTGATTTTCTATGGAAGCTTTGTTTTTTATTCCAGTCTCAAGAAAAATCATCTGTGGTATTTTTCCCTCTTGATAATATTGTTTGGAATAAATATCCTTTCCCTTTTCTAAAAAATAGCTAAAATACTACCTCTAACTATAATTGCATGAGTCTATTCTTAAATAAAATTCAATATAATTTTTGTTATTTTGTGTTTGTCAAGTAAGGATTTAGATCCACTATAAAATATTTGGTGCAATCACCATATTTTTATTTTTTTGTAAATTTCAATTCTTCAACCATTTTACCCATTGAAACCTTAGTTTAGGATTAGAAAACACTAAAGAGTGAGATTTCCACAAAAATAGAATTTTATCAATTTGCATCATATTTAGTGAAAATAATCTAGACTAATTCAAAGATTAACCTCAAATTTTCAAGGTCCCATGGCTTTAGAGGTTTTTCCATTGTATCACTAGGCTCTTGCACAACAAGCTATAGAATCAAGATAGGTGCAATCCTATGTGATAATAGGTTGTTATAAAATTGAATACCCAACAAATCATGCCTTGGAGTGAAATATTTCACTGATCATAAAATTTTAAAAGGCTACCTCATAGGGTTATAGGGGTGTTCATAAAACCCACATCAATAACTATGGGTTTCCATTAAAGTTAACTACTGACTGAGACACCCATTTCATCAATGAGAGTGTGTCCATCCTAATGGTTTATTTCATTATATTAAATAAAAAGACTATCCCATATCACCCATGATAAAATGGTATTACAAAGGCCTTTAACATTACTACTTGTAAGACAATGCTTAAGATTTATGATGTCAAGCATAAAGATTAGGATGATCATGTTTTTTATAATATTATGGACCCATATAACAAGATATAAGCACGTTAATGAGTCCACTCATTTTCAACTTATGTTCATGACAAAGGTAGTGCTTCTAATGGAATTTTTTGTTTTAACCTTATGGATCACATGTATTGGTTCACTAATGGAAAATAAGTCACTTGATGCATGCTTAAAGGACTTGATGTGGTTCGATAAGAGGTACATTATTTCTTGATGAATCTAGATTATGAAGAAATCCCAATAGAAGACCTAACATGACTGACACATAGAGGGGAAAGTATTGATTGAAGGATCCCTCATCCTACTATATGATTCAAAGTACTTAAGTCATCCAAAAAAGCTTCAAATATGTTGGTTAAGGCCTTAAATTATCCATGACATTTTATAAACTAGCGCATGCAATATATGCATATTTAATTATGAAATTCTCTTTAGGAATTTCAATTGTAGCTGACTCAATCCTTATCATGTTTATCGTGCTTGAGCCATGTTGTAATATGACTTATGACATTTTTTATATATTTTATATTTGGTAGGTTAGAGTATTATAGGTTAGTTTTTTCATGCAATGTTTATGCACCATCATTTGGAATAAACTAAATAATCTCATATGACCTATTGTTTTTTTAGGCAAATGATACTATGAAAGTTTTATAATAACCTCTCTTGATGAATGAGAATTTGATAGACTAGGTAGCTTAAAGGATGCACAATGTTAGGAAGTTAGTAAATTCATATATTGGTGACCATTGAAATTAAATTACATCAATCTTCATGCATGATTTATTTTGGGCTAGAGGATACAAAGTGGTTAAAAATAAAGTTACAAGTTTATATCAATGTAACTTTGGATGTGAAGAGTGACAAGGATAGGTGTGAAGTTTGGTTTTATTTTATATGAAGGTATTGTGTTGAGAGAAAGTGAGTTGAGTAGAGTGTTGTGCCCAAAAAATGAAAATATATAGATATATAAAGAAAACATATGAGGAAATAAATAACACTATGGAGTAATGTGCCTAGGAACCTATGAAGGAAATATATGGGGAAATAAATCACACAAGAGGAAGGGAGCACAACACCCAAAAATGCAGATAAAAAGAGTTCACCTAGGAATATCCCACCAAAAATGGTAACTACATAACCTCACTCCCAAAAACTTAAATTTTGAAATGTTTGTGGTTAATAGTTGGTATGGAATATTAGTTAATGCAAAGGCAGTAGCATTAAAAATTTGAATGTGTGAGGTTTAAAAATTGTTGCATGTATGTATATCTCATTAATAAATAATTTTGGAAAAATGTGCTAGTAGTATAAAAGAAAAGATATATGCCATTATCACCACTTTATGAAAAATATAGATGAGTGACCCCACAAATGTTTAAAAACAATAATAAACTAATAATCCTACAAATTTGGAGCAAGAATAAATAGGAAATGTCATTTAAGCAATAGAAATGATACCTTTGAGGAATTATGACTTAAATACACAAATAAAAGAGGTATTTTAGTGAGTTTAAAGGATGGAATCAATGAGTTGTATGTTTTAGATTTTTTCATTGGCCATTTATTAGTATGGAATCTTAGATATGAAAATCATGGTATAAATCTAGACTACACACATGCTACCCAAGATTCGAGGGTTCAAAAAATTAGGGAAGTGAATGGTGTCCAATAGAGTTTTAGAATGATTATGATGTAAAATATCAAGGAATCAAATAAAAAATACATCATCTTTGATGTGAGTGCATATGATAGGATACCTATTATAGAAGATGTATAAGAGGTAGCAAGTAGCATGTAGGTTGAGGAGAAACTAACCATCATCAAGGAAGAATTGGATGAAAGAACGACTAAATCATCAGGCACATAAGAAGTAGAAGTCCCTACTAGTTCCAAAGATGAAAAGGAAATGAATAAAATGAATATATTTTCCATGGATAAGGAGATTAAAAATTATCTAGTCACACATAGAAAAAAACAAACCAAGATGTAGATGGATGAGCTTTAGGGAGATGTAGTATCCTAGGGGCATGATGCACATGGAAGAATATGCATATAAAGTGTAGAAGTGAAAGGTGAAGGAATAAAATCATCATAGAGGAGGTAATGAGGTCTATTTTAGAATTTATTAAATGGTAAACATAATAAAGAATACCCCTAAGGGGAATGTTATATTTGACAACTCTATAAAAAAAATTAGACAATGTTGGGGTTCTCCAACTTTATGATCTCCCTTAATTTAGAAAGGTTGAGTATTTAATGCACTTATTGATATCAACATAGGTAAATACATGTCCTATTTTTAAAGACAAAGAATGAAGATCATACCTACCAAAATTCATAAAATAATTGGGTTAGTCCAATCAGGTAGGGATATCAAGGAAATGTTGCCCAAAACTAAGGAGGTCAAGTGAGTGGCCAATGAGATCAAGTACAAGAAGGTAGGGTTGAAATTCCCATTGTTAATATAAATGATGTATATCCAAGGATTATAGTGCACTTGGTAAGTGATAAGTAGGTCAGGGGACTAGGTGGATAAAAAATAATTTCTTCTACATTGCACATGAAATGGCCAAGGGGATGTTATTCAAAATTTCTAAGTTCTTGAAAAACTCAATTATTGAAGGAAAAAATAGAGCACAATGACTTGGGGAGAAATTCTAATATGGCACAATCTTGATTCTCCCATTATTTGATGATATTGGTGTAACTAAGGATGCTAATGAAGGCTAATGGACATACCCCCTCTATGATAAGTCCCCAACACTCAAATATCATATTTATACTTACCACGAGGTAGTATTCACCAAATATAAGACTAAAGTATATAAATGCTTTTTGTGACTAAATTAATCCATAGGAGATAAGTGGAACTTACCTAGACTATTGCTAGAGGTTATGAATGTTTAAGTAAAGTTCGTTGTGATGTAACACTACTTGTTGGTGCAAATTAAGTTGGCTAATGATAACATGGTAGTTTGGATGAAGTTTTCATATGGGTTTATAGTTAAATAATTTTCTAATTTGGTAATTTCATCTCTAATGCACATGATATAGCAATAGACATGTAAATAATATATGTAAATATCCATTTTATGCACAAAGTATGTATGCCCTGAGGAGGCTAAACTAGAGGAAGAGGATGAGCAAGATAGTATTGGGTGTATCATTAACCTAGTAAATTTTTTTACCATATATGATTGGATGCACAAGCTCTATTATATGTTGAATTCAAAAAAAAAAAAAATCAATGTAGGAAACCCCTTCATCAAAGATGATAAATTCACACACCTACCCTCCAAAATTAAAATGATAAAGAAGAGGATTTTTTTGTCACTATCCCTTATATAATAGGACTTGGAGGAGATAGAGTTAGATGATGCACCTTTGATGAAGAATAAACATAAGCTTTTATAGCCAAATCCTACTAACACAAGGTCATCCTCACTACTTGATGTGCAAGAGAAAGAAAAGGGGAAAAAACAAGAAAGAGAAATAGATTCATCATGCTCTAGTGCATAAGGGCCTATAGAGGAAAGGGTAAACCAATACACCCTACACCAATGAAAAGGATTATGAAGCATAGGAAGAGTGATGCATATAGCTAGAGCCGATAGCAAGAGGAGAGCATGAAGTGGAAATAAAAGGTGTGAAATATGAAGGTAAAAATGAACAAAGGAGTCGATTAGGTCATGAAACATATTAAATACATACACTCCATATTTATGAGCCCCATAATTGGCATGCTTTATGTACCCCTTTGCCTATATATAACCTTCTATCTTGTCATGCTTTTGAATTATCCCATATATATCTTTGTCATAAATAGACATAACACATGAATAGTGTTATATTACAACATATGTTTGGGTAATTAGTTTATTGTCTTGTAAAATAGAGTATAAATAGTTATCTTTTGTTTTTTGCTTTCTTTCTCTCTAAATCTGTTAAAGAGGTTTTGAACAACAGGTATATTCCTAGAAACAGTTGACATTGCATCCTGCACCAAAAATAATGTGACATAACATCCTATAACCATTGAATATCTTAGCTATGGAAATCAAAAATAGAATTTAAGGGATAACTATTCTATAATGGATTTGTAAAAAATTGTAACAACCATGTAAATATAGACAAAGTCAGTGGAACCAAAATAAGGAGATTTGGTTGGACTCCAACTGACCGAATAAACTAGACTTATCCTGTAGATGATCAATCTATCTAGGGAATTTAAACTATTAGATAAATGTAACCACCTCTATTATATATTCAATAACTAAGTTGTTTAAAATAATAATTACTTATTAGTAAGAGATTAAATGAAAACAAGAATTTTCAAGAGAACAACAATATTGTAATTCCTATAGCAATTTTTAATTGTTACATGATGTATTTATAAAAGAAACATTTTATGTTAAAATCAATTCTATATTAAGATAAGGATCATAGTTCAAGCCTAAATTAGGAAGGGCCCCCTTTGGATGTCTTGATACAAAGATCTACATCATTATTTAGATAAGTATTTTATTTACTATTGTATTAGCATGCTAATTTCTATATGATTACTGGTTTTTATTTTAAATTGTGTTATTAAACTAATGAAGCTTCAAAAATAGAAATTCATATTTTATTATTTCATTCCCCACAAGTTTGTTTCCTTTTCTACAATTTATTCCTTTACTATAATTATTATACCATGATTGACATAAGCATAAAATTAGGAAACCAAGTGTGCACATAATGAGGAGTCATCCTATCAAGCCTAAATGCCCTCAGGTTTGACAATTAATGAAGTAGAAGGTCCAAGTTATCAATATATACTCTTGATCATAAGAGTTTAAGTGAATTATTTTTAAAGGTGAATCTACTGCTTGTCATTTTGGCACCATTGTTGAAGAGGGTGACACACACTTACATTTTCAATCTTGAAGATGCCTTTTATTGTTTTAAATGCTTTCTAGTTAGTCAGTTTATAAGTTTAGAATTTTTTCTTTATAGATTAAAAGTTGATTCTTGCAAAGGAAAACATTAGAAAAATCCAAAAAAAAAGAACCCTCACGACACTAACCTTGTGCAGGTCAGGGTAAGTAAAAATTCAAAAAAAAGGAAGTAATTTATATGCAACGAGAATGAGATCAACAAAGAAGGTTCATAAAAAAGAGAATAGTTACTGAAGGATCAATAACACCTCCTACATCCAAAAGAGGGAACTGATAAAAAATGAATATAATATTGGGTACACACTATAAGAACAAAGATTCTTGACTGAGTTATTAGTAAAAGTTAGAGAAAAATTTGGTACCTCTGAAGGAGATCATCTAGAAGAGCCCACTTCACCACCCCACACTCAAGAATCCATATTTTAGTCCCCTCTTCTATCTACCAAAATAATTACAAAGATACCTACCACACCTATCCACTCTACCAAGAAAGACTTCCAACATTGGTTGACAATGGCTAACATGGATGATCAACAAGCTAAAAATGTTGCTAATGAATTAGAAACTTTTGAGTTTCCTATTCATACCACTGTAGGTAATGCACCTATGAAAAACATCTCTCAATCATCCCTCCCTAACTTTAAGGGGAATCCAAATGAGGATCCAAACACATTTATATTTGAATTATATGTTTAATGCATATGTTATGACTACAATAGGGATGATCATAAGCTCAAGTTGTTTCCTACCAAATTGAAGGATGCAACTCTAATACGGTTCATGGGACTTGGAAGAGATGCAATATACACATGGGATAAAATAAATGACAAATTTATGGGAAAATACCAATATTGTTTCACTGGAATAAATTTTATAAGAGTTGATATCTTCAAATTATAATAAGAGGATGAATCTTTGGAGGATAATCTGGAATGATTCATGTTTAGTCTTCAAAAATCCATGCAAACTACAATGGATATAGAATCCATTAAACTCATATTATTAAAAGGGGTGAGATAAGATTGATTATAATCACTTGACCTCATGTGTGGAGGAGATGCATCATCTTTTTCCTTTGATTATCTCCAACCATTATGCAAAAACTACTCGAGGTATATATTGTACGAAACCTTTAGTATCAGGGTACTTCCTATAGCTAGTAACAAGATCTATAAAAATGAGGTAAATAATTTATTGTAGGTTATGAATTAAGACATTATAATCCACATGGCCACCCATCTAGATATATTACATATGAGGAAGAAATCAGAATAAATGGAACAAGCCATGACAATCTACTTCTTAGAATGTAGGAAGAAGAAAGCTGACTACAATTGCCATTCTATTAAATCTAAAGTAGATAACATAACTAAGGAAATTCTTAAGATTGTAGAGCTACATGTAATAAGAGGTGACATAAATCATATATTCTATGTGGCCAAACATAGACAATGGCCACCTATACCATAATTTCCATGTATGCCATCAAATGCTACATTTTATGGAGCTCAATTTTCCAATACTCCTAATTTTAGCTTAGGTTCTTGGCCAAACATGCCTTGGTCATAAAAAAAATTATGGAATTATCCTTAGAGCTAGTCATGGATGTCTCCTAATTAGTTACAATCTCAAAATCAATATTGGAAGTCTCAATCAACCACCCAGCCTTGGTCATATCCCTCCAATCCTTGGTAGCAGCCATGGAGAAATAACTAGAACCTTGGATCTCAGCAATAGCAATTGCAACTACCAAAACAATAAAATTTAATGTCAAATACTCAAGCACCTGCTAGACCAATGTAATTTCCTTCCTAACCAGTACCTAATCCTACCAATAAATTGGCTCATCCAACACAATCCATGTAAAAAATGCAATATACAACATATAATTTGGATATTAATGACCTACACCTTTGTTTATGATGAATTCTTCCACAACCCAACTCACATGTGGTCACAAAACATATTGAACAACCTCTGAATACTCATATTAATCCACTTCCATCCACCACTACTCCTGAGTCAAAAGAACATGAAAATAGAAGGAATATTATCATCCTCCATTTATTGAGATGTTGAGTATCCAACAACCTAAGCTAGAGCCATAATATGACCTTTTAGGCCAATTAAAAAATATGTGTAAAGATTATTCTCTTTCAAGTTATAAAATATGTCCTAATATACACCAAAGTTATTAGATAACTATGCTTAAAGAAATTAGGGAGGAAGAAGAATGAACCCAAGATAATACATGTTTTTGGTCAAATTGCAAATATTATGCTAGGAAACATAGCAACACCCAAATACTTAGACCCCGGTAGTCATGTAGTCAACATTAATATCCACAGACAACCCATCTATAATACATTGATAGATTTAGAAGCATCCATTAATGTTATGACTATGGAAACCATGCACAAGTTAGGGATTAAAACTCTATGTCTAATGCTGGCTATCTTGAAAATGGTTGATAGGTTAATCATTAAACCAAAAGGAATCATATAAGACCTTATCATTACCATTGATTCATGGAAATATTCAACAAACTTTATCATCCTGCATCTAAAGAGAAATTTAGGAGGTTACCCTCTAATATTAGGTAGGCCTTGGTTGGATACTATTGATGCTTACATTGGTTATAGGTTTGGTAAAATGATCATTTTTAATGGAAATGAAACCAATAAATTGGTTCTCTACCCTCTGGCCTAGCCTTCCCATGATAATGAATCACCTTGGGTGGATGGGCTTAAACATGTAGTCTCTTTGTAGACATTATGCACATTTACCCATATTATACCTTTACAAGAGCAAGAGGAAGGTATTAGCCTTTCCAATATCCTATATAAAACCCATTAGAGATATCTTATAGCCAAAAATACTTTGGAATTATACCTTGTCCTCTGCAAAACAACTTTCTTGAGACTAGCCCAACTAATGCTACAAGAAACATCAAAACATTCCACCAATTGATTCCTCATCACTACATCTATGATATTTTACTATATAACATTGAGATAATGATTTATTTATTTAAGTGGAGATTATACAAATCAAACCCATTAATGTCAATAAATCCCTAACACCTCGGTAAGAAAACCAACTGCTTGTAGTACTTTAACAACATAAAATAAAATTTACATGGGATTATTATGATATGAGAGGGATTCCCTTAGACTTATGCGTGCACCATATCTATATCAAGGAGGAATTTAAGCCTATTAACCAACCCTAGAGATGAATTAATCCTTTAGTTAAAGATATTATTAAAATTGAGTTGTAAAAAATTTTGGATATAAGATTTGTCTACCCCATTTCTGATAGTCAGTGGGTATCCCCCTTAGTGATTGTGCTTAATAAAGGAGGGAAATGATGTATTTGCATATACTATACATAATTAAATGTAACTACTAGGAATAATCATTTTCCTTTGCCATTTATTAACCAAGTGCTTGATAAGTTAGCAGGGAATAATTACTTCTCCTTTCTTGATGGATTCAGTGGCAATAACCAAATAAGGATAGAACTTGAGGAACAAGAGAAAACCACTTTCATGTATCCTTTGGGAAAATACACATATCTAGTACTACCATTTATCCTTTGTAATGTTTTAGCTACCTTTCAAATGGATGACTTAATCACATTCTCTAATATTTCTCATGACTATGTGTAAATCTACATGGATGACTTCATAGTCTATGGGAAGAAATTTTAAGAACATCTTGCAAGCCTTGAGAAAGTCCTACAATGTTGCCAAGATCACGAAATATCCTTAATACATGAGAAGTATTACATGCTAATGATTGAGCTAATTATTCTAGGACATCACATTTCACCTTCAGGTATCAAGGTAGACCTAGTGAAAATTAGCATCATCAAAGACTTACCTACACTAAAGAAGCAAAATGATGTAATAAGGTTTATAATCATGTTGGTTATTATAGGAGGTTCATCAAAAAATTTAGTAAGATTACTACTCAATTATCGATTTTACTGACTAAAGATGTTGACTTTGATTGGATTGATGATTATCAAATAACTTTTCAACAACTCAAGGTCCTTCTCATAATAACCCCTATTATGAAGGGGACTAATTGGAATAATCCTTTTCATATCCACATACATGCCTCTAGCACCACCTTAGGGGCTATCCTTGGCCAAAAAGATGAATTTTTGAGCTATGATATCTATTTCATCAGCAAGAATATTTAAGGGGCTAAGCTCAACTACATTGTAATAGAGAAAGTTCTTGTAGTAGTGTATGCTATTAAAAAATTTAGATGCTACGTTATAGGAGACCAAGTATTCATCCACACAAATCATAAAAAAATTATGTATTTAACAAACAAACTTGTTGTAATAGGAAGAATAATTAGATAGCTACTTTTGCTATAGGAATTTGACATTACCATTGTAGACAGGCCAGGTAAGGATAATGTAGTTGCAGATTTTTTTATCTTGGTTAAAAAATGATGAACAAAGTCCTATTAGTGATAATTCATTTCTTGATGAGAACCTATGTGTACTAACCATTTAGACCCCTTGATTTACAGACATTACTAACTATCTTCCTACATGCTCATTACCACAACACTTTTCACCAAAGGAAAGACAACATTTGATTCAAAAGAGTAGACACTATTCTTTGATTGTAGGATATCTCTTTATCATTGGTCTAGATTCAATTATGCATAGGTGAATCTAAGAGTATAACGCCTATGACATTCTTTGATCATGTCATGATGAGCCCTATGGGGGTCTTTTTTCTAGAAAGAGGACTGCTACGAAGATACTTACTGTAAGATACTACTAACCTTCCTTTGATAAGGATGCCATTATTTATGCTTGCTGATGTCACTAATGTCAATTTATATGGAAAACCATACACTCTAATGAAATACCATTACATCCACAACTAGTTTTTGAACCTTTTCATAAATGGGGGATTGATTTTTTAGGTCCCATAGATCCTAAATCTAACAACAAAGAATATATACTTATGTGCACTGATTATGTCATAAAATGGGCTGAGGTCAAGGCCTTAACACATGATCGAGATGAAAAGTGGATAAGTTTTTGTATGAAGAGATCTTCACCCATTATGGAGTGACAAGATATCTAGTCACAGATCAAGGACCATAGTTTACATCAAATCTCATAGTTGCTTTGGTGAAAGAGTATGAAATTAGGTACCAGAAATCCACTCCTTACCACCTATAGTAAAATGGCAAAGTTGAATTCACAAATAGAGAGATATAAAATATATTGACTAATATTTTCAACCTACATAGGAAATATTAGTCCACTCATCTTCCAGAATCAGTCTAGGCTTATAAGATCACCTAGAAAACCACAATTGGGTTCACTCCTTATGAACTAGTTTATGGTAAGAAGCTTGATCTACCAATTGAATTTGAACACAAAAAATTGAGGACAACACTTGAATTTGTCTTAGATATATCCTGATCTTATTAAGACCAAATCATGTAACTGAATGCATTAGATGAAATAAGGAAAGAAACACTTTATCATATTGAAGTTTTGTAGAGACAACAAATTGGTTGGCATGACAAAAATATCAAGACTAAAAGTTTACAACCCAGTGATTGGGAACTAATCTTTGATTCTAAACACAAAGATCATAAGGGTAATATTTATTCCATATGTATTGGGCCTTATGAGATTGATCAAGTATTTGATAATGGAGGTATGAAGCTCATGACCATTGACTATGTTCAGTTAAGACTACTTGTTAGTGGCCATAGGATCAAGATGTATAGCAAGCCATTTTTTAAGGATACTTTTACTTTACAACTTGTTGAGGATAAACATCCATCTCTCTCTCATGAAAAATATCATCACATTCCTATAGAATAAGGGTATTTATGTGAACCCTTCTATAACATTTTTCATGAATAGTAGGTTCTTGTAGCCAAAAATAATTCATGCATAATGGATTGGTATAGGTTAAATAAAATTTTAAATATTATTTTACTTCAATCCCAATTGAGTTAGGACCAAAAAATTAATAAAAAATAAAAAAATTTAGCAATGAAAACCTTTGAGCATTGTTGATGACTGTTGGTCCAAAAATTAGTTTACTAGTTGACTAACATCTGTATAAAAAAATCATAAAACATAAAAAATATATATCAATACAATTTGCATTTCCATATTTTTAGATTTCAAATTCATTTTTTGGGATAAAAAATCACTTTTTTTGTTTCTACAAATCTTGTTATTGTAGGATGAATTCTTGTCCCTATAGGATGAAATCATGTTTATACAGGATGTATTTTATTACTACAAGTTTATTTCAGTTGTTTCATGATGCATTTTTTCTTTCTAAAAATAGATGATGGATGCTTCAAACTTAATTTTCATCCACCAATGACTTCCATGCAATAATTCATAAAGATGTTAATGATATAAGAAGGGATGCACCATTATTTACTTCCTTCATACAACATTTTTCTTCATCCTTGCATGAATCCTTACAAGCACTAAGAATATTATCCTAAGTCACTTAGATGCATCAATACCTTTGTATGCCTACGTCACATCTTGTTGGAAATTTTTCCACCTATTTGGCATGACCCAAAAATTCTTACCACTCATGCATTAATATAGGAGGTAATCATAGGCTAATCAATAATTATTTTTAATCATTACATCATATGGCTTAATTATTCTTTGGTTATAGTTATTTAATACTATCATCATCCCATTAATTATTAATTCAAGCCCATATTGAAGCAATATTTTAACCTACCTACTGATATGACCATTGTACTCTCCCATCATATAATCTATCTCCCATCCATATGAATAGTCCCTTCAAACATACAATCCCTATGCCCATTGTGGTCAAGTGACCACATTAGGTTGGGGGGTATTTTACACATATATTTGGATATTTCCTTTTCAAAACCAATTGAATAATTCTATCACTCCTCTTTTTGAAGCCACAACCATCACTACCATTTTAGATCTCTACTCTAGAATATAAATTCTAAAGTAAAACCTTATCCTATAGCCATGGGAGGATATTTTATCAAGCATGAACCACCTAACCTTTATCCTCTAATAAAATAACTAGACATCATGGCCTTGTTTCAAAATGTAGTATGATTCACATATTTTGAAAAGGTAAATGCTTTCAACCAAGGAATTTGCTAGATCATTATATAATAATTTGGAAACAATCAGATGTATGGAGATCATATTAAATGAGACAGTAATCAATAGGTAACTAGATTATCTTGAATAGGAGAATTATGGCAAGAAAAATTCAATACAGATGTAGAAAGGTAGAAATTATGTAGAGCCAATGAGTGATTGGAAACCTCCCATAAAGGAACTACATGTTTATCCTTGCCAATTAGATGGACAAGAGAAGTTGTCTTCATTTTTTAGTATTTTACCTGTGAAGGATAATATTATATACTACATGGAGTGCATTTTAAGTTCATGAACCATCTACATCATGGCATTTTGATAAACACCGCCAATTTATTTTTAAATTTTCTCACAAGAATGGCTACTACATTTCAAAAAGGTAACCCTAAATCTCTCTCCCATCATTTCACAATTCAATTGATTGTACAATATTGTTTGCATATAATTAGGCCCAATTTAAGTTGGGGAGATTTTTTGCAGTTACCTACAATTTCAAAAAGTGGTAATGAGGAAGAAGGTAGTAGAGAGGTAGGAGTCGAGGGGTTGAAAGTAATAGTAGAAGCAGAAGAAGAAATAAGAATAGAAGAAAGTCTTCCTACATATACAAAAGAACTTGTATAAGATGACCTTCCTACAACTACATAAGAACCTACAAAATATGACCTTTCTATAGCCACACAAAAACCTGTAAGGCAAAAAAAGTCTTGTAGCATAAACTTTAGATATAAAGGAGACCATGAAGATGAGAAGGAAACTAATCATCCAATCTGATTTTTAGACATATAAATAAGGAATTATTCATGTAATTAAGGCACTTAAAAATTCCAAGGTTACAATAGCTTCACATAGATTTCATTGATTAAGAGGTAAGACGAGAAGAAGCCTAGTAACTAAGGCCCCTAAAGTTATAAAAGTTAGTAAGGATTCAAAGGAAGAAAAAAATAATGCTTTGGTAACTAGTGGTGAGGCAACATTTATTTCTTTTAGTTTTGAATAAATAGAACCAGACGTTGAATAAGAGTGTTCCCAAAAAGAGGATATATAGGGCCATATGGAAATAGAGAAAGAAGAACAAGTCCATGTACCTTTGTAAGATGAATTTCCTACCTTAGAGAAAGATACTCAAGAAATTGAATGGTTGAGAAGGAAGACACAGGGCCAACCTATAAATTATTTGGATACATTGGCTATAATAGCTTCATAATTGCAACCATCTATAAACACCCATCTTACAACCAGTACTTCTCAGCTTCCTATAGTTGAAATGCCATAAGTAGTATCCAAAACTATTCAAATAGAAAGGTATAGTCCTTCATTTGACATATCCTCCAGCATGATGGTATATATAGATAAATGGTTTGAGAAATTTGGGGAGTTGAAAGAAGAGAATGTGAAATTAAATAAAGAAGGCAAATTTAGAGAAAAGATCACCAAACTACAAAGTAAGATTGAGGACATGGCCAATATTACCTAGGCACTCTTTTATTTCAAACCTCCTACCAAGGTCTATTCATTTTATTTAGAATAAAAATGGCATAAATTTAGGTTTATGAGAAACTATTATGATTTATCTTGTGAATTATTGGACCCACTATCTTTATTTCAAGTATATTTTGAAATTTCAACTAAAGTTCAAGGTCAATTATGTGAATTTTATATTTATGACTATGTTGTGCCCCATAATAGAGAATGTAATCTCAATTTGTATATAGCAGATGTCATTTTAAAATCATTATCAACATATTTTATTAATGAGCATAGATGAGGCCAAAAACTGGCCAATTAGAGAAAAAGAGAATGAAAGTAAAATGATCATAAGAAGTGAATCAAGAGAACCTGAAGTTGTGATGAAAGATTGGGATAATATCATGAAAAGGTAAAATGTTTAGTTTAGTTTTATGAGGAACAGTGAAGCAACCCAAGATTTTTACTTAGGATTGAGAACCTTCATTGGTCCAAAAACACAACAATCCTATTTGTAATGGTGCAAAGAACTCACTTCCAAGTTGAATAAAAAAGAACCATATTCTCCTTATAATATGAAGGTAGTTTTTGATATAATACAAAGA
Source organism: Torreya grandis (assembly GCA_037957365.1). Lineage (NCBI taxonomy): Eukaryota > Viridiplantae > Streptophyta > Pinopsida > Cupressales > Taxaceae > Torreya > Torreya grandis. Next base: position 3,431,336 of record JARHVA010000845.1, read on the forward strand.
TATATCATGATTGTAGGTAAATTAGAAGTAAAGCTCTTGGCCATAATGTTTTATCCTCCTTTATTCTGGTATCCTATACTATATTGGAAAGGAAATATTCCATTAGATAAATCAAGAGAAGTCAAAAGCTTAAGTAATATGAAAAAAAGTAAGGTTTTTATGGACATCTACCCAATGGTTTTGTCGACCCTATGGATTTTAGAGCTACATGTGAATTTGAAATGAACATGTTGGTTGCTTAGGGATGAGAAACATCATAAGCTGGGAGGTGTTATGAGACCCATAATTGGTATGATTTATGTACCCATTTGCTTGCATATAACCTTCCATCTTTCCATGCTTTTAAATTATCCCTTGTATATCTTTACCATAAATAGACATAATAAATGAATGTCATTATATTACTATATATCTTTGGGTAATTGGATTATTGGATTGTAAAATAGAGTATAAATAGTTATATTTTATTTTATGGTTTCTTTCTCTCTATGTTAAAGATGCTTTGATAAACATGTATATTCCTAGAAACAGTTGATAGTGCATCCTGCAATAAAAGGAATCTATGACATAACATTCTATATCCATTGAAAATCTTAGCCACAAACATCAAAAATAGATTTTAAGGGATAAATATTTTGTAACAAATCTAGAAGAAGTTATAACAACCATGTAAATATAGAAAATGTTAGTGAAACCAAAGCAAGGAGATTCGACTGGACTCAAACTGGCCAAACAAATCAAACTTGTCATGTAGCTAGGTAGTATATCTAGGGAATGTAATCTATTAGATAAACATGACCACATCTATTATATATTCAATAATAGAATTTTGAAAATAATAATCAGTTAATAGTAAGATATTAATTGATAATAAGCAATTCAAGAAAACAACAATATTTTAATTCCTTTAGTAATCTTTAATTATTACATGACGTATTTATAAAAACATCATTCTATATTAAAAGCAATTTTGTGTTAAGAGAAGGATTAGAGTTTAAGACTAAATTAGAAGGACCCCCTTTGGATGTTTTCATACAAAGATCTACCTCATTAGTTAGATAAGTATTTTGTTTACTATTGTATTATCAAGTTGATTTCTATATGATTACTAGTTTTTATTTTAAATTGTGTGATTAAATTAAAGAATCTTCCAAAATAACAATTCATATTCTATTATTTAATTCCCTACAAGTTTTTTTTTCCTTTTGTATATTTTTTTCCTTTACTATAATTCTTAGACCATGATTGGCATAAGCATCAAATTAGGAAACTGAGTGTGCATATACTGTGGACTCATCCTATCAAGCCTAAACATCCTCGATTTTGATAATTAATGAAGTAGAAGGTCTAAGTTGTCAATAAATACCTTTGCTAATAAGATTTTAAGTGAAGTTTTTTGAAAGGTGAATATATTGCTCCTCACATATCAAATCTTAGGAAGAGAGCTCCTCAAGAATACAACAAAAAGAAGAAGACACCATACATGCCAAGGTCTAGATTAACATAAAGGAATAATATGTATACAAGTGAAATTAAATGAGGCCCAATGATGTCATAATGGAAATACACAAGAAAATCTATTTTTATTTGGATACATATTCAAACTAGACAATGTTTGAAGTTCCCAAAAATGCAAGATTTAATCCTTCAGTAGATGCCATCGAAAGGAGATAATTTTTATTCATAAACCATATGCACATGAGTGATGTGTAAGTAAGGATTATGGTGGTGAAGTTATCTATAAAGGTTTATAGGAAATGTTTTTTAAACAACACAACCTGTAATAAATAAAGGTATAAATAATAAAGGTATCTCAAGAACTTAAAGAAGAAAAGAAGAAAAACTCCTCAATATAAATTTCACTCGAGGAAGAGTAGGTGAAGTAAGTATAATCAAAGCATGATATATCTACTATGGATCTTAAATCCATAATTTCATGTGAATGGCTCATGAAAGATCAACCTAGCTTACTAGATGGAGATGATATAGCTTAGGGCAAACACCTAGAAAAATTAGAGATAATAATTGATCAACTCCTTAAGAAAGGGAAATGTTTCAGATATGCATGAGAGGAAATAAATAAATACCAAATTGAGTTTTTTTTATAAATTTCAAGATTGCAAGGACATATTGAAAAACCTCTTATAAAGGGTGATGATGGAAAACCAATTATTTTTAAAGTTCTTTTAGAGAAAATCCATAATGAATGTATACATCCATAAAGAATAAAAATAATAGAGTGTGTTAGTAGCCCAAATTTATAAAAATAAAACTAAGGATGAAAACATAAATATTTTTCAGTAAGTCAAAAACATGGTTCAAGCAACAAGTGTGAAGGAGTTTGAGCAACACTTCTTGGAGCTGGAATTGAAGACTATTAATAAAGAGAGATTTCTTAATTAAAAATAAAAAACCCACTAAAAATAAAAATAATTTAAACTAGTATATTAAATATATCCAAGATAAACCTATAGCATTAAGGGGATTGGGTTCCCAAAAAAGAGTGTCTCAGAAGACATTCAAGGTATGCTAACAAGATGGACCATGATGCAGGAGCTTCATCACTTCATTTGTGTTATTTGGAATATTTTTCTTTGATCAAATGTTTTAAGGTCAATTAACATGTTTATATTGAATAAAATGGTTTTATGAGTCTTAAATACACTTTTTAATGTTCTCCAAGAGTTTATAAGTGTCTAGGTAATCTAGATTTTCAAATTGGCATTTTCCCATCAATTTCTAAAATTTGAATTTTTGAAAGGTTTTGGTCTAGTTTGGGTATGGTAGGAATAATTTAAATATTAGTCAAGGTTCCAAGTGATTGTGAAACATTAATAAATATTCCATGGTTTATACCATGGGCCATAGGTCACAAATGTATAGAAAATCAACTATGGTGTTGGTGTCAATGTGTAATTTGCTTGCAAGTGACCGTTGGAAGGTCAAGAGTTAGATTGGTTATAGTTGACATAAAACTTGTAAGTTTTGTTTTTGAGTTATTTATTAGGGTGAATTATAGGTAATAGTTCTGATATACAATAATATAATGAATGTAATGTCTTATTTTTGGCAAGTAGTGGACTATAGTCCTTATTTTATGATTGTGTGTGTGGAAAAATGAATGTGTTTTGAATATTCATCAAATCAAGACTTAATAAATATGTATTTTTGTGATTAATAATTTATTTGGTAAGTTTATTTAACATTTTTATAAAGGATCTCAACATTTTTTTATAAGTTTCAAGGTATTTTTTCAAGTGGTTCAATGTTGTAGACCAATGTACTACGTTTCCTATGTTTAGGAGATAATAAGTGTTTTATGTATGAATATAATATAAAATATAAGGTGTTAACAATTATTTTATGGTTTTTATGACATATTTTCAATGTTATTAATTTGAATATATCAATTTACACTCTTTAAACAATGTATGTTTTTTTCTTACTTTGCTAAACCCTGTGTTAGACTGTGATTGCATAGATAATTAGGTCAAGAAAGTAAGGTAAAAGTTGAAAGATGGCATGAGTGTGGAAATAAATAATTTATAAAATTTAATTAGATTAAATATAAATATTAACAAATATTCATAGTTCCTTGAAATTTTTAGGGAGCATAAGACCTCAATCTTTTTCCTCTTGGACCCTGTAGACTGTGACTATGTGCACAATAAGAGTAAGAACATTGGTTATTTGTTGAGTATAAGATTTAATATATATATTAAATAATTGGATAGGTTGTATGGATGTTTAATATACCTATAAAAATAATCATAATTGTTTGAAATTAGACTGAAAGGGTAATGAATAAAAATTCCTTCTCTCAAGCACTCACAAACTCATACAACCCTGAATTAGGGTTTAAATATACAATTACAATTTTTTAACATTATAATTATTAAAAATTTGTAATTTGATAGGTGTACATACATGTTAAATTATTTTTAAGGTCTTTATTTGATCGTGTACATATACATATAGTTGTAGAGGATTGAGTGTGGTCAGGTGTAGGAAAGGCCTAATTAGGCCTATACAGGGACCCAAAAGGCAATGAATAAGCAAATTACAAGAAAAATGAAGCCAATAAAATTCATATAATGAGGAAAAAGATATATGGTACTATTAAATAGTATGATTTTCTCAATTATCAAAGGGTACTTTTACTTTTCCATACTAGAAGGCCTTAAAAAAGGATACAAGGACTAGATATTAAGAAGGCAGAACTTGTATAGGAAAAGAGAGAAATGATGAGGGGTTTTTTAATGGAGTGATGGGAATAATTAGAACATAATTATAATTATAAAGGTGATAAGTTTCATTAAATAATCATATCATCCATGAACCATTGAATGAACAAAAAAAAACAATGAACCTTTGTCTAAAGAGTGGATATTGGAATAAGGAGAGGTGTGAGATTGTTTGAGTATTCATATGCATCATTTGGTATAAAATATTAGTACATATTTGGAAGGTAGGAAGGAAAAATTTAATGTAGAGGATGAGGATAAATAATAGACCAAATGAGGTTTCAAGTAGTGGATGTAGTGGTAGTGAAAGTAAGAAATTTACAGGCAAGGTTACAAGCCAAAATGTTGGCTCAGAGAAGAGAGATGAATAGAGGTGATGTTAGTGAGGGAAAGGATGATATTTATCATGAATAAGTATTATAGGAAGGAGATTAAGGTATATTTTAATATATGTTCATTAGATCAGTCCTTGGAGTGACTTCAAAACCCAAGATGGAGGTGCCCATGTATGAGGGTAGTTGTAATGTGAAAGAGTTTGTTGATTAGATCATAAACATGGATAAGTATATTGATTATGAAGAGTTTAATGAGAAAAATAAGGTGAAATTTTAAGTAACAATTCTGAAGGGTCATGCATCCTTGTGGTGGTATGGGATATAGGAAGAGAGAAGGGGAAAAGAGAAGATAAGGTCATGGCATAGAATTGTGGCCAAGATGAAAGGAAAATTCAAGCCTAAGGACTATCAGACCCATTTGTTTAGGAGGATAAAAAATATGAAGAAAAAATTTATGATGTTGAAAGAGTACACATAAGAATTCTATAAGTTGACCATTTGAGTAAGACACATAGAAGAGGATGCAGACAAGGTTGCTCAGTACATGAATGGATTGAAGTTTGTCATTCAAGATGAGATAAGCATATTGTCACCTAGAATAGTTAAGGAGTCCTATCAAGATGCATTGAGGGTAGAGGAGAAGTTTTCAAGAAGGAAAAGTCAACTAAACAAAGGTAGAGGTGGTAGAAGATATAGAGGTAGAGGCCAACAAGAAGGAAGAGGATATATAGGTAACATGAATCAATGGAAAAGTTAGAATAAAGAGGCTGGAAATAGTTTTGAGAGTTCAAGACCATAAATAGAGGTAGATATGGGTATATATGTAGAAGATCATATGGTATATGAATAGGAAATAATTTGAAGGTAAGTGATTAAAGTATAAAAAATTTGTAGGGCATAAATCATATGAGTGTCTTGAAGATTTTTGAATTGGAAGCTCTTAGAGTGAGAGTAGAAACAAAGTGGTTCAACAAGAAGAGGAGAGTGTAGATGCATTACAAAAATATTTGGAAAAACCTAAAATAGGGGATAGCCATGCATGAAGGGAGATCCAAAACTTATACTATTTAGAAGGAATGATACAAGCACACACTAAACCCATTTAAAGATAATTAAGCATGGAAGAAAACTCTAGGTAGTGTGATGATGTTTGGATAGGAGTACTTACCAAAGGAAGTGTTGTCTCTAAATATTGCACCCTAAAAGAGGGTTGTTCAAGCCTCCTCTAGATTTGGGCAATGTTGAGACATTTCTAGGCCTATGGGTATGCCTATAAGTGGAAATGAACATCTAGGTTGAAAGGGATAGCTCCCTATATTAGCTTTTTTTTTCAATAAAACTGTTGAACTAGTTTATATGAGTGAAAAAAGTCAGAGGTTTGTATAAATGAAAAGCCTAGTCTAAAATGGTGATACACCAAGAATTAGTATCCAAATGTATGCCCTATACTTATGCACAATACAATAGAATATAGTGTATACCTCAATCTATAGAAGATTTCAATGTAAGTATTTCAATGTAGAGACAAAATAAATGAGATCACACAAGGTAAATAACTAGAAAGACAACTTGTATAGTCCAAAAAGGGGTTACACATGTGCAAAATATCATACAACTAGAATGTACTTTGCATGACCTATTGGATCAAATATTTGCTTAAAAGCATGAAGGATAGAGAACAGAAGAATAAAACATCACTTATTGTCACTTTGTGTCTCTTACATGCCTAGATAAATGTCCAAAACTTAGAAATAAAATATACTTATGCTTCTTTTCTCAAAGGCAATAAAATGGTAAAACATTCCAATAGTGCTTCACCATACTATCTATGGATGATAAAATAAGATCCCAAGGGTCTTATTTATAGCAAAAGAGGGAGAGAAGAGAGATCTCTTAGGTGCCAAAATAGAATCCTCAAAAATGGTTTGCCATCACCATCCTAGTGAAACTGATTCTTGCTACTCTCTCATTTAGTTGGAGTTTATCCTTCTCTTTGATTTACCCTCTTGAAATGACCAGGATCACTACAAAAATAATAGTGAGATGACCCTCCATAAGAAATGGCTTGGATTGCTGCTATGAACCTTAAATTCCTTGAAATCTTTCATGTTTTGCATTGTAGACCCGTTTGGGTTTTTTGAATGGCTTTACTTATAAAACCTATAAGTCATGCATGTTGGGAAACTCAATTTGAACTATCCCTACTCTTTTGGGTTTTTTTATTGCTTTTAATTATAAAAGTTTATAAGCAAAGCTCTTTTGAAAACCCAATTTTGCTTTGCTTAAGACCCTTTTAGGTTTTTTGAGTCCTTCTACTCCTTGCTTTCTCCTTTGGGTTCTTTAAGGCTCCTTACTTATAAAATTCATAAGTCAAGCACGTGACAAATCTTGATTTATATTGTAGAGTCATTCATGTTTTCCCAGTCACTTCACTTCTTAATTGAAGACTTTGGGCATGAAATTGATATCTTGTGGCATGTCACCACATTTCACCCCAACAGCTAGTTCCTTACATTAAATTTGATATCTTATGACATGTCACCAATGTGAACCCAATGGCTAGTTGGCCACCCTAAATTTGGCATCTTGTGGCATGTCATGTCTTTGAACCCCAATGGCTAGTTGGCTACATAAAATTTGATGTCTTATGGCATGTCATGGGAATCCATTTGGGTTAGGATTATTATTTTAAGAAATTTTCCCAAAGTAATTCCTTTAGACAATTTGTCTGAAGAAATTCCTTTGGGAATTTTGGCTTCTGGGCAATGGTTAGTTTCCTTTGGGAACTTTTCCCGAAGGACACTTCTGAAAGTGTCCTTTGGAAAAGTTTTAAAGGACACCTGGGTAAAGGCACAAGGTCCCTTCATAAAATTTTGAAGGGTATTTCTAAAGGAAATGGCTCTTTGAAACTTTTTTGAAGGGCATTTCCATGGATAAAGGGCCCTTCAGGAAAAATCTTGAAGGGTAACCTTGGAGAAAATGGGAAAGAGTGCCCTTCAAAAAAAATTTGAAGGGTCACTTGGGCAAAAATTACCCTTCAAAAATTTTCTGAAGGGTCACTTGGGAAGAAAAAATAAGGTGAAGTGCCCTTCAATTTTTTTTTGAAGGGACACTTAGATGAAAAAGTTCCCTTCATAACTTTTACAAAGGGTCACTTGGACAAAAAGTGCCCTTCAAAAAAGTTTGAAGGGACAATTGGGTAAAAAATTTCCCTTTAAAACTTTTTCAAAGGGTCACTTGGACAAAAAATTACCTTTGGAAAAGTTCAAAGGGACACTTGGGAAAAAAAGTGCCCTTCAAATTTTTTTCAAAGGGTCACTTGGACAAAAAGTGCCCTTTAGAAAAGTCTGAATGGACACTTGGGAAAAAAAGTGCCCTTGAAGGGTCACTTGGACAAAAAGTAACCTTCAAAAAGGTCCAAAGGGACACTCGGGGAGAAGGCAAGGCAAGAAAGGCCCTTTATAAAAGTTCCAAAGGGCACTTCAAGGGAAAATAAAGCAATAAAGGCTAAGGCAAACAAGGCAAAGGGAAAAAACAAAGAAAAAGGGAGAAGACCCTGAACTAGGAAAGGCCAAAGGGAAAAGACAAACAACTAACCAAGTGACCAAGCATAGAAAATGAGCAAGGGAGAAATGAAAAGAGCCAAAGGGAAAACACAAAATGGTCATGCAGAAAATGGTCAATAGGAAGTTAGTTTCAATAAGGAGGATAAATGTATGATAGTTGAAATCAAGAGCTGAATTGAAGAGAGTGTAGTTCAAATTTCCCAAGAAATGGAAGAAGAGGAGGTAACAATTGAGAATCATTTTGAGGATTTGGTTACAAGTAACACAGAGCTATTAAACTTAGACTAGCAAGGTGAGTTATTTTCCAATGAATACTTGGTAGGGTTATTTGTAAGTTTATCCTATTACATATCCTTCATGAAAATCAAGGAGTATCTAGAAGACTTTATTGATAAAGTGGGAATGTTGAGAGAATTGTCCATATAAAGAGAAGTCATTGACCAGGTAAAGAGTGAAAAAATAAGAGGAGGATAATTAGGTTACAAAGGTTGAGAGTCTTGTAGGACAGAAGATGGAACCATCAATAATAATCTAATAAGTAGCAGAAACAAGCTTAGAAATGACAAACATGTCAGAGAAAAATTTTAGTTTCAAAGAAGACAAGAAAAAGGATATTTTAATTTATTTGTGTGTTCCATGTGTATTTTTGTTGTAGGATAACACCAATAAGTTTAATATGGTTAGGTTGGAGATCAATGTGTAAGAAGCTAAACTCAAAGGAGAAAGCAAGGTGGTATTAGTCCAAGCACACGGAGGTCTATGTGTCACTCAAAGACCTTAGGATCCAAGAGGAAGTAAAATTTCATAGATGGAGTAAACTAAAGAGAGAAGTTTTTAGGATAATCACAACACAATATTAGGTTAACTTTCAAGAAAAGTTCTTTTTTGCACCTTAGTAGTATGATGTAGGAGCATCATCACTTCACTTGTGTTGTCTAGGCTATTTTTATTTAATAAATTTTTTTGAGGTTAATTAGAATGTTTATAGTGAGTATAAGGGTGTTATTAGTATTTAAATACACTTTTTAATGTTTTCCAAGTGTTTATAAGTATCTAGGTAATCTATATTTTCAAATTGGCATTTTCCTACCAATTTCCAAAATTTGAATTTTTGAAAGGTTTTGGTCTAGTTTAGGTGTGGTAGGAGTAATTTTAGGAGTAATCAAGGTGTGAATTGATTATTTAACATTAATAAATACATAATATATCTATACCATGGGCCATAGGTCACAAATTTATGCAAAATAAACTTTGGTGTTGGTGCCAATGTGTAATTTGCTTGCAAGTGATTATTCGAAGGTCAAGAGTTAGTTAGAGTGCTTATAGTTGATATAAAACCTTTGAGTTTTGTTTTTAAGTTATTTATTAGTATTAATTAAAGGTATGAGGTCCAATATCCAATAATATAATGAATTTAATGTCTCAATTTTGTAAAGAAGTGGACTATAATCCTTGTTTTATGACTCTGTGTGTGGAAGAATGAATGTGTTTTGAATACTCATCAAAGAAATCCTTAATAAATATGTATTTATATGATTCATTATGTATTTTTTAATTTTTTATTAACATTTTTATTAATTGTATCAACCTTTTTTTAATATTTTTCAAGGTCTTTTTTCAAGTGGTTCAATGTTACAGACCAATATACTCTGTTTCTTGTGTTTAAAAGACAATAAGTGTTTTGTGTATGAAGATAATATTGAATACAAGGTGTTAAAAATTCTTTTATGGTTGCTATGAAATACTTTAATTTTTTCTAATGTGACTATGGAAATTTCTAATCCTTAAAAAATGTATGTTTTTGCTTACTTTGCTAAACCCTATGCTAGACTGTGACTACACAAACAATTAGGTCAAGAAAGTAATGTAAAATTTGAACAATGGAATGAGTGTGGAAATAAATCATTTTGAAAAGGTAATTTTATTAAATATATGTATCATAAAATATTCATAGTGTTTTAAAACCATTTTGGAACGTAAGACTCCTCTCAAACCATGCAAATTATGATTGTGTGCACAATAAGAGCAAGAACATTGGTTATTTATTGAGTATAAGATTAAAGATGGAGATAAAACTAATGGATAGGTTTTATGGATATGTAATAGACATATAAAAATAATTATATATTTTTTAAATTGGACTAAAAGGTTAATTAATAAAAATTCCTTCTCTCGAGCACTCACCAACTTAGACAACCCTAAACTAGGGTTTCAATAAACAATTGCATTTTTTTGATGTTAAAACCAGTGAAACTTCTTCAAAATTTGTGATTTGATATGTTTCCATGAATGTTAAATTATTTTTAATTTTTTTATTTTATTTCATAAATATATGTATAGTTTTAGAGGATTGAGTGTGGTTAGGTGTAGGAAAGGCCTAAACAAGGACCTAAAAGACAATGAATAAGAGAATTCCAAAGAGAATCAAGTCAAGAATATTAATATAAGTGAGGAAAAATATATAGGTTACTAATATTATTTTATCAAAGAGAACCTATACTTGTCCTTACTAGAAGAAAAGTCCTTAAAAAAGGCTACAAGGACTATGTATTAAGTAGGCAAAAGTTGTATAGGAAAAGAGAGAAGTGATGAGGGGTTTGTGAATGGAGTGAGAGGTATAATGAGACCATAATGATAATGGTAAACGTGTTAAGGTCCATAAAACAATTAGATAATCCATGAACCATTTAATGATCAAATGAATCAATGAACCTTTGTCTAAAGAGTAGGTATTGGAATAAGGAGAGGTGTGAGATTGTTTGAGTATTCCTATACATCATACCACCTTTGAGAAATAAATAAATTATAATGCCCTTAAATTATTTGATTCAATGAAATAAATCAAAAATTTTGGGTAATTATATATGCATGAAAGAGTAATTGACAAAGAGCACACATAGAAGGAGAACACACATAGGAGGTGAATTGTATCAGAGTGCACAATAGAATGATAAACATGAATTATTGAGGGGCATCCCATTTTTTGACTAAGAGTGGAATTAAAAAAGCACACAAGTGGCACATGGTGAGATGGCTAGATGAGAATAGAGTAGGAGAATCTAGAAGTGAAGTTAGCATGCATGATGGCACTAATACTAAGGAAGAGATGTCCAACACTTAGAATGGATTAGAGAAAGAGATGGAAGGCAAGGTTGAATAAGGGGAATATATTAGCAAGTTGTTCAAGTATGACCAACCAAGTTAGTGTGGGTGATGTTAGCCTAAAATTTTGGATATATTTTTAGTTTATGACCAAGTATAGTGTGGTACCTGTACCTTAAAGTCTCAAAGTATGGCTCACACTAACTAAGATTAGTCTATATGTGTTTATGTGATAAATGTATCCAAGGATCAATGATAGTACTATTAGCCAAATTTGTTACCCTTGTTTTGAAATTTCCTTTGGCTAAGTTTAACATCTCCTATTTGTTTCTAATTTAATTGTAAAAGACTCATGAAAGAAGCCAATTATTTTTCCTTATTTGGAGGCTTTGTTTTAGCCTTGTTCAAATGTTTTACCCTTTTTTATACCTAAGTGTTGTATCTTTTAGAAAGGAATCCTTATCTTCCTTTGTCTTTTCCCTTCAAAGTTTTCCCTTCAGAAAAGTTTTGAAGGGTCTCTCTTTCTTCAGATTGCCCTTCAAATTTTTTCCAAAGGGTCTTTTATCTCTCCAAAGTGCCCTTCAAAAAAGTTTTGAAGGGTCACTTTTTCTTCCAAGTGCCCTTTGGAAAAGTTCTGAAGGACCACTTTGCCTTAAAGTTCCCTTCAAATTTTTTTGAAGGGTCACTTTCTTCTTCCAAGTGCCCTTCAAAACAATTTTGAAGGGTCACTTTGCCTTAAAGTGCCCTTTGAAATTTTTTGAAGGGCTACTTTGCCTCTGAGTTTCCCTTCAGAAAAGTTTTGAAGGGCCACTTCCATTTGAAGTGCCCTTAAATTTTTTCCAAAGGGTCACTTCCTTTCAAAAGTGCCCTTCAATTTTTTCCAAAGGGCCACTTCCCTTCGAAGTGCCCTTCAATTTTTTTTGAAAGGTCACTTCCTTCCAAAAGTGCCCTTCAAAAATTTTCTTAAGGGTCAATTTCTTGTGAAAGTGCCCTTCAAAATTTTTATGAAGGGTCACTTGCTTTTGAAAGTGCCCTTTGGAAATATTTTTTGAAGGGCCAAGCCACGAACAATCCAAATGAATTGTTGCATACTTTTGTCTGCAACAATCCTTCCAACAAGCCAAAGATAAAAGGCCTAAAAAAAGACAAAAATTCTTTCAAGGAAATTGTCTAAAGGAATTACTTTAGACAATTTGTTTGAAAGAATTCCTTCTGAAAAATGCTCAAAGGATATAGGCAAAGAAAAGACAGACAAAAAGTTTGAAGGAATTCCTTCAGATAAATTGTTTAGAAGAATTACTTCAAGAGAAAAGGCTAAAGGAAATAGATTGCAAAAAACCCAAAAGAAATATTCTTGAAGGAATTGTATTGATGAAATGACAAGTTGAGAGACATCAAAATCAACATCATAGACTAGCCATTGGGATTCAAATAGCCCATGATGGGCTGAGGAATGTCAAAATCAGCATCATGAACTAGCCATTGGAAGTAATTAGGTTTGAAAATACCAAAGACTTAAGGCTTGAAAAGCCTGAAGCAGGTGAGTCCCAAAAACCCAAAGTTATCAAAATTGAAGGACCTAAAGTAGAAGACTTTATTTATAAGCTATATAAGTCAAGTAGCCAAGAAAGCTTGAAAAGGTCTTGGTAGTGAAAATCAAGGTTTCAAGGCTACTTAACTTATAAAGCTTGATATAACGGTTGATTCATGATAGGCATATCGACAATGCAAATCAATGATCCATATCATTATAGATAGCCAATAGAAAGATTAATCAATGAGCATATAGATTCCTAGCAATGCCTCTCTAAGGCAAAACTGAATAAAAGTGAATTTTTCCATGCCATTGCACAAATTGACAAGCCAAAGAGAAGTGGTTGGGAATTAAAATAGATTTCTAATAGGTGGCTCCATTGACAAAAACCATTTTAATGCCATCTCTAAATACCTCAATTATGTTGAGTAGCTATTGGAGAAGCATCTTCAAGAGGAAAATCTAAGGGCATTCAATAGATTGGCATGGATCAATTCAAATTTCCTAATGAGCATCACTGGCAAAGTCAATTGTAACCAAAGATGGAGACTTCCAACAGAATTGATTCCTCTCCTTGGCACCAAGAAACTTTCCTTTCTCTCTTCCTTCTGGCTATATATACATCCCATTGGCTAGTGAAGAGGACATCCACATAGTCTATGGTGAATCCCTAATGGAATGATATCACTTTCTACCTTTAAGTGTTAGCATAAGTATTTTCTTTAAGGTTTTATGGATAATTGTCTGAGTGTGCAAGATATGAATAGTGGCAGCATGTAATGATTTTCTATCTTTAGGCCTAGAAATGTTCTAACATTTCCAAAATTTGGGAGATGACTGAACACTCTCTTCTAGGTTACAATATTTGGAGATAATAGTTCTGGCACACCTGGTGGGACCCTAGTTCGTGGTTATTTACACGTCAAGATAAATGTTGGTCTTGACAAATCTAAGTTTGTACTCTTAATACAACATTTTATGACTCCAAAAGGTGAGAATATCTGGTTTTAGATCAATTTTCTCACATTATACTTCATGGTCCTCACTAGGTCATCTAGGACTTTTGATCAAGCCCCTCTAACTAAAGCTCTTGTTTAAGAACAACACCTTAAACCATTCCCAACACTTAGATATACTTGGCAAGGAGGTTTTAGAGAAGAATAAGAAGTTGAGGAAGTTGGAGAAATAGGACATCAAGAGGTAAAAAGAGAAATGGAAAGGCAACAACCTTTCCCAACCTTTAACATGTAAAATCTAATTGGCCTTCTTGCATATGACCCTATTCCTCCCAATGCTACCAAGAGTCTCCCTAGTTTCAAGGGTGAAGGTCTTATTACACCATATGAGCATATTAGAGACATTTAAAACTTTTGTAATTTCCATAATGTCACTCAAGATAATATAACCATTAGATTGCTAACTATATGTCTGAAAGGCAAGGCACTTGATTGGTATAGAACATTGGAAGGTGGATGTATTATAAGCTAGGATGGCTTTGGGGAATTCTTTGTAACCAAATTTGAAAACAAAAGTGACCATACTTTGTTGATTCATTAGTTGAATGTAATAAAGAGAGGTCCTAATGAATCCATGGGGGATTTCAATGAAACGTTTCATAGGACATGGCATAGGCTGCCACCTATCATGAGACCTCCAAGCTTTGTGTTCCCCACGTATCTCAAAGGTATTATTACTAATGTGTCTATTATGTTATAGTCAATGAGAGGTTTCATTCTACCTGATGCATATGAAATAGCCATTGAAGCTGAGAATAACTTGATATAGGCTAGAAAGCTACCTCCAAGAGTTTACATGCCTTTGTTATCTCATAATTCAGTTGAAGCCAAGTGTAACACAAGTTCATAATGCCAATGTGAAGCCAAGAACATTTCCCAAGAAGATGGATAATGTTGTGGACAAAGATGAAGAGATTTGATCATTGCATACTCATCTCAAACAAGCTCAGTTCTAGATGAGTGCACCACCTAATCATAAATATTATCCTCAACAAGGTATAGAGCTCCACCCTAATACAAATACTAAGGGAGAGGAAAAAATAAACAAGGTTATAATAGGCAACCCAATGCTTATAATCCTAATTCCAATCCTCCTGTGAAGGTTGTTATCCTAGTACATGAAAACTTGGTCCAAGGAGATGATCATTTAGACCAATGAGGTTAGCCTCAAGGTTAATTCATGCATGATAATAGAGAAGGAAGCTAAGCTTTGGTGGCACAAGAGGAGACTACTCCTTATGTAACTTTAGAAGAAGTATATCTTATGCAAAGAGATATTTGTGGAAAAGGTAGCAGCCAAAGTATAAGAATGATGAATTTTCAAGCTAAAGATGATTACATGTTGAATCAAAGCATGTTAGTTATATCCAACATAAAAGCCAAAATGAGAGCTTTGGTAGATGTTCCAATAGTATATGTGATTCCAAATGATGTTTCTCCAAGGCCACAAGTTATAAATTCTAGTACATCACCTACTAGTCATGATCCTCAATAAAATTAGAATGCAAATGGGGTTGTCAAGCCTACAATGCAACAAGCTCAAGCTCCCTAACTACTATCAAGAATGCAAGAGAGGGTGAACTCTTCCCCTCTAAACATTGTGATTCATTGAATAATGCTAAGATAAACATATCTCTATGGGAACTCTTACACATGCCTAGTTAAAAATAGCTCTTGCAAGAATAGCTTACAAACATTCATGTAGCCCCTCAAGCTTCTAAACACAATGGTGTGGCTCTTACCAATTCTCCAAATCATATATTGGATCCCTCTACCAAATCTAAAAATCCTCCACCTTTCTACCTCACACTCATTATGAGAGACAAGTTAGTCCACAATTGTATTGTAGATAGTGGAACAAGTACCACTATCATGACTAAAGTGGTGGCTGACAAATTGGGGTTGAAGTATGAACCACATAGTAAAGGCATATTACAACTTGATGGGACTCCAACCAAGATAGTAGGATTGGTCAAAGGTCTAAAAATATTTCTACATGACTACCCAAGTTTCCCCATCATACAATATGTTATGGTGGTAGACCTTCCAACACATTTTACTATTTGCTTGTCAAGGAAATTCATGGTAAATATGAGAGGATACCTTTCTGCTAACTAGTCTTTTCTAGATTTTAGAACAAGATATGGGACCAAGGTGACTATAAGAAGTCATCCCTTAGTAAGGTTTCATATTAAGCCACACATGGAGTCAAGTTCAAGTCAAAATTGTCTAATCAGTAAAAAAGAAGAAACTATCATAGATGGTGAAGCATCCCCCCCTTGAAGGTATTTTTGATCTTTTCCTTGATAAATATAGCATTGAGACACATGGACTTGATCCATACACCTTCATAGAAGAGACTAATTTGGGAGTTTACTATATGCATTGTTGGGTGAATATTTTGTCACCATCATATTGATGAGAAAAATAGGTCTGATCAACCATAGCAAGGAAGATTGGTTAGCCAAATGTGTAGGTTTACCACATCAAAAGAGGACAAATCTCTCCTCTCATCAGGGGTAGGTTCCCTATAAGTATGAAGGGGCTATATATATATATGCTAATCTACTATAAATAAGCTAAAAATAACACTCAAGGGTAGGATAACACCATCCATCTCTCTTTTTTTAGAGATGATGTTCACCAATCAAAGGATAAATCCTGATGAAATGATAGAAGGCACTCCTCTTCTTTCAAAAATGTTGTTCAGCAGACAATGAGAACCTTTCGGGTAGTGACAAATAATTGTAACAGGGCACAGTAACACAACAGGATGAAATGTAGCACAAAGTCTCCACCTCAACTACCAAAGAGTGAAATATGAAGGATAATGAGGGCACAAAGTCATCCCAAGATCCTTTACACAGAGATAGAAAATAGACAAACTACAAACAATTGTGGCAGCACAAAGTCTCTCCACAACTGGCTTCAGGACACCTTCTTGATTACTTTCACTAATTCTACTTATTTAATTAAATGGACAAAAAATGTATTAAGGAAATAGACATAAGCATAATTTCCCCAACAACCAAGATATTCTAGCATAAAGTCTAAAAAATCACTTGTTTTCTTATTCAAATAATGAAATATGATCAACAATCTGAGCTCAAAGTCTCAATAATGTCTTTCAATTTGGGTAGAATTTTATTTTTGATAATAGAGAGATCTCCATAAAATGATAAGAGAGAGTCCTATATATAGTGCTCCAAGAAAGACTTGGGTGCTTTGTTTCAAAAAAATGATGGCCTATGATGCATTCAATGCATTCAATACATTTTAAAATTTATCTATGGGCTATGCTAGAAATAGGCATCGATTTTAATTATGGGCCGCCTGATGTGTTTATTGATGTGTGTGTGTGCAGCTATTTTCACTTTACTCAATGCAAGAGAGCGGGACATGCCATTGAATGTTCATGCTCTCTGATGTCCACTTGGTGGGCTACTTCACCTTCTAGAAACATATCCCATGCATGAATATTTCTGATCTTTCTCCATCGTTTCCCCTTTCCTTGCTGTATTTTGAGCTCTCAGGCATTTTATTCCTGATGAAGGGACAGGTGGCATTTTTCACTGTGAAACAGGTGAGGACACTTGGTAGCATTTGTTTAATTTATATAAGCTTAAGATATCCTTTGAGAGTCCTACAAGAGATGACACATGGCGGCTTCCGCTGAGCTTTTAGAAACACTATAGAAATATGTGGGACTCATTTGTATTCACACAGATGATGACACTTGGTGCGCTTCATTTACCTTAGCAACTCACTTAGGTCTCACCACAGTTCTTATTCAATAATGAAACAAAAGGAAGAAATGGTGGACATCAACACTTGTCACTTTCTACTAAGTTTTATAAAAGACATGTGGTGACTTCTGCTGCATTTATAAAAATACATTAAAACCTTCCACAGTTGCCACTTGGCACCCTCCATGGAACTCTAAGAGAAGCTTATTTCTACGTCTTTATCAAGTCTTTGGAACACCCCAAAGGGAAGGTGTCCCTTCAAGCTTTTCAAACAGTCCTTTTTTGAGTGTCAAGTGCCCCCCCACAAGGGTACCTACCCTTTGGGATCTTTCAGGTGGCCTTCGGGCTATCTCTTTGGCCAGTCGTTGAATTTGTTCACAGGGTCTGTGCTATATTTGAAAATCAATGGATATTTCATTATCTTAAATTTGAAGTCCACAGAGATGTCATTGGTTGACTGTTTCAATGGTTTAGGTGGCCTTCTCGGCTCCTTGGTTCAATCACTTTCTTACTTCGATCACTTTTTTGGTTTAATCACTTTCGTTCAAGCTTTTCCTTTGATCTTTGAATCAATGTTCCCTATCCTCCGCAATGGCACCTACCCTTAGTTTACTGGGGCACTCTTTTGAACTGACTGATTGAACCAACTTTGGTTCAATGGTTCAATTTTGTATTCTACTCATTTAATTGATCGCTTGAACCAATCTCATTAAACCTCTGAACCTTTGAACCTTTTTTGGTTCAAGGTTCAACGGTTCAATGGCTTTCTTGCTCTTTGTTTGGAGCTTCCTTTGATCTTTTGAACCTATGAACCTTTGAACCAATCTCGTTGAACCTTTGAACCTTTGAAATTTGAACTCTTTTGGTTCAAGGTTCAATCAGTTCATTGGTTCATCCTTTGTTCCATTGCTTCTCTATTTTTCTAACTCCCTTGATCTCTTCGAATCCATTGAACTCATTGAACCCGTTAAACCTTTGAACCCATTAAACCAATTTGGTTCAAGGTTTAATGTTTCAATGGTTCATTCCTTTGTTCCTCTAAACCTTCTTTTCTTCACTACCCTATGCAAGGGAAATTGGCCTTTGGTTCACTATCCTCTATAAGGGCAGCTTGTCTTTTCACTTTGAGACACTCCTTTGAACCAACTGATTGCACTGATTGATTGAACCAACTTTGGTTTAACAGTTCAAAGGTTCAATGATTTAATCACTTTCTTCTTGTGCTCCACTTGACCGTTTGAACTAACTGCTTATTAAAACTTTAAACCTATTAAACCTTTGAACCATTTTGGTTCAAGGTTCAATGGCTCAATGGTTCAATCCTTCTTCTTTCTCACTAAGTCTTTTGAAGCCATTTGAAGCCATTGAACTCGCTGAAGCGATTGAACTTTGAACTTTTGCTAAAGTGGTTGAACTTTAAAATTTTTGATGTCATTGAACCCTTGAACCCATTGAACCTTTGAACCTTTTTAGTTTAAGGTTCAACGGTTCAATCCTTTGTTTGAAGTTTTTCAATAAACCTTTTGGTTGAACCTTGGCATTGAACCAACCTTAAAATTGCCTAAGTGTTGAGAGCTTATTTATTTCCTATAGAGTTCGTAGAAATGAACCTATAGAGTCCATAGAAATGAACTAGCATAGTAAGTAGAAATGAGTCTATAGATTCCTACTTGTAGAGTTTATAGATTCAAGCCTACAGAGTCTATAGATTCCTGCCTATAGAGTCTATAGATTTAAACCTACAGAGTCCATAGATTCCTACCTATAGAGTCTGTAGATTTAAGCCTGCAAAGTCCATAAAATTGAACCTATAGAGTTTTTAAGCTAAAAAAGCTTGAAAAATGGAGAATTTGAATGCCCCGAATAATTTTTGAGAAAGGAAGAGAGAAATTTTGGCCTACAGGACCAAAATAGTTCATATGTTGTCCCAAAAATGAGTGACAGATTTTGGGAACAACAACTAGATCCAGTTGGGGAACTTCTTTCAGTTGAAGACTTGAAATAGCTGAGGGAAGTAGAAACTAGAATCTCCAGTGCCTTGAAGTGTGCCATTGGGCTACATAGTCATGCTATTCAAAAATAAAGGCACTAAAAATGAAAATGAAAAGCACAAAATAGAACTAAAGACTATACAAATATACATATGTACAAGTAATCTTATCTGATACTTTAAGATTTGAAGTGCTTCAAATGCTACCCATTATGAGGTAGAGAAAAGGGTGTGCCATCTTGGTACTTCAATAGGAAACTATTCTCACCATTGAGATCATGGATAGTGAGTGGGCCTCTCCATAGGGAATCAAATTTTCCATGCATTCTCTTTGGTTCTCTTCTCTTGTCCCACAATAGGACTTGATCTCCAATCTAGAAATCCTAGTTTTTTACTTTTTGGTCAAAGAGCTTCTTCACTAGACTTTGATGCATAGCAATTTAGTCCACCACCATAGTTCATTACTCATTCAGCTCAGTTAAGCACATGATCCTCTTGTTGATAGAGCTTTCATATGTCTGATCTTTGACCGCCTTTGCCAATTTTAGTGCTGGCAACTCCAAGGTGATTGGTATCTCTACATTGAGACCATACAAAAGTAGGAAATGTGACATAGCTATTACCCTCTTGGGCATAATTCTATCTACCCATAAAGCATTAACCAATGCTTTATGTCATGTTTGTTGGTTGTCGTCTACCAGCTTTCTGATGATGGTCACCAAATTCTTATTGCTCGATTCAGCTTGGCCATTCCCTTATGGGAAATAATCAAAGGAGTGGGAGAGGGTAATACCATAGTAAAAATAAAACTAAGTGATCTCATGGGAAGATAAATAGGTAGCATTGCCTATCATAATTTTGGTTGGGACCCCAAACCTGGAAATGATGTTCTCCTTGAGGAAATCGCATACTACTTCTGAAGTAGCATGTTTGGTTGGAATTTCTTCCACCCATTTGGTGAAGTAATCTATGGGTGTGAGGCCGTAATCATGTCCATCACTTGAAGATGGGTTTACAACACCAATGAAATTGATTCCCCATTGCTGAAATGGCTCTTCTATCACTATTGGCTTGAGAGGTAGGGTAGATAACTTGGGTCTTCTAATGAACTGTTAGCATAGTTCACACTTTCATACCCATTTGTATACATCCTAAAATAAAGTAGGCCAGTAATACCTAGCTCTAAGAATCTTGTGGGTAGTTATAGGAGTGAAAAAATGTCCTTCATAGGCCAGATTGTGGAAGGATCTCAAAAATTGGTTTTGCTGCTCTTTGTCCACGCAGCAAAGGAATACTCCATCAAGGCTCCTCTTGTATAGGCCATTGTTCCAAAGGACAAAATTGGTAGCTTTCTATTTTACAATCCTCCTTTCTTTATGAGATAGGTGGGTGGAACAATCACCATAAGTAAGGAAATGAGAAATACTTGAATACCACTCATCCGTGGTGGAGACAAAGAAAACTGTTGGCATGGTTTCCACTCCTTTTTCTAAATACCCCACTTTTTTGGGTTTGTTGTCAGCAATCAATTGACAAAACCTTTTCCCCACACTAGCTTCATTAGTTTGATGACTAAATCAAACTCTTGGATTTTAGCAATCCAATTCCCTCTTTTGGTTCCAAACTCCTTCTGAGTTAATATGGATTTGACCATGGTATCAGGAACTAGGGCAGTAACATGGGAATTCAGAATGTAAAAGTGAAAATGCTTCACTGCCTTCACCACTGCATAAGCATGCTTCTCCATGTTTGAATATTTTAGCTCATGAGCTTTGAGGGGACATCTCATGAAGGATATGGGAGATTCCACACCTTCTTTGTTCTGCTGAAATAGAATGGCTGAAAGTGTGTGTTCAGAAGCATAACTATACATGATGAAATTCTTGGTATAATCTGGACAAACCAGAATTGGGGCGTGGGCAATGGCTATCTTGATGTCTCAAAATGCTAATTTGCCTTCTTTAGTCCAGCTAAAAGTGGCTTTTCCCTTCATCATGTCCACAATGTGGTGAATCTTCTCGGCAAACTTGGGAATGAATCTTTGTAAAAAATTCACTTTTCTGAAGAAAGAATGAACCATAGTCTTACTTGTGGGTAGAGTAAGCTCCTGGATGGACTTGACTCTTTTTGAGTCAATCTTTATGCCTTCTCTAAATATAATGTGTCTGATAAGCTTCCCTTTTGTTACTCTAAAAATATACTTCTTGGGGTTTAGAGAAATGCCATTTTGGTGGCAGCGTTCCAGCACTTGTTGTAAATGGCACACATGGTCAGGGCAATTTTTGAAAAAAATGGTCAAGTCATCAAGGTATACTACAATGAACTTACCCATTTCATCTTTGAAAGTAAGGTCCATTACTCTCTAGAAAGTGGCGCCAATATTTATTAAGCCAAATGGCATTCTTCGATAAGAAAAGGTGCCCCAAGGTGTGGTGAAGGCAGTCTTATGCTGGTCTGCTTCACTGACTTCAACTTATGTTGGGGATCAACCAACAATGATTACACTTGTGAAAGCAATAAACGTGGAATTAAATCAGATAGATAAGTAACTAGAATGATAAATAGCACAGAACAAGAGATACAAGAAAACACTCTGAAAACTTGTATTAAACTCTTTACAAAAAGAATACAATTGAAGAAACTTCTTTCTTCCACACCTCTCTCAGATGCACAAGATCTCTCTCTAGATCTCTATTCCTCAAGAGCTCTCTCTCTCAAGTACAATCAACTCCAACAACCTGGATTGATACAACTCTGTACTGTCCTTCAAACATTCACAATGTTCTACTCATACACTACTCAAAATAAGCTAAGAAGATCTTTCCTACATATAGAATTAGGAAACTTGAGCATGCACTTACAACCAACAGTTAAGCCTCTTGAACAAGGGCTCTAAAAACAATCTTGCTAATAATAGAAACGCGAACTTAAGACTAAGACTTAAACTCATCATGCAAACACTCGGTTCTGTCCTCGGAAATAGCATTCTGGACGCACAAGTAATCGACGCCGGTTCCTACCTATTTGCCTGTGACTATCGTTGGCCGATCCTCTGTCGACACCGGCATTCCTTCAACTTCTCATGACCGACGTCGGTCACTCCTGACCGATGCCGATGACTGTGTAAACTTGAAACTTTGTAATTCACTCATATGTGAAGCTTTTAGGCTCCACACCTTAACAATCTCCCACTTGGAGATAAACAGTTGCACCAGTACCTGTACATCAACATCTTCTAGCTCCTCCATCTTCAACTCAATCATGAAGACCAACAGAAGTTGAATGAAGATTCAACTTCTCCTTTGTAACCGGCTTGGTTAACATATCAGCAGGATTCCTATCTGTATGGATCTTCTCCAGCTTCAACTCACCATCTTCCAATACCTGCCATATGAAGTGGTACCTTAGCTGTATGTGCTTGGTTCTTGAGTGAAAGGCTGAATTCTTAGCCAAATGGATTGCACTCTGACTGTCACTATATAATTTGCAACTCCCATGCTCCCTTCCAAGCTCTTCCATGAACCGTGTCATCCATATCATCTCTTTGCTAGCTTCTGTGGCTGCAATATACTCTGTTTCTGTATTTGACAAGGCAACAACCTTCTGCAACTTTGATATCCAGCTAACTTCCATTCCACCTACAGTGAAAACATATCCTGTGGTGCTCCTCCTGCCATCCAAATCACCTGCCATATCTGAATCTACATAACCATGTAGAGAAGTATCTGAACCTCCATAGCACAAGTGCCTACTGCTAGTTCCTCTCAGATATTTAAGGATCCACTGAACTGCTTTCCAATGTTCCTTCCCTAGATTGGCCATATACTTACTTACAACTCCCACTGCTTGGGCAATATCTGGTCTAGTACACACCATTGCATACATCAAACTCCCTACTGCGGAGGAATATGGAATCTTACTCATGTACTCTACCTCATCATGTGAATTAGGACATTGTTCTTTACTCAACTTAAAATGTCTAGCCAAAGGTGTGCTTACCGGTTTAGCATCCTGCATATTGAACCGTTTCAACACCTTGTCCACATAATCCTCCTGAGACAATATCAACCTATGATTTTTTCTATCTCTCTTAATGCTCATGCCAAGGATTTTCTTTGCTGCTCCCAAATCCTTCATAGCAAACGTTTGAGCTAATTTCACCTTAAGCTCAGAGATATCCTGCATGTGTGATCCTGCAACCAGCATATCATCTACATACAACAATATAATAATATATCTACCATTATCCAATCTCTTAAAATATAAACAATGGTCAGATTGACACCTACTGTAGCCATGCTCAGTCATAAACCTGTCAAATTTCAAATACCACTGTCTAGGAGCTTGCTTGAGGCTATACAAGCTTTTCTTCAATCTGCACACCAACTTCTCCTTACCCTTGACCTCAAATCCTTCTGGCTATTCCATGTATATTTCTTCATCCAAATCTCCATGAAGAAATGTTGTCTTAACATCTAGCTGCTCAAGATACAAATCCTCAAAAGCAACCAAAGACAGTACAATCCGTATAGAAGTCATTTTAACAACAAGAGAAAAAATCTCACCAAAATCAATACCTGGCTTTTGTGCAAATCCTTTCACTACCAACTTGGCCTTATATCTCATCTGTCCATTCTCACCTTCCTTCAACCTATAGGTCCATCTGTTCTTCAGTGTCCTCTTACCAGCTGGCAATTCAACCAAATCCCATGTTTGGTTCTCTCTCAAGGACTCCATCTCCTCAACCATGCCACGCTCCCACTGACTCTTGGACTCCACCTGTAATGTGTCTTCAAAACTCTCTAGTTTGCCACCATCAGTTAGCAATAAATAGTATAAAGAAGGAGAATATCTAATTGGAGGCTTACTTACCCTTTTTGACCTCCTGATGGGTGTTTGAGACTCGTTCACAACACGCTGTCCACCCAAATTATCTGACAGTGACCGACCTCGGTCACCTGCAGACCTGTTACTGGCTGACGCCGGTTCTTCCTAGCCGATGCCGGTGCCTGTTCTATCGACATCAGTCTCTGTAGGACCGACATTAGTTTTTGGTCTGCCAACTTTGGTTCCTATCCTTCTGACGTCGGTCTCTGTGTTTTTCTGCAAGTGATTATTTATTTTTTATGCAAGCTCATTTTGGACCGTCACCTCATCCAATTCTCCATTACTCTGCCCAGATTGATTCAGCTTCCTCAGCTGATCACTATACATCACTTTTTCATTGAAAACAACATCATGGCTCCTAATTACCTTGTTGGTTCCTAGATTCCAAAATCTAAAACCAAAATCATCTGAACCATAGCCAATAAACGTGCACTTCATAGACTTAGCATCAAGCTTCTTTCTATTTTCCTTATCTACATGCATAAAGGCTTCACAACCAAAAACTTTGAGATATGAGAGATCTACCTTTTTACCTATCCATGCCTCTTCTAGAATTCCACCATCCAGAGCTGTAGAGGGTCCTCTGTTAATTAGGTACACTGCAATGTCAACAGCTTCTGCCCAAAACTCTAAGGGCAAACCAGCATGCAATCTCATACATCTTGCATGCTCCATGATTGTTCTGTTCATCCTTTCAGCAATACCATTCTGCTGAGGTGTCCTTGGAACCATTCTTTTCCTACAAATTCCATGTGTATAACAATACCAGTTGAACTTAAGGCTACAGAACTCACCACCATTATCAGATCTCAAGCACTTTAATCTTCTACCTGTTTCATTCTCAACCATAGCTTTCCAAATCTTAAAAGTCTCAAATACATCAGATTTCTTCTTAATACAGTAGATCCATACCTTTCTTGTAGCATCATCTATGAACGTAACATAGTACTGTGATCCTCCAATAGAGGCTACCTGAGCCGGTCCCCACACGTCTGTGTGAACAAGCTGCAACTTATGCCTTTTCTTAGTAGACCCAGTCTTGAGAAAACTAACCCTTTTCTATTTTCCAAATACACAATGCTCACAAAATTCTAGATCCATACTTTTCAAATCTGAAAGCTTACCTTTAGACTTAAGAATTGACATCCCCTTCTCACTCATGTGGCCAAGCCTTGAGTGCCACAATTTAGCATCCACATCTGAAGTAGATAATATAGAAGGAGAAATATTAGTAACACAATTACATAAATAGAGAGTACCAACTCTCTTACCTCTGGCCATAACAAGTGCACCCTTGGTCACGTTCCAAGATTCTGCTGTGAGAGTTACTGTACAACCCTCATCCCCTAACTTTCCTACAGAAATCAAATTTCTCTTCAAGCTAGGAACATGCATCACATCTCTCAACACCCATGTGTTGCCATTCTACATCTTTAGCTGCACTTTACCTTTGCCAATAATCTTACAAGGCTCATCATCCCCTAAGTACACTATTCCAAAATCTCCATGGATATAGTCACTGAAATATTCTCTATTAGGGGTAGCATAGAAAGATGCACCAGAATCTAATACCCAAGATTCTATATTATTATGCAAAAAGAAAATTAGAGCATCTTGTGCAATACCTGCAACCTTTGCTTCTTCCTTTCCTTCGTGCTGATTGTCCTCCTTAGGCTTTGACCAGCAATCTCTGCTTATGTGCCCCATCTTTCCACAATTCCAGCATTGTGGCCTCCTGCCATTTCTGGATTTGGATCTACCTCTCACCTTAGACTTAGATCTTGATCTCCTCTTACTGTTCTCTTTTTGCCTTCCCCTGCTCTCGAGATTTAAAGCATTCCCTGATGTTTCCTCTGTGCTTTTTCTGCGAATTTCCTCATTCAAGATAACACTAACAACATCCTCTACTTTTAAAATATTCGAAGTAGATGCAGTATTAGAAACTGCCATTACCAAGCCATGCCAGCTTTCAAGAAAAAAACATAATATTAAAAGAGCTTTTATTTCATCATCAAATACAATATTGACTGAACTTAATTGATTAACAATTCCATGGAAATCATTTAGGTGATTAGATACAGATCCACCTTCTTGCATATGCAAATTAAATAACTGCTTCATAAGATATACCTTATTAGAAGCTGAGGGTTTTTCATACAAATTTGCTAAAGTAGTCATTAACTCTATTGTTGTTTTTGCCTGTGATAAATTAGATATCACAGTAGATGCTAGACTCAGTCTTATAGACCCCAGAGCCTTTCTATCAAGAACTTCCCATTCTTCATCCTCCATGTCCTTGGGCTTCTTTGCAATCCCACCTAACGGTAAGTAAAGATCTTTCTGATACAGATAGTCCTCTATCTGCATTCTCCAATGTTGATAGTTCTTTCCATTAAACTTCTCCATTCTCAATTTACTTTCTTCTGCCATTACTTCTCCCACTCAAATAGAAATCCCTGCAGAAACCCCTGTGAGCAACCTATAATCAATACACACTACACAGATCTGAACCACCTGTTAGTGAATCTGAGCTCTGATACCACTTGTTGGGGATCAACCAACAATGATTACACTTGTGAAAGTAATAAACACAGAATTAAATCAGATAGATAAGTAATTATAATGATAAATAGCACAGAACTAGAGATATAAGAAAACACCCTAAAAACTTGTATTAAACTCTTTACAAAAGGAATACAATTGAATAGACTGCTTTCTTCCACACCTCTCTCAGATGCACAAGATCTCTCTCTAGATCTCTATTCCTCAAGAGCTCTCTCTCTCAAGTACAATCAACTCCAACAACCTGGATTGATACAACTCTGTACTGTCCTTCAAACATTCACAATGTTCTACTCATACACTACTCAAAATAAGCTAAGAAGATCTTTCCTACATATAGAATTAGGAAACTTGAGCATGCACTTACAACCAACAGTTAAGCCTCTTGAACAAGGGCTCTAAGACTAAGACTTAAACTCATCATGCAAACACTTGGTTCTGTCCTCGGAAATAGCATTTTGGATGCACAGGTAACCGACGCCGGTTCTTGCCTGTTTGCCTGTGACCGTCGTCGGCTGATCCTCTACCGACACCGGCGTTCCTTCAACTGCTCATGACCGACATCAGTCGCTCCTGACCGATGCTGGTGACTATGTAAACCTGCAACTTTGTAATGTGCTCATATGTGAAGCTTTTAGGCTCCACACCTTAACAACTTAATTGTATTTTGAGAAGCTATCTAGAATTGATAACATCTCTAAGATGATCACTGTCTGAAGCACTTGATCCATGATGGGAAAAAGATAGTTATCCTTTAAAGATGACTGATTTAGATTCTTGAAATCCACACAGATGTGAATTTTTTCATTATTCTTCCTCACAGGGACTATGTTGGTAATCCATGTGGAATGATGGATTGGGAAAATTATCCTAACATTCAGCATTTTTTGTATCTCAAACAGAATAGTACCTAATATATTTGGATTATACTACCAGGATTCCTACTTGTAAGGCACTGAATCATCCTTGAGAGGAATTTCATGGTGAATTTCCTCAGGCCTGAGCGACTTCAAATCACCATCAGAGTACACCAAAACATCCATGTAATGGTGAAGCAGGTTAGTAAATTTGAGTTTCTCCTCTGGAGTACAACACTTCCCAATGTTCACCATCTTGGGATTTTTATTGGTACCCAAATTTATTTGATCAAACCCCTGGGAGGAGCTTGAATCCATTTGTTGCTTTTTGATGAACCTGTCGTGCTTGTCAAACAGTTTCTCAAGGAAAACCAGTCATTTGGGAATTTTATTCCCTTTTAGCTGTAGGAATTTTTTACCTATGTCTAAATTTATTTCAGGAGTAGATTCAAGTTTCTAGAGCTTATGCCTTCAAAGTGAAGCTGTTCAAAGCTATCTTTTTGTTCCAAAAAGACAATGATTTAGTTGTTGCCATTGAACACTTGCCAATGATTAGCATTATCGGGCACACTTGGTCGAAAGACCAATTTGATAGTGTACCTATTTCCTTTGAAGTCTAGGTGAGAAACTAAGAGAGTTGCTGAAATAGCCAGTGCATCAGCTCAATTATTAAATTCCTTGGGTATGACAGAGATGCTAAAAGCATCAAAGATTTCAATTTGATCCCAGACTAGATTGCGGTAGTGGCATAATCTCTCATTTTTGGTTTGATATAGGTTCCTTACCTGAAAAACCACCAAATTGGCATCTCCTTTAGCATGAAGGAATTTGATGCCCTTATCTTTAGTGACTTTCAATCTAAGCAGAAGAGATTCATATTCAGTAGTATTATTAGTATTTCTAAACTGCAACTTGTATGATGAAGGAAAAATATCTCCTTAAGGAGATATCAATACAATTCTAACTCTTGAACCGGTAGAGGAACAACTACCATCAAAGTCTAGCATCCATACCTTATTTGAAACTGATCTTCTATTAGATTTTCCTTCATTAGAGAGGGAAGATCCTTTTTCATCTACACTGCACCATACCAATTCTTTTGATGTCTCATCTAAGTCAATTCTTGGATCACCACCTACAAGATTTTCATCTACTGAGACATGAATATTCTTTGTGGTTAAGAAGTAATTACCCATGCCTGAAGATTCAAATAGAATTTGAGCTTCAAGGGTTGATGTCTGAGTGACAACATATTTTTATTCCTTTTCTAGAAATAGCCTTTGCATGATGCCTTTGACAGGGATCCTCGCTTCAGACAAGTCCATGCTCAATTCTCCACCAACATCCTTACAGAAATTTCACCCTAAAAGAATATCGTATGAGGCTGGAACATTAGCCACCAGGACTGTCATCTTGATTCTCTTTTTTGGAAAGGCAACAAATGCAAATTGGGCATCTTTGATCTATCCCAGTAGTGGCACTTATTTTTTCTCCATGGAAAAACATCTCTCAAATGTCTTGGTCAGTGTGAGACCAAGAGATTCTACCACTTTAGCAGGCATGATGTTGTCAGATGCACTTGAGTCTATGATGCAATTGCGTAGTTTGTAACCATTTATCAATAGGGAAACATATAAAGGTTTTATTTTCTTAGGGGCAACTGGAGGATTAATGACAAGATTGTTTTGGATGGACATGTTTCTTGGTGGATCATGAGTTACCTTTTTAACATCTTATCCTATAGGGATAGTTTTATTCTTCACACACTGAACTAACCTATCCAACTACTCAAGATTGGATTGCAAGAATTCAAATTTAGACATTTGAATTTTGGTCTTCTTGACATGGTCGATTATGTCAAATGACTAAAATGGACTAGGAACAGAGGAAGTTAGTTCATCTTTCTAGTTTTTAGAAGGGGGAAGACTGGTCTACAAATTTGAAGTTGGGGGTGAAGGTTCAATTGAGGTACTCACCTTTTTAGTAGTCATCAGGTCCTTTGGCAGGAAGGGTAGAGTGGTTCCTTGCCTAGCAATTGAAATTGCAAGCTGAGTTCATTCCTCTTCTCTTTCCTTATTGATGTACTAGGCTGACTAGTTCTTGGACTGGGTGAATATAACATATGATCCATCAATTGCTTCACCTTTATCTCTGGGTTCACCCTAGTAATTTAGAAAACCAATGTTGGAGATGCCAGCTAATTCTTCTTGGCCTTTAGCAAGGAGATTAACATCATTTTCTTGGTTCAATTTAGGTTGAAAAGAGAAATTAGATTTTATTTCAAGATATCTAACTGTTGAATTGGTTGGGGGTGCTTTAATGGCAAGTTTTCCCTGTGGGGGAGGTAGATGATTTGGTTTCCCTTGACTTCTGGTAGCATTTCCTTAGTATGACTGATTGGGGAATGTCTTCCTTGGCATATCTCTATATGAAGGAGCTAAAGATATGCCTTACGCCATTTGCTTTTTGAGAGCTAACAACACATTTGCTAGCTTCTACACCATTGGATTAGTGGTACTTATAGATGGATATTTAGAAGATGAAGAAGATTTACCTTTGTTAGGATCTCTCCTTATCTTTCTTGCCAAGATAAGTTCATCTTCCACTTCAGTGGCCAAATCTTGAGCAGCAGCAAGTTTTATGTGGCCAGCCCATCTCAACAGAAAACTCACTTCAGACAGCTGAGAGTTGATGAAGAAACATTTGAGGTTTTTAGGTGTTGGCTAAGCAATTATAGGACTTCAATTCCTCAACTTTTCAAACTTAGCAATGAAGTCCCTCATAGGTTTATGAGGTTCTTTCTTCATCTGTGTGAGCTAGACCAGTAAGGCATGTGTATCTTCTGTAGGCTTGAATCTGGCTTCAAATTTGGTTTTGAGAGTGTTCTAGTCAGTTACTGACTGAGCTTGCAGGTGGTAAAACCAGTCTATAGTAACACCTTGCAATGTTTCCATAAATAGTCTGACTGCCACGTCCTTAAATTCCATGCCTATCACACTGCAGGCTATGCTAAAGGCTGCAATATGTTCATCAGGATGAACCTTCCCATCACCATAGAACTTGGGGAAATTTTTCTTTGAACTGCATGGTATCTCATGTAGAGGTGGATTTAAATTGAGTGGGCCAAAAGAGTTACCCCAGGGGCCTTGAATTACCATTGTATGACTATGAAAAGATGGAATAACAAATCTCAAAGGGGTAAGTATTGGCAAAGCTTTATTAATA
The DNA here is from genome assembly GCA_037957365.1 of Torreya grandis. Taxonomy (NCBI): domain Eukaryota; kingdom Viridiplantae; phylum Streptophyta; class Pinopsida; order Cupressales; family Taxaceae; genus Torreya; species Torreya grandis. The sequence continues at coordinate 3,462,400 of JARHVA010000845.1, forward strand.
GCAGAAATGGATGCTTTACCTGGTAATGGAGAATTGACTTTAGTAGGAGGAAAGCTCTTGGTTTATTAGAGGTGAGATGGTGAAGGAAATAGATCAAAATTACTTTGGTTTACCAACTCGAATACAGGGTCAACAATACCTTTAGCCCTTTGGCTTCGCGTATATTGTGGATCTGCCAGAGTGTAAAAATAAAAATGGAAAAGAACTAGTACTGCTTTAGCTTGAAGCTTGAGGCTTCAAACTGTGTGTTCTTCTCTAATGAGATAAATGGATAAGGCTATAATGATAATGAGTAAGACACAGGTGATGTTTCAATCTGAAGCTTGAGGCTCCAAATTGCACAAAATTACTGTGTCTCTAGCAGAGTCACCAAAAACTATTGGGTGAATATTTTGTCACCAGTGTACTGATGAGCAAAATAGGTATTATCAACCACATCAAGGAATATTGGTCAGACAAATGTGTAGGTTTACCACATAAAAAGAGGACAAATCTCTCCTCTCATCAAGGGGAGGTTCCCTATAAGTATGAAGGGGCTATATATATATGCTAATCTACTATAAATAAGCTGAAAATAACACTCGGGGGTAGGATAACACCATCCATCTCTCTTTTTTTAGAGATGATGTTCACCAATCAAATGATAAATCTTGATGAAATGATAGAATGCACTCCTCTTCTTTCAAAAGTGTTGTTCAGCAAACAATAGAAACTTTTCAGGTAGTGACAAATAACTGTAACAGGGCACAATAACACAACAGGATGAAATGTAGCATAAAGTCTCCACCTCAACTGCCAAAGAGTGAAATACAAAGGATAATGAGGGCAAAAAGTCATCCCAAGATCCTTTACACAAAAATAGAAAATAGACAAACTAAAGACAATTATGGTAGCACAAAGTCTCTCCACAGCTGGCTTCAAGACACCTTCCTAATTACTTTCACTAATTCTGCTTATTTAATCAAATGGACAAAAAATGTATTAAGGAAACACATAAGAACAATTTCCCCAACAACCAAGCTATTCTAGCACAAAGTCTAAAAAGTCACTTGTTTTCTTATTTAAATAATGAAATATGATCAACAATCTGAGCTCAAAGTCTCAGTAATGCCTTTCAATTTGGTTAGAGTTTTGTTTTTGATAACAAAGAGATCTCCATAAAATGATAAGAGAGAGTCCTCTTTATAGTGCTCCAAGAAAGACTTGGGCACTTTGTTTCACAAAAATGATGACTTATGATGCATTCAATACATTTTAAATTCTGTCCATGGGCTATGCTAGAAATAGGCATTAGTTTTAAATATGGGCCACCTAATGTGTTTCTTGATGTGTGTGTGCATAGCTATTTTCACTTTACTTAATGCAAGAGAATAGGCTGTGCCATTAAATGTTCATGATCTCTGATGTCCACTTGGTGGGCTACTTCACCTTCTAGAAACATATCCCATGCATGGATATTTTTGATCTTTCTCCATTGTTTCTCCTTTCCTTGCTATATTTTGAGCTCTCGAGCATTTTATTCCTGATGAAGGAATAAGTGGCACTTTCTATTGTGAAATAGGCGAGGACACTTGGCATCATCCATTTAATTTATAAAATCTTAAGATATCCTTTGAGAGCCCTGCGGGAGATGACACATGGCAGCTTTCACTGAGCTTTTAGAAACACTATAAAAATATGTGGGACTCATTTGTATTCACATGGATGATGACACTTAGCACACTCTACTTACCTTAGCAACTCACCTGGGTCCCACCATAGTCCTTACTCAATAATGAAACAAAAGGAAGAAATGGTGGACGTTGACACTTGGCGCTTTCTACTGAGTTTTACAAGGGACACGTGATGACTTATGTTGCATTTAGAAAAACACATTAAAAGCTTCCGTAGTTTCCACTTGGCACTCTCCACAGAACTCTAAGAGAAGCTTATTTCTACATCTTTATCAAGTATTTGGAACACCCCAAAGGGAAGGTGTCCCTTCAGGCTTTTCAAATGGTCCTTTTTTGAGTGTCAAGTGCCCCCTTGCAAGGGTACCTACCCTCAGGATCTTTCAGGTGGCCTTCAGGCTATCTCTTTGGCCGATCATTAAATTTGTTCATAGGGTCTGTGCTATATTTGAAAATTGACAGATATTTCATTATCTTAAATTTGATGTCCATGAGGACATCATTGGTTGACTATTTCAATGGTTTGGGTAGCCTTCTCAGCTCTTTGGTTCAATCACTTTCTTGTTTTGATCACTTTTTTGGTTCAATCACTTTCCTTCAGGCTTTTCCTTTGATCTTTGAATCAATGTTCCCTATCCTCCACAAGGGCACCTACCCTTAGTTCACTGGGGCACTTTTTTGAATTGATCGCTTGAACTGACCGATTGAACCAACTTTGGTTCAATAGTTCAATGGTTCAATCTTGCATTCTACTCATTCAATTAATCACTTGAACCAATCACTTTGAACCAATCTCGTTGAACCTTTAAACCTTTTTTGGTTCAAGGTTAAACATTTCAATGGCTTTCTTACTCTTTTTCTGGAGCTTCCTTTGATCTTTTGAACTTGTGAACCTTTGAACCAATCTCATTAAACCTTTGAACCTTTAAACTTTGAACTCTTTTGGTTGAAGGTTCAATCGGTTCATTATTTCATCCTTTGTTCCATTGCTTCTCTATTTTTCTAAGTCCCTTGATCTCTTCAAATCCATTGAACTCGTTGAACCCATTTAACCTTTGAACCCCTTGAACCAATTTGGTTCAAGGTTCAATGGTTCAATGGCTCAATGGTTCATTCCTTTGTTCCTCAAAACCTTCTTTTCTTCATTGCCTTGCACAAGGGCAATTTGCCTTTGGTTCACTATCCTCTATAAGGGCAATTGGTATTTTTGCTTTGAGACACTCCTTTGAACTGGCTAATTGAACTGATCGATTGAACCAACTTTGGTTCAATGGTTCAATCACTTTCTTCTTGTGCTCCACTTGATCATTTAAACTAACTGATTAAACCAACTACTTATTGAACCTTTGAACCTGTTGAACCTTTGAACCATTTTGGTTTAAGGTTCAATGGTTCAATGGTTCAAGCCTTCTTCTTTCTCACTAAGTCTTTTAAAGCCGTTGAACTTGCTGAAGCAGTTGAACTATGAAATTTTGCTAAAGTGGTTGAACTTTGAACTTTCTAATGTCATTGAACCCTTGAACCCATTGAACCTTTGAAACTTTTTAGTTCAAGGTTCAACAGTTCAATCCTTTGTTTAAAGTTTGTCGATAAACCTTTTGGTTGAACCTTGGCATTGAACCAACCTTGAAATTGCCTAAGTGTTGAGAGCTTGTTTCTTTCCTGCAAAGTCCATAGAAATGAACCTATAGAGTCTATAGAAATGAACTGGTGGAGTCCATAGAAATGAGTCCATAGATTCCTACTTGCAGAGTCCATAGATTCAAGCCTTTAGAGTCCATATATTCCTGCTTATAGAGTCCATAGATTTAAGCCTGCAAAGTTCATAGATTCCTACCTATAGAGTCTATAGATTTAAGCCTGTAGAGTCCATAGATTCCTACCTCTAGAGTCCTTATATTTAAGCTTACAAAGTCCATAGATTTGAACCTGCAGAGTCTGTTAGCTAAAAAAGCTTGATGGAGAATTTGAATGCCCAGATCAATTTTTGAGAAGGGAAGAGGGAAATTTTGGCCTGCAGGACCAAAATAGTTCATATGTTTTTCCAAAAATGAGTGACAGATTTTGGGAACAACATGCACTAAAAGGATACTCCAACCCCTTCACTCATTAATGAAGATCATGAGCTTGAAGGGATGTGGGAAATGTTTTTTGATGGCTCAAAGAGCAAAGTAGGTGCACAATCTAGTGTCATGATTGTTTTTCCACCAAAGAATCAATACTACTCCTCCTATAGATTCCACTTCAACTGCACCTATAATGTGGTAGAATATGAAGGCCTAGTTCATGGCCTCCAATGGGCAAAGAGGAGAGGGATCAAGAATTTGAAGGTCTATGGGGATAGAGAATTAGTCATTCATCAAGTAATAAATTGAACTACAGCCAAGAATCCTTTGCTTAAATCCTACAATCATAGGGTATGGGACCTACTTGAAGATTTTGACACCTTCAACATACAACCCATATCAAGGGATTTTAATAAATATACTGATAGGTTGGTTGTCATAGGGGCATAATTAGATGCAGTTGCTGATATGGGAAAAGAGAAAGATTAGTCTCACATCAAATTCATTATGATGCCTTCTATCCTAGATAATGAAATTTCATGGTATGTGTTTGAAAGTGATGTACACATTGCACACTTTTTACAAAATGAGGCAAGTATCTCCTCAAAGAATTAAAAGATATTGCATAATCATTATGAAGAACAAATTATATAGCTGAAAAAAAACAAGATACCCAAGGGGCTGATTACCTTGGAGAGTGTCTTCAATGAAGATGATCAAAAGAAGAAGGAAAGAGTGAGCATGTCCAAAAAAGAATAAAATTATGAGAGTGTCATGATTTACAAGGAAAAGCTCCTAAAGATTGGTAAGCTTTGTTCTTGGTTTGAAAGGTAGGCCCTTGTTGAACTATGAAAAGAGTTTCATGATATCTTTTCTTGGGAATACAAATATTTGAAAGGGTTTGATCCAAGTCTAGCTCATCACACCATTGATATAGAACCTAGAGCCAAACCAATCAGGAAAAAATAATGGCCTATCAATCCCAAGATAAAATAATTGATAAAGGAGTTGACTAAGCTGATTGAGTCTAGGATTATCTTTCCCATCAAGCACTCAACTTGGGTGGCTAATCTTGTGCCTATCCAAAAAAAGAATGGAGAAATCAGGCTTTGTGTGTATTTTTGAGATCTTAATAAAGTGTCTCTTAAAGATCATTATCCACTGCCTTCCATGGAATAAATTCTATAAGTTGTTTTAGGTTCTCAATTCTTCTCACTTCTTTATGGTTATTCAAGCTACAATCATATATTGGTTAATGAAGAAGATCAGGTCAAGATAGCCTTCACTACAAAATAGGGGATCTTTGCCTATAACAAGATGTCTTTTGGTTTATCAAATGTTGGAGCCACATTTTAAAGGGAAATAGACATGGCTTCTAAAGGTCTAATCAATAAGTTTCTACTGGTGTATCTTGATGATATAACCATTTTTTCATAGGATGTTACTGATCACACAAAACATCTAAGGCAAGTGTTTGATAAATGAAAAGAGTATGGAATATCCTTTAATCTAAAGAAGTGCATCTTTGTTGTCTATGAAGGTAAGCTTTTGGGTCATATTTTTTTAAAAGAAGGCTTGTCCATTGACCCCGAGAGGATTGAGGCTACTCTAGGATTATCCTTACCTTAACGCAAGAAAGGGATGTAAAACTTCTTAGGGAAAATAAACTTTTTAAAGAGGTTTATTCCATTTTTTGTAACTGTAGTAAATCCTATCATAGCCATGCTCAAGAAAAACCAAGCTTTTGCTTGGACAAAGGAAGGTAAGATCAATTTTGAGGCAATCAAGTAAGCAATTACATAATCTCCTACTCTCTTAAATCCAAAAATTTCCAAGGATTTCATACTCTATACCTTTGATAACCTTGATACAATCTTAGCTATGCTCATGTAAAAGAATGATGAAGAGCTTGAGCATCCAATTGCATTCTTTAGCCAAGGATTTAATGATTATAAGGCTAGGTATTATTTTATTGAGAATCAAGCTCTAATAGTGATTAAAGGATTGAAAAAATTTAGACACATGGTTTCCAACAACAAGATACATGTCATGGTTTCTCATCCTAGCACCAAGGAGTTTCTCTTAAGGAAGGACCTCAATGAAAAGAGAGCTGGATGGATTACAAAGGTGATGGAGTATGAGGTGGATATTAAAGTGACAATCATGGTAAGAGGAAGAGGATTGTGTGAGCATTTAGCTCTAGATATTTAAGAGACAAAATAGGAATCCTTGGTCAACCAAGTTCAACCTCAACCAACTAATCAAATGCAAGATCAAAGTTGAACACAAGACATCATTAGTTTTCTTCGAAATAGTGAGTGTCTCAATAGCTTGAACAAGTCTCAAAGGAGATATTTTAGACTATAGACCATTCCTTACTATCTTGTGTATGGCGTAATTTTTATAAAGGACATAAATAGTATGCTACTAAGATGTGTTAACAATGATCAATTTGATATGTTGCTGGAGAAGTTCCACAATAGTATAGAGGGAGGTCATTTCTCTCCTAAGATGACAACTGTAAAGATAATGAGGGTTGGTTACTATTGGCCTATCTTTTCTAAGGACTATTACTAGTGGGTTAGAGAGTGTCCTCAATGTGCCTTCTTTTTAGGCAAACATAAACTTTCAACCCTTCCATTAAAACCTATCCAAGTGGACCAACCTTTCATGTAATGGGGTCTCAATTTCATTAGCATGATCAGCCCTCTATCAAGTGTTGGACACAAATGGATATTGACTGCCACTGACTACTTTACAAGGTGGGTAAAGGCTATTGCATTGAAGGAGGCAAGCAAAAATTCTATCTTGGAGTTCTATGATAGCATTGTGACAAGGTTTGGAGTTCCCCATGTCATCATTTATGATAATACACTTGCTTTCATAAGTGCTAAAATTTTTGATTGGGCAATAAGGAATAGAGTTTACTTGAGTACCTCATCTAATTATTACCCTCAAGGTAATGTATTGGTTGATTCTACCAATAATAACCTCATCAAGATCATTAAGAGATCCTTAGAGAACAATTAAAGAGCCTAACACAACAAGTTGAAAAAAACTTTATGGTCAGATAGGATTACTCCTAAGAAATCAATTGGTAACTATCACTTTATACTTGTTTATGGGAGAAAATCCAGGTTATTCATATGCTAAGAACTCCTTGCCCTTGAACTTTCACAATATTTGGAATTATTTGAAAACACTCCAATAAAAGTCAAGTTGATAGAACTAATGCAGCTACAAGAGACAAGGGATGATGCCCACAAGGCCATGGAACATCATCAAGTACTCATGAAGAGATAATTTGAAAAAAGGAAAAGTGTAAGAGTGTTTAAAGAGGGTGACTTGGTTTTGAAATGGGATGAAGATAGAGCAAAACTAGACAAGCATACAAAGTTTGACACTTTGTGGAGTGGACCCTACATCATCAACAAGTGTATGTAGAGTAAATCTTTCTAGCTGGCCAAAATGAATGGAGAAGAATTGCCTATCCCTATAAATGGGATACATCTAAAACTCTAATATTAGCCCTTGCTCATCTTTTTGTTCACTATTGTGTTCCTTAAGTTCTTTTTAGCACAAGTTTTTTCCTTCCTCATCTCTACCTAGTGTTTGTGATCAATCTATCTAGTGTGTTTTTGAGCCAAAGCTTGTTTAGTTCTCTTTGAAGTGCCTATAAAAGTAACTCCATGCTTAATGGAAGGATTTAGGTGATTAGTCTTTGGCATAGTAGGCATGCCTCCCCTGGGAATAACTAAAAATGTTAGCCATATTTCTTACCCTTTTTTTGAAATTTCCTTTGGCTAAGTTCAACATCTCTTGTCCATTTCCAATTCAATTGTGAAAGACTCATGAAAGAAGTTAGTTGTTTTCCCTTCTTCAGAGGATTTGTTTCATCTTTGTTCAAGTGTTTCCCCCCATTTTTTTACCTAAGTGTTATCTCTTTTGGAAAGGAATCTTTCTCTTCCTTTGTCTTTTCCCTTTTGAAAAGTTTTGAAGGGTCTCTCTTTCTTCAAATTGCCCTTCAAAAAAATTTTGAAGGTTATTTTCGCTCTCCAAAGTGCCCTTCAAAAAAGTTTTGAAGGGTCACTTTTTCTTCCAAGTGCCCTTCAAAAAATTTCTAAAGGGCCACTTTGCCTTAAAGTGCCCTTCAAATTTTTTTGAAGGGTCACTTTCTTCTTCCAAGTGCCATTCGAAAAAGTTTTGAAGGGCCACTTTGCCTTAAAGTGCCCTTCAAATTTTTTTGAAGGGCCACTTTGCCTCCGAGTTACCCTTCAAATTTTTTTTGAAGGGCCACTTCCGTTTGAAGTACCCTTCAATTTTTTTTGAAAGGTCACTTCCTTCTGAAAGTGCCCTTCAATTTTTTTTTGAAGGGTCACTTCCTTCCAAAAGTGCCCTTCACATTTTTTTCAAAGGGTCACTTCCTTTCGAAAGGGCCCTTCAAAAATATTTTCTGAAGGGCCAAGGCATGAACAATTGAAGGAATTATTGTAGACCTTTTATCCACAAAAATCCTTCTAACAAGCCAAAGAGAAAAGGCTCAAAAAAAGACATGGGAATTCTTTTGGGGAAATTATTTGAAGGAATTCCTTCGGATAATTTGTCTGAAAGAGTTGCTTCAGACAATTTCCCCAAAATAATTCTTGTGTCTTTTTTTAGGCCTTTTGTCTTCAGATTATTGTCTAAAATAATTCCTTTAAAAAAATGCCTAAAGGAAATAGGCAAATAAAATATGGATAAAAAATATAAGGGAATTCCTTGAAACAAATTGTTTGAAAGAATTCCTTCAGGAGAAAAGGCTGAAGGAAATAAATATTCTTGAAGGAATTATACCAATGAAATGATGGGCTGAGGGATGTCAAAATAAGCATCATGGACTAGCCATTGGGATTTAAATATCCCATGATAGGCCAAGGGATGTCAAAATCAATGTTATGAACTAGCCGTTGGAAGTAATCAGGTTTGAAAAGCTCAAAGATTTAAGGCTTGAAAAGCCTGAAGTAGGTGAGTACAAAAAACCCAAAGTTATCAAGCTTTAAGGACCCGAAGTAGAAAAATTTACTTATAAGCTTTATAAGTCAAGTATCCAAGAAAGATTTAAAATGTCTTGACAGTGCAAATCATGATTCTCCAAATATTTTACTTATAAGCTTTATAAGTCAAGTAGCCAAAAAACCCTGGAAAGGTCTTGACAGTACAAATTGGGTTTTCAAGACTACTTAACTTATAAACCTTGATACAATGATTGAACTATGATAGGTATATCGATGATGTAAATCAACGATACATATAATTCTATATAGTTAATGTAAATATCAATCAATGAGCACATAGATTCCCAATAATGCCTCTCCAAGGCAAAATTGAATGAAAGTGACTTTTTCCATGCCATTATACAAATCGACAAGCCAAGGAGAAGTAGTTGGGCACTAAAATAGATTTATAATAGGTGGATCCATTGAAAATAACCATTTTAATTCCATTTAAAAATACCTCAATTTTGTTGATCATCCATTGGAGAAGCATCTTCAAGAGGGCAAGCTAAGGGCATTTAAGAGAGTGACATGGATCAATTAGAATGCCCTAATAAGCATCATTGGCAAAGTTAGTTGCAACTAAAGATAAAGACTTCCAATAGAATTGATTACTCTCTTTGATGCCAATAAAATTTCCTCTCTCTCTTCCTTTGGGTTATATATACATCCCTTTGGCTAGTGAAGAGGCCATCCACATAGTATATGGCGAAGCCCTGCTAGAATGATATCAATTTCTACCTTTAAGCGTTAGCATAAGTATTTTATTTCAAGTTTTTTGGATAATTTTTTGAGTGTGAAAGAGATGAATAGTGGAAGCATGTGATGATTTTACATCCTCCTACCCCCTTTATCATTCATACCTAAACAAGAGTTCTTGGTCTAACTAGTCACATGGTGTGTACCCAAGTGCATTGAATTTCTGCATGTGTATTACTGTCTTGAATGTGCAAAGTTTGCCTTTCAAATCATTTACCTTGTGTTACCTTATACATCTCACCTTTGTGTTGAAATATTTCTGTTATAATATTTATATCTTGGGAATGGTTTGTGATTTTGATGTATTATGCACTAGAATCTAAAATTCATGTGGAAAATAGTTTTGGTGTACCACCACTCTTAGAATAAGATTTCCTTTTCTATAAATTTCTAAATCTTTTCCCTTTAAACAAGCTGGTTTAGTAGATATTGTATTATAGAGACATATACAGGGATCTATCCCTTTCAATCTAGAGGTCCATTTCCTCCATAGGCATACACAGGCCTAAAAATGTTCCAACATTGCCCAAATTTGGGAGAGGACTAAACACTCTCTTCTAGGGTGCAAGATTTCAAGACAACAAGTACCACAAGGGAGTAGATCTTGTGTACATTGATATAAATAGTCCATGAGTGTGCACTTTATAGCGCCATCAGGGAAATGATAAAAGTGACCACATGTTAGTGTTAGACCTATCCAAGTAAGCATGATTAATAGGAAGCGAATAGTGGAAGTAATTAATTATAGTTGGAGCTTGATAAGTAGATGAGAAGAGACAACAAATGGTGAGATGGGATACCTTGAGGAGAATATTATATTGATTTTAAATTTGAAATCAAGCACCTTAATTAATGATTGGTGTAATTTGATCTACCTATTGACATGTAGAGATTTTGGGAAGCCTATAAAAGGAATAAACCTAGAAAGGTAAAGAGATTTAGTTCAACATGATAAAGTGCTATCAAATTGTTGAGAGATAAAAGAAATAATATACACTTTTTTTGAGTGAGGAGAGGAGTATTAAGATATATTTTTATACTGATAAGTGCCATGCAACACATTGTAATCTATATTTGATATATTGATTGCTACAATGGCCCTTATAACTAGGAATACATTTTTAACCTTGTAAATTATTATCATTGTTGTCAATGGTTTTATTTCATGTTTATTACCATAATATGTCTCTATTATTTTTACCTAATATTAATATTCATGGGAGTTAGTATTGAATGTTATAATATCATGCTCTGATATAATGATTAATCATGTAGAGACTTGGTAAGTATTCTTGTGCACATGGGTACATGGTCAGAAAGTGTACTATGATTCCATTTCTAACTAACCCCAACCCAACCTATTTATCTCTCTTTTCACCTTATGTGAGTACATAAGGACAACTTGTGTGATTTTTATATGTATAACTATTAGAGTTGGGATGTGAATATTACTAATGCATGGGTGCCTAAAATATTCCAACATGTCTGAATGAAAGTTTTGGATTTTTCCATATTTGTTGTATATGATTCATCTCGATATGTTATAAATAAAATAGGTGTGAATAAAGTATGAAATAATTATTATTGTAAAGGATTAAATTTTATATTTTATATTTGATCATCATCATATCTTCTATGTTGATATCTTTATTATCATTTTCGTAATAGTCTTTAATTATGCCATATTGATATTTTGAGTTCTCAAGTTACAATGAATATAGGGAGTAGTTTATGGTTTTCATAGATTAACTTGTGGTTCATTTTTTACGACTAATTTATTCACCCACCTCAAATGTTTGCATCAAATCTATTGGAATGGGTTGATATGGATTGACAATAGTATGATAGTCCGACTGTGATTGTGATTGGTCCTCATTATTGGATTGGATTATTTTTAAATATATAAAAGGGTCCTCATCTATTGGTTCTGAATAATAACATACTTCTTGCATATAGTTTATACATTAGTGTAATATCGATGGTATTGATTCCATAAAATTTATTCATGATTGCCCCAAAAGTAAGCTATAATGCAACTGATTAGGCATAGCATGGAAAGTAGTGGGTACTCTCTTAGGACATAGTGTTACATACAATGAGATATTTATAATTATTTAACATGGGGTATTATCAAATAATTTGATAAAAATATATTTTTTGTTAGCCATTTTGATCACAAATAATGTTAATAAGGTAGTGTTATAAATAATCAATCCATAGTTATTATCTACCAACACATGCTAGACCAAGTTATTATGTAATTTAATTTGAATGAATAATTGTAAAGGTTTATCTATTACATGTTGCATGGGTAATTATCAATTTCTTAAAGTGATATTTTTTTATTATCCTTGAATGTATTTATAATGGAGGTAAATGATGTAGGTTTTATATCACTGGGTTATGTTGTTTTTCTAGGAATGATTGTATAATATGTCTTTGTAGACCATTGATGTATTGAGTAAATCTAACATAGAAATATTAGCATGGGTGTTATTTTATCAATGATGTAATACCCTTTAGGTTGTTTGGCTTTCCTTGTGGGAGAGGGATGGGAATGGGGTTGAGGAGGAACATATTGACTTCCTCCTTTCTACCACACATAATGAGGCACCCTACCACATCTAGTGTTGACAACATGGACCAAAGAATCCAAAATAAACTATGGATGAATAATGGGCATGGGATGGTAGAGATTAAAAACTTGAGTTCCTATGGGAGGAGTAACTAATGGATTCATGCATTCTCTTTCGAATCTATTAGTAACAATAGGCATCTAGGATTGGATGTTGTAATAATAGGATTAGAGTTTGGCTTAGGATTTTTCATTGTTAATATTAAACTTATTAGTGTTCTTAGATTTTATATTCACTACATTTTTTATTACACAATCGATCTAAATAAGATACACTAACCATTTAGAACAATATGAAAATAATACCTTCATTACTTATGTTAACCAATAATTTGTATTCAATGTAGTCATGATTAATGTCTATTATTAGGGGATAATCAAAAATAAAATATGAAAATAAAATCTTAATGTTGAAATATAAAAACTTATAAGGATGAGACCCTAATGATGATCTAGGACCAAAGGTGATTTTTTTTAATGGAAATAATAAACTAGATCAATGAAACCATGGGACAAAGAAATTGAGATACTTTTTTATGTGTAAGGAGATTAGAAATTATATTTGAAACCCTAGGATAAATAATCTAAAACCTTTGAATGATGAAACCATAAGGAAAACCTAGGTTTTTACATTGTTATATATTTGTATGGGTTCACCAATATGTTTTTTCATAATTTTTATTAATGTGATGAAATTAATATATAACTTTGAAATGTAATTTAGATATTAAGATATGGCATTCAAGCATACATTTGAATGTAAAAGAATAAGATTAAGTCTTCTAATTTTACAAGTGTCATATTATAAATATAATAATTAAAACACATGTATGAACACTTATATTTTTTTGTTTATTTTCTAACTATGACTATATTCTAGAAGGGAAAATCAAGATAAAACACACCTATTGTTTGTTTAGTTATGGAACCAAATATCTATTTGTGTTGGAATGGTTCCGTTGATTTGGGTTAGTATCACTAGTCAATACTAACTTGATAGTTGGTACTGAACTTCATGAAAGTAAGGAAAAATTACTATATGGTCATTTTTACCTATTTTTACTTGATTTTTATTCATGATCCCAAACTTTGATGATGTACACAACTCCAAAAATCAACTTCCTTTTTCTTGGAACCCTAGGTGTTCTTATGAGGACTAGAAACCTAAAAATTTGGGAAATTTTAATGGTTTGAGCTTAGCATAATCACCCCCTTTTGATGATTGACCACTATCTGTGTATATGATATTTCAAAGAGGGAATAAAGCAACATATAGTTCTCCCACCTAGTGTGATTTTAAAATTGTGTTATTTCACTCTATGTATGCGGCTAATGATTTGAATTTGACACTTTAAAATGATTTATTTGAATTGGATTTATAGTGATCCATAATTATATTATGGTATATCTTAGTGATAGGTTTGAAATCTAGGATGAATAAGGAAAATTTTATCAATGTTCAATATTGTATAGATGTATATCAGATCAGTGTTAAGTCCCTTTTGTATGAGACCTTGATTTGTTTATATAGGGATCCAATTAAATAATTTATCTATCCACCAACATGCAAGGCTAATGGGACAAGTCAAATTATATCTTTATTTTATAAAATATCTATTATTTGGTATGGGTCGTTATTGACTAGGTCATGATAGTATTAATTGGTGATATTAATCGAATCTATTGAGATTGACTTGTTTACATCTAGACTAAACTAAGAGTATGAGGATGTTTTTATAGGATATTTTCAATTTTGAAATGGATGTTGAGGTTCCTATCATTTGTTAATATTATAATGAAAGGGTTGATTCATAATATAACATGTAAGTGTTATATAATTAATACCTTGTTTGGGTGCTCAATTCATGCATGGTAAACATATCCCAAGTTTATCATTATCAAGTACTAAATACCATATTTTAGTATCTATAAATCATCAATTTTAAGAAGTAAAAATATGTAAATTATGCATATAAATATGGATAAGAGTCATCAATATGTGAGTTGGTTATGACCCAAGTATCTATATCTGATTTCATGGTTGAATTCAAGAAGAATATCATTTATTAATATGAAAGACATAAAACACTAATAAAAATGGTTATATGATCAATTCAAGTTATGCAAGGAAAAATTCCCACTTGGGACCATAGTTCTAGTTTTGGACCTTGTGGAAAACTACACACTACAAACACAAATGATGTTCAATCATTGTACTATTATTCAATTTAATTAGGCACTTTTGTGCATGTTGCATTAAAACATCCACATTATCACAAAGGATGGTATAAATAATTTTAGAGAGCACTGATTTTACATGAAAAAATATATATCACATTCTTCAAAGTTCATGAAAGGTTTTTTAAGATATTTTATGGAAATATGAATGTCATAGAAAACATGTTCAATACGGACTACATTTGGTTAGATCATTATACATGATAATTTAAGAATTATCAAATGTTTTAATAATTTATAAGGATTCATAAGAAGTATGGAATACAAAATTTTAGAGTTTGTTTGAGGCTGGGCATGGAAAAGGGAAGCATGATGGTGCCAAAACATGTGTAAAAAGAGCACTTAAAAAATATAGTAAGTACAAGGATAGTGTTGATTTGATTGATGTTTCAAGTATTGTGGCTTAGTGTAATGAAATAATTTATCTTGGATATGATAAAAATTATCATGTGTGAATATCATTATGGTTAATAGAGGATTAAAAAATGAAATATATGAATATTGTAATACATTACGTAGATCGAGTGATTTGCACTCATTCCAAAGCTCAAATTCTAGTTCATGGAGTATTTATACTAGAGACATGGCATTATTTTGTTTGGTTTGTATTAATTTGATTGGAATGAATGTGAGTCAAAATAATGGGTTCAAAAATGGTGTTTTATGCTACTAAGGCCTATGGATACTAGTCATTCATTACAATCATTATGGGATCATGAAATGTCATCGACAATTAAATTTGACCACATCTTAGATCTTGTGCAACTAGGTACAATTTATTTTTAATATAAATGTAGCCTTAAACATTAATGATATGCTAATTTTACTACTAGAACACATCAACATAACTATTATTAATAAAAAATATTAATATAAAGTGGTGGTTAGTTGTAATACATGACCCAAACTCCATGCAGGAGGAAAAATCCATCTCCAATACAAAAAAATGCCATCAAAGCATGGCAACCCTGAGCTAATAAAATAAACATCAATATATAAACACATTTAATTAGGCACAATATATAACCCTAGAAGGGGGAGGAGGTGGATCATCCTTGGGAGGTTGAGTGTTCCAAGATGAAGGCTTAACTAAAGGATAATTGAGTGCCACCTAGCCATCTTGAGTTTAATTTTGGGGGAAAAATAAACATTGGTGCCCTAACCATAGGGTAGTTGAAAAACGTTTTCAACCAAGCCACTTCCATGAATAGGTGAGATCTATCATGAGGGGATAACAATAAAATTCCCATAAGGTGAAAATAGAATTTAACCCCCTCCCTAATTGAGGAGTGGAGGAGTCATTGTGGCTATGACAATGACTTCTTCAACACTAGCATTGGAGGTAGAGAGTCATGAGATGGGTAGTATTGGATCATAGTGCAAAGATAAATCCCCCAAGGTTTGGGAAAATCCTTTAAGTGATTAATTGAGAGTCATTTTATTTTATTGATCTTTAATCTACAAAAGATCTAAAGAGATAAAAATTACCTTATCATTAACACAAAACTAAGAAGATGATTTTTCATTGTTAAACATATCTAAATTTATATACTTTCATATATAAAATAAAATAATAGTTTTCAAATAATTAAAAACATAAAATACATAATCCAACCATTGAATATTATACCCAAATAATACCATGCACCATGAAAATGGATCTAAGTGTAAAAGTTGGAAAAGGTTGTGAATACATTTTCTAGTATATTTAGTTTTTAGACAAGTCTAGAAGAGGTGTTTGAAGGGATCAGGCCTTGATCAAGTTAGACATTTAGGTTGAGAAATTACAATGTGTAAAATATGGTCCCCCAGAATGAGGCCTTGGGAAACCAGACACCAAATAAAGTGAGTGAACTTAGGATTTAACTTAGAGTTCAATTTTTTGTCAAGCATGGTGAGCTATGTCCTGGGTGAGGAATTTAAATTCTAGTGCATATTTAAATTATCCAATGGTGATGAAAAATGAATCATAATATTATAAATGTTATATTGAGAGTAGTTTTAAAATTGAGTGACAAGTTCCACCTCTAGTATTTCCATCAAATATGTGGAGGACATAGAGCCATCTTATGAAGCATGACATCAAGAAACAACTCTTGGATACACACAATAAAAGGTAAGTCTAAATTGAGTATTTTATATTTGTATTTTAGTAGATTACATGGAATCCAATCATGTGAGAAAGTCAAATCCTTAATAGTATCAATTCATTTTTTAATAGACAAAGAGATTTTGTACCTGAGATTTCCACTAATGGAATATTGGTATTAGTCATGATAGGGGGCCACCAAATATTATGAACATTGAAATAAATGCCATTGTAAAAACCATCACCAACCCATTTGAGAAATAGTTTAATGACTTCAAAATATTTCCATATGCTTTTGGAAATAAAACAACCTTTAATTTTGACTAAGGAAATAGTAATCAATAAAGAGTGAATCTCGATGTTTTTCCAATTAGCCTTAACATATGGAGTACCTAAGAAAATTCAGTACTTTAGGAATATTTTACAAGCCTCATTACCTTTAATTTATTGAAAAACTAATTTAGTATTGTTGATGCTTGAATTTGTATTATAAATGCCTAGAGTGTTCAAGAACACTTCTCATTTTAGAATTCTAAGAATTCAGTGCATGATTTGTAAAATATGATAATCTTGTTATTTTTTGATGAAATAGAGGCAAAGCAAGTGGAATATTTCACAAAATTTATAATGTTTGGTGGTTGGGAGCCACCATGTCCAAAAGTCAGTCTATGCAAAATATGAAGTATGCTATGCTAAGTATAGTGAATTATGATCAAGAACTAATCTAATGACTAATCTAAGATAGGTATTTATAATGAAAATTAAGTTAGAGTGATCTATTTAAAAAAGGAGCAAAACAAAAGGTGAGGCAGAGAAGAGATGTTGTTGATCTTCATTCCAAATATCATGACAAAATTCAAATATCATCTAGGCATGCACTTAACTAATATATGACATGAAGTATCATAATATAAAATCCTATCAGACATCAATAAAATATCTAAGGATGGTGTGAAATAATGCAAATAATAATCAAGTTCACTTTAAAGATTCACCCTTGTAAGCAAACAACATTAGCCTAAATGCAAGAAGGGTAAGCAAACAAAATGAACCTAAAAACTTTCAATTAACCTAGCATTGGCACAAGTTAACAACTCTACATTCAAATTTACAAATTAAGAATTCATAAGAACCATTCAAATCTAGAAATCAAAACAAACAAGTGATAGAGAAGCTTGGATAACAAAAGACATAAGTAAATTTGGAAAAAACTTTTAGAATTCCTTACTTATATTAATTGCTCACAAGTTACAATTAGATTTTGGCTCTCTAAACTCCCCCATTTCACAATTTAAAATACTCCTTTTATAGTATGCAAGGAAGCATGTTAGTTAGTTATCTTAAATTACAAAAGTACAAGTGTTAAGACTACTATCCTTTCCACAAATGTTCTAGAATACACTGGACTTTCCCAAATGGATTGACCTATAGGAAATGTTTTTTATAAGTTTTAAATGACTTTAAAAAAGAATATTCTCTTTTGAAAAGTATAAAAGATCAATTACAAAAAATAATATTCCTATCTTAACTAACTTGGAGGCCCTTGTGCTGTCATAGTCTTTTACTTCCCTTTCAGGATCTTCATTCCATAATGTTGTTCACTAATGAGCTGGAGATCAATGATATGTCTCATAAAAAACCCTTTTTATTGATATTATAGGCCCTTGAGATCCTTTTCATCCCCTTCCATATATTTTTTTATGACCTTGGCATTTCTTATATTCTCCTCTAATGACAAAAGTAGGCCCATCACCTTCTTGTTATCAACCCCTATTTTCCCTTGTCCTTGATTCCTTATTTACTATATGAATTGAGTAGTTTTATGATTGAACTCCTCATCAATTATTAGACTTAAGGGACTCAGTGTGGTAGGATCTTTTATCAAGCTATTCAATATGTGTAACATTTTATCTTCTTATTTATTGAGGTCCTTAGAAATGTCCTCCATCTTCTTGGACTAACTATTCATGGATTTGATCTTATCAATTAATATAGCCATAACCATATTAAGGGGGGCTAAGCTAACTATCCTAAATTCAAATATTTTGATTTTTAGTCAAGACATTGATCAAATCCCTTACTTGGTAGCTCAAAACTTGCCATTGGCCAACTTGTCCTATAGTCATAGTTCTTTGTTTATTTATTGCATCCTACTTAGTTATGACTAACTTTAAAGAATTGAATAAATCAGTCATGGTGTCTTCAAATTGCTTGAATTTGTCTTCTTGAATTGAAAAAATGGCTATTTTTTTAGGTTTTTGTTTTAATGTAGGGTGCCTTTAATCATTGCCCATAATTGATATATATATATAAGCCTAAGCCACTTCAAGGACATTTTATTCAAATACCAATTGGATGTTCACCAGGATTTTGTCCTCCAATTGGATTCAATCCAACAAAAGGTTCCACTTTTTAGAAAGTGAATTTCTCTCCACCAATCATGGATTTCTTCTTAGTTACTCTCTACAAACTAGTAGTGGTTAGGTCAAATTTGACACCAACTAAAGGTTTTGTCACTTTGGGAGTTGGGGTCTCCATTTGTGTTTCACTTGATTCTCCTAGAGCAATCATTATTTTATCTTCCTCATTCTATAACACAACTATCCATGGTTTGGCTTCCTCATACATTGAAATATTGATTGCTTACATCAATGCCCAAGGATGGTGATGGTAGGTAAATTTTTTAATTTTTTATAGATGAAACATTAAAGAATGGTTGGACCTTGAATCAAGTTGTCCTCATTGAAGAGATTAACTTCACTCAAAGGATGAGTGAAGGTAACCTTGGGCTTCTTAGCCTTCATTGGGATAATGGCCAATTCATATTTTCTTTTTGTGGGGTCTATAAGAACAAGGTATAACACTTCCTTACCCTTTTCTTCTTTGGATACCTCCATTTCTTCATCCTCAGACTCATAGGCTAATGATATCAATTTCAAAGCATCTTCAATTATTTCCCTAGGGTCTAGTGCTACCACATGGATTTCCTCCACTAGTGATCTCTCCTCCTTTTCTTGAGTTAAGGAAGATGTGATTTCATCAATCCTTCTCTCCTCTAGCATTTTCTCAATTTGTGCCTCAGGTCTAGATTCTGTCTATAACTAGGCTGGTAGAGGTCTAAAAAATGCACCACTTAGTAAATTGTATTGCATTAGCCCCAATTTCTATTTATCATCATCCCCTTTTTGTTCCCTTTGCATTTTGGACTCTAGTTTGATGTTGTGATTTTTAAACCTAAAGGTGACCTTGAAGAATGAAGAGGCCTTTTTATATATGGGGTCAAAATCACTAGGTTGATGATCATAGGGTACATTTATTCCCTTGCCCTTCGAGTGTTCTTTAATCTTTACCTATGGATCCCACTACGTTAGATCATCCATTTAGAGATTAAAGGAGGTCATATGTTTGGAAACAACCTCAATGTTGTCCCATTGTGCAAATATAATCCTTCCAATGGTTAAGGGGAAGCTATAAAGCATTCCCTACCTTTTGGTTTTGCACAAACCATTTATTATATTATACCTTTGGTAAGCCACCTATTATTTAGCACATGGATTGGTAATTTGAGGGGGTGAATTGTGTTCCTTTGATCCTAATGATTTTGTAATCTAGATACAACCAAATGTCTCCCATGCCCTCAATTGAATTTTTGGTCAAGGGGATGACTCTTGGCATTGGATTCCTAGTTATGGCCTCAGTTAGGGATCGATAAACACAATCACATATGAATTAGATGTGGTACCTATATTTGAATATGTGTAATTTTAAATAGTATTGGGACTATATATGTCCCATCAAGTGACCATTCTCTTAGGTTGGGTATCTTTGTGGTAGCAAACAAGGCATATAGGAGGTATGACATCATGCATAATTGGTTCTAGTTTTCTTTTTGATTGCAAAGATCTGCCTACTTAAACAAGTGCTAACCACTTCACCAATGGGATGGGTGAGTTGTTTATCAACCATAAAATAGACTAAGGACACCTAAATCTTATCCACATATGTGGTGGTTGGATTTACACATAACCTATTCATCAAAGTCATGATCATTCTTATCCCAGGTCTGAATTGACCAATGGGAATACTGCCATTGAAATCTGAAAACACCTGATTTGTAGAATATATCCATAGGGCAAGGATGGTTTTAAAATCATTTTACTTGGACCAATTATTGATTGTGGTTTGGTCTAATTAGGGCTTAAGCAATTTATAATAGTTTTCAAATGTTATGGCATAGATTTAATCTATATTTCTATGAGTATGCTCATTTATTAACGTGACCTTATCAATTTTATCATCTCTAAAAATAGGAGAGAGAACATCTATTTAGTGCAGTACCTCAAGTTTTATTGTGGCATTATGGAAACCTATCATTTGAATGGCAACTATGTCATAGTAGAGCCTTTTTATTGACATGTTCTTCTCCTCTTCTCTCATGATGGGAAATTAATTTTTAATGGTCTAGAATAATCTAAACCAATTATTGTCCCTACTATTTAAAGTTATGTAATCAAATTGTATATCCTTAAAAACACTTCCTTTCACATCCATGGTCAAATAGTGTTCTACATCTTCTCTAGAGACACTTTTTTAGGATATCATCATTTTAAGTCTCTCTAAATTTCTTACCAGTGGTCTTTAATTTAATTCTAGATCAAATTATATTTGCTCAAATGACAATCCAATCTTTCTTAGCTTGATTATGATGATCATAGGGTTGAACTAGTGCTTTCATAAGTGCTAGGGTTTTTATGAAGGTTCCTTATAGTTCTCTAATTATGATAGCTATTTGAAATTATGTGAGATTCATGGATTAGATTTTGTTTGGATCTTTGCATTTATACCTTTGCATTTCCTAGTTACATAAAATATCTAACTTGGCACATCAAGCTTATGTGGATATGATGTGGCATCACCATGGCATCCTGCTCATTAAATTTTGAAAGGTGGCCATTGTATTTTGAAAATTCCCACTTGATCTCATACCATTGGATCATCCTTGCATGGATCAATTTAGATTTTTTATCTTGATTTGTGAACTTGAATTTCATTGGTTGCTTACTACATTCCCCATGGTTATGACACTTGTCACTTCCACATTTGCCCTAACTTTTTAATGTTTGCTATGTACCATTTATCTCAATTTCATGAAACAATCATGCTTCATTGATCTTGATCTGCCTAATTATACATCCTTCTCCATGGACCATTGATCGTAATGTATACCTTGTATCACATACTATTAATCTTTGAGAGATGCTCAAGATTTGATTCATGGCCTAAAGGTATGCCATGTGTTGTCTCTATATTTGTCCTTGAATTTTTTTATCATATACTATGCATCATATAATCATCTTCATATGAGAAAATATAGAATATTAGATCTTGATCCAAAGGATCAATGCCCTTGGTTGTTTAATGTTCTTGACTATGAGTATGACACTTGTCACATTCTTCTTGTCGTAGGGCTCTATTTAAGTCTTGACTCAATATGCATCATTGGATCAATCCTATACAAGAAAATGTGTGTCATTGATCTTTGGAATATGATCGAGCTTTAACTTAAGGTTAAGGTCTTTGAATTTAATCTCACACCATTGGATCTTGATCATCCATGAAAATAAGGACAATTAATCTTGTAAATAAAAATGATGTTTAAGTCAGGGCTCGGGGAACATAAAATTTAAGCTAAATCCTTAGACTAATGTTTTCATTCGTATTAATAAATATGAATAAATATTTAGGATAAAGTCTTAAGCTAAGTTTTAAAACATGTTAAAGGGGAACCCATGAAATAAAAGACCTATCTTAAAGTCTTATACTAAGGTTTGTATTAATAAATATGATAAACCTTAGGGTAAGGCTTTAGGCTAAGCCTTATAACAAAGGGACCATGTGTTAGTTAGACCATGTCAATAATAAAATAGACCAGGAGGTTGCAGGACATAGATGGATCAAGCATAAAATTTTTATCCTAAGGTTTGGTTGTGTTGAAGAATATGACTAAGCCTTAAGATAGAAATTGAACTAAGTCCATGGCATAATTAAAATGTTTCCACATAAAATGTTCCTACTAAATTTGAATTCAATTCAAAGGGAATGAGCTAGGGTAATTGGAGTTATGGTTTTAAGGTGATAAGACATGAATTTAATTTGATTTCAACATATCAAAAATTAGTAAAAGATCAAATTATTATTAAATCATAAAACCTAAACATTGCTCATTCTAAATGGACTCCATTGGATTTGTGATTTAAAACATAAAGATAAAATGTTAGAAACTTTAAAATCATGAACAAATATGCCAACCAACTTAGGCATGGATTATTTTTAAATAAAGATGCATTCCAAAACATTCTAGTGATACTTTGATTAGGTGAATTCTCAAAATTAGGGTACAAATTTGCACTTTTTAACATAAGGGTCCCCATTTTTAAAAAATGGGGGTATGTTAACCTCAACAAATGGAATTTTTTAGGGGAAACACAACAATATGTTAGAATTCAGAGACTCTAGTTTAGACTAATAATTAATCTACTTATTCCATTTGATCAGGAACCATTATTATGATCACTTCATGGTTAGAACAAATATTGAAAATGCAAGATTAGGATGAAACATCAAGACATAGCCATCCTATGTGTGTTTTTTATTCCACTTATTATTTACCATAGGATTTGGAGAATAAATTCTAGGTTCATGAATTTGATTATTAACACTAACTTTCAACATATTTGTATATTCATTAAGAACCATGCTTTAGTTTAGGGAAGGCTTAGGCATTACTCTACTTCCAGCCAAGTTTCTATATCACTGATAGATGTGTCTTTGGATCCACTCAAGGCTTTGTTCCACTACTAACTAGGTGTCCATAGCCTTGGTGGAGATTATCAAATTCACCTTTGCTCAGAAAGCTCTTGAATTTTGCAATAAGGTTCTTATTTTTTATATTTTTCAAGTCATTATAACTTTCTAGAAAAGGTTGGGAACTAGGTTATCTAGGTTTAGGTATTTTTTCAATTTTTTGGTCGTCAGACAATCATCTTTGGTTGTAAACTTTGTCCTAAGTAATTAATGTTTTTTAAGTGCAAGCATGACTATATCCTAATAATCTATTCTTTCACCCTACATGTGTAATCCTTCTTAGAACCAAACTTAGATCAGAACAAAGTTTATAATCTCAAGGATAAATTAACCTATTCATTATTATTTAATATTTTGTATAAAATATAACATTAATCTCATATTTAAATAATCCATGATCAACCAATGTTGAGAGAACCTACCTGCAATCCTAAACTGTGAGGTTTATTTGAGAAATCATATGAATCTTGAGCTGAGGGCTTGTCCAAAAGGAATTTTTAGAGCAAGGAAAAAAGTATAGAAAGCAAACACACCAAAAAAAAAGTGGACAAATAGAAAGCAATGAAATAAACAAATAAATATAAATAAACATATGTAAAAATAAGGGATAAGAAGGAAAGGATAAAAAACTAATCTAGCCTACCTACACTAACTCTAACTAGTCTTATAGTCATTCCATAAAGACTCCAAGTGGGAAAATAGAGAATTAGTGCTTGAGGTATTTACCATCAGTGGGAAGTGTGAACTCTTCTCCCTATAAGTCTTTAAACTTGAAGGTGTTGTCTCCAAGTATCTCAGCTACCTAGTAGGGACCTATCCACAAAGGTGTGAACTTCCCATGTTTACCCTTAGGCTTAGATAGCTTGTCCCAAAGAAGAACTAAGTCTCCTTTCCTGAACACCTTTATTTTTAAATGTTTATCAAACCACCTCTTGACTATTGTTTAGTGTCTACTAAAATTGGCAAAAGGCTCTTCTCTCACATCTTCCATTTGTATGATGTCCAACAACCTTGAAATTACAAATTATTGATCCTCCTCCATGTATTATTGCATGAACATGTATGTTGGTAGCTTGAGAGTGACATGGAAGATGTTTTTTGACCATAAACAAGTAATAATTATGATAATTTGAGATCTTGTTTGATTCTAGTTCTATCTACCCAAAGGGCATACTTAAGCAACTTATGCCATGTTCTAGGTTTATCAGCTATAGACTTCTTTATAATCTTCATTAAGTTCTTATTTATTGATTAAAATACTCTATTACCTTGAGGATAATGGTTTTATGATAGATTTAGGATGATGTTTTTATCACATTCCCATTTTTCAATATCTATGGACATAAAAGGGGATCCATTATCACAGACCAAAGATACAGGTGTCCCAAACCTAGTGCATATTTTTTATTCTAAAAATTTGATGACCTCTTCAGTCTTATACTATTTAGTTTCCACAATCCATTTGGTGTAGTATTTAGTAGTAGTTAGAACATACTTGTGAACATAAGAGGAATTTGGGTTAATAGCCCCCACAAAATCTATCCCCCATTGGGCAAAGGTTTATCAATCATTATTGGTATTAGTGGTATGGATGCCTTAGGATGTTTGGTGTTTAAGATTTGACATGAGTGGCACCCTCTCACATATTTTTGAGCATCCTTGAATATTTTAGGCTATTAGTAACTATCCCTTAATATTTTTTGTGTTGTAGTCCTTTCGGATGGATGTCCACTTCCTAGTTTTTCATGGAAGGTTCTCATGATCTCAGTTACTTCACTCT
The DNA here is from genome assembly GCA_037957365.1 of Torreya grandis. Taxonomy (NCBI): domain Eukaryota; kingdom Viridiplantae; phylum Streptophyta; class Pinopsida; order Cupressales; family Taxaceae; genus Torreya; species Torreya grandis. Next base: position 3,487,534 of record JARHVA010000845.1, read on the forward strand.
TGGAGACACACTCAAGTAAATGCCTTCAAATTTATTCATATATATAACTCTATCCTTGATCAAAAAGTGAGATTATTTGAGCCTTATATCTCTCCTTTATTCTTTACTTAACCCTTCAAGAAAATAACCGTTGATTAGTAAGTGGACAATAAGATCATAACAATCATTAGGTCTAAAATTTGTTACTCTACCTATATAACACTTAGATTGGGGTTAGTATTGGAAATTAATTGAATTAAAACCTATAAATTTACCAATTTTGTAGACTTCATCTAAATTTCATATTCTTGGAGTATAGTCATCCACTTACCTCTCTTTTCTCCTAGTTCATTTTGACTTAGCATGAGCTTGGTGGCAGGGTCTAGTAGAATGGCATGCACCTTATTCCTAATGATATAATGCCTAAATTTTTTTACTACCTTGACCAAATCACCTAATTTATTGTCAATAAAAGAGTAGTTTAACTCAACATTTTAAAGGTTAGTGTTCATAAAAACTATTAGACGGTCACATCCATCTACCTTTTGGGTTAGAAATGCAGCGATTGTATGATCTAAAGCAAAGGAGTAAAGATAAAAATATTTGGTGAAGTTTGGACTTATCAGTACAAGGGATTATCTAATTGCCTCTTTTATGTCTTTTAAATCCTATTTTGTCTCTTCATTCCAAGTTATCTTAGCCTCTTTCTTCAACATGTCATTCAAAGGTTTCACTATTTTTGCAAAACCAAAAATAAACTTCTTTATAAAATTTATTTTACCAAAGAATAACTTAAATTAATTCCTAATATCATGGGGCTATATATTTTATATTACATTTAATCTATCATGGTCTATAGATATTTCCTGCTTAGTGATAACATGTCCTAATAGTTTTCCCTCAGTAACACAAAAAATATTTTTCTTTGGGTCAAGAGAAATCCCATTCCTTCTACATCTTTCAAATACCTGTTGTAGGTGCATAATATGATCCTCCCTATTTTTAGAAAAATATATTTAGATCATCCATGTATATGATAGCTCACTTACCTATAAGACCCTGGAAAGTATGATCCATAACCATTTGAAAAGTGGCTCCTATATTTATAAGTCCAAAATGCATTCTCTTATAGGTAAATGTACCCCACTTGGTATTAAACTTAGTCTTTATCCTATCCTCTTAGTTCACTAGCACGTGGTTATACCCTAAAAAAACATCAATAAAGGACATCATGGTAGAACCAAAAACAATTTTTATTACTTGGTCAAGAGAAGGTAGGGGGTAATTATCTTTCTCAGATGCTCTATTTAGATTTCTAAAATCAATGCATAGTCTATTTTTACCATTTTTCTCCCTGATTGGGACTAAATTAGCAACCCAAGTAGAATGCCTAATGGTAAATACAATCCTATAATCTAAGAGCTTCTTGACCTCTTTGTATATCAATGGTTTTAAGATTGGGTTAATGGGCCTCTACTTTTGTCTGAAAGGTTTGCAGTTTTATTTTAAAGGTATGATATGAGTTATAACCTTTAGATCAAATATATTTAGGTCATCATAGGACCATGCTATGATATATTTATATTTGGTGAGCATATATTTGGCTATTTTGGACTCAATGCTTATACAGGTTGTACCAATATTAACTAGATAAGGTTGGCCTTGAAATCTAAGATTGATTACTTTATAATCCTTCCCACTTACTTTGGAACTATCGGTATCCTTAGATAATCTATCAAAATAAAAAAGTCTCTCTAAGAATATGATGTATTTAGGGATATTATTATAATTCAACTAAATTACCTTGTCATCAAGTTTGTTTTCAATGTTCTCATCATCAAAGAGATTGGCTTCATCAATAATGTGACCCTCAAATACTCCTGAACTAATCATGAAGTCTATGATCTTATGATCATCACTAAATACCTATAATTGGTTGATGTTATTTAGCACTGAGGGACATCGAATTAATTCAATTATAAGTTTTTGTAACTTGGAACTTTGATTGGGCATAAGGTTGGCTGCAACTGAAGCAAGCTCATTAATAGCCTTGTTTTCTTCCTTAGGGATTGACACAATGTTGAAAGCATTAAAACATTCAATTAAGTCCCACACTCTAAATTTATACTTATTAAGATAGGACAACTTGCATATATTTACTCTTGACCTGATTGATCACTAGTTTAGAATCACCAAAACTAATAGTTCCTTGGCCTCATGCTTGATTGAAAATTATAATCCAAGAATAAGTGCTTCATACTCAACCAAACTATTGGTGCATGAGAACTAAAATTTTTAAGATGCATTGTATTATTTCTTAATGGGGTTGATTAATACCACTCCCACTCTAGAACCTGATTTGCATCTAGCACCATCAAAATAAAGTTTCCATAATCTAGAAAAAGCATGAGAAGTTTTAGAGTTACATACATTTGTGGTGTCAAGAGTGTAAACACCAATATCTGAGTTAACCATGTTAACTCTTTTGTTGGTTTTATTGCACTTAATGATCATATGCATCATTTTAGGCTCCCTTTATATCCTATTTGGTTAGGGACTCCCTCCCAAGTAAACCACATATGTGAACAATGTATTGACATATAACCATTCAAGCTCCTAGTCCAGTCTTTGCTCAATAGCATCCCATAAGCTTCATATATGTCCACCACTTGGATATCAATGAACTATTGGATCCTTGGCTCTAAGGTAATATACATGTGAAAATTCAATAATTCACCAATAACTTTGACTCTTGATTTATGTGATTGAGTTATAACTTTATTAGAGATAATGGGAGTCAAACCTAATTGTTCAAAAGTACCCTTAGGCATAAAATTTGTAGATGCACCAAAATATAACAAATAATTATGTAGATTATTACCAAAGACCCTGACTATAATTAGGAAAGGAGGAACATCTACCTTGATTTTGTGTATTACAACATTAACATTTGTAGATTTTTGAGACTTACCAGTCTTCTTAGATAAAGATTCTAACAATAGATCCCTCTATTCAATAATCTATGTCAAATCATGCAAGGTATTGTTAGCTTTTATATTTTTCATGTCCTCTAATATGTTATACTCAATCCTATTAGAATAATTAGTGGTATCAACATTGGGTTTAGAATTACTTCCCTTAGGAGGCTCTAGATTATTGTTTAAGGTAGTATCAGGAAGAGTCTCAAATTTATTTGGAAGAGTTGAAGTGGTCAATGGTTTCTTTTATTCCAAGTTTCTCAGAGGATAAGTATTATTTAGAAATTACCAAAAGCATGAATATATTTAGTAATATCCTCAGGCCCATTGTCCTCTTGGAAAGGGAGCTCAAATGTCTCCATCATGAGAGTTGAATTAGATGATCTAGATGACCTTGAAGATCCTAATGTTCCTGCATCACAATACTTACTAAGGAAAAATTCAAAAGTATCTAATTCTTATTAAAAGGCTTAAAAAGTATTAAAAAATTCAACATAGTATATTTCCCCATGATTAAAAGTGCAATGAACTATACATTAGTCAAGTAAAGCAACATCAGTACGATTTATATTAGGCACATTCTTGCTAGTAGATGGCTCATTGTTCTTGTTGTTATGGTAAATATCATTTTAAAATTTGTTAGTAGGACTATTGAACCTTTGAAAAGAGAAATTCCTACCAGAGCTCTCTCTAGTATTGCTTACTTGATTTTGCAACTGAAGGAAGTTAGTGCTAAGATTTTGAACCATCTTGAGGATAGAATCACTCTAATTCTTTGGGGCCTCAGAATTATGAAATTAAGCATTAGCATTGGCTATAGGCATTAAATATTTCTTGTCTTGAGGATGAGAACTATTGATAACACTACTTAGGAATCCCATGTTTTGAGTGGGGTGTACATGACTCAAAGGTAGTTTTTTTAAGTCTGGAAGTTGGTTTAGGGTAGGCATATTTTGGTTAGAAATGTGAATACCATTTAGAATGGGTAAATGTGGATTGGAATTAGGAATGGAGTATTCTAATTGTCCTTAGGGTTACATATGGTCATTAATGATCAAAACCTTGGCATAATATAAATCTAATGTATTCATGGGTCCAATAGCTCTTTTTATAAACATAAAAGTCATAGGATCCAAAGCATCCTTATATATTTCCAAAGCTAAAGCCTCATCGAGTATGTAAGGAGTTATGGTCCTACTGAATATTTTTTGGAACCTAGCATTAAAGGCTCTTATGGGCTCATTTTCATCCCTTTTCACTATGGTGAATTGTTGGTCTAGGACATAAGGACTAATGATTTTACCAAATTGGTCAATGAAAACATTGTTAAAATTAACCCAACTAATAATGTAACCTTTATGGAGGTTTATAAACCATTCATATGCATCATAATTAAAAGTAAAAGGAAATAGTCTACATGCTACATCTTTATGAGTCACATTCATCAATCTTAATGCATATTTGAAACTCTTAATGTGTTCTTCAGTAGTTATAATGCCATTAGGACTAAATTTTGGCAAATACTTTTTAGGATTATGAGGAAATTCATGTACCACACCTAGCACATTGATCGAAGAACCACCTAGCCAAGCCATACCTTGATAGGGATCAAACTTAGGAGTGCTCTAAATTGGTGAAGTTGGCAAAGATTTTAAAATTCTATGCTTACCTTTGTCTCTCCTAGTTCTCTATGAACTTCTAATGAAAGTAGAGGTTCTCTAGTCTCTAAACGTGACCTTGTCATGATTCTTGGTAATTTTAGCTTGTGGGATTTGAATCCTATTTTAAATATGATATGTCAGTCTTATTTTTTTAGGGGACAATGATCAAACTTGCACATTAATAAAAATTTTCAAAGATTTATATAAAGGATGATAAAAATAGTAATATTTAACTAAGTTAGCTCAAAGATGTATCCAAATACGTAAGTATGATTTATCTTTACATGTTTAAGCTCAAATAAACTCAAACTAGCAAAGTATCTTTCAATATTTGATAAAAATAACTATTACTAGCCTCAAATCGATTGAATTGACAAAGATTAAGCCATATTTACCATAATTAAGCATATACCTTCAAAGAATTCCGATCTTTATCTAAAAGAAGTGCAAATATGGGTCTAATATTATAAATATCAATGATATTTATACAATTGAACAAAGATTAACACAATTATGCAAAGGTTACACCAATATTTGAACACAGTTCCCAAAAATAGCAAAGATACTTCAAATCTACAAATATGTGGTTGGCCCTCCTTCTAGCACCAGTGAAGCTCCCCCTATAGATGCCTGAATATGTATCACACATGCCTAGAGTGTTCAAGAACACTTATCATTTTAAAATTCTAAGAATTCAGTGCATGAGTTTCAAGTTGTGATAATCATGTTATCTATTGATGAAATAGAGGCAAAACAAGTGGACTATTTCATAATATTTATAAATTTTGGTAGTTGGGAGCCACCATGGCTAAAATTTAGTCTATGCAAAATATGAAGTATGCTATGCTAGGTATGGTGAATTATGATCAATAACTAATATAAAGACTAATCTAATATGGGTATTTATAATGAAAATTAAGATAGAGTGATCTAGTTAAAAAAGAAACAAAAGGAAAGGTAAGGAAAAGTAGAGATGTTTTTGATCTTCATTCCAAATATCATGACAAAATTCAAATATCATCTAGGCATGCACTTAACCAATGTATGACATGAAGTAGCATAGGCTTAAATCCTATCAGACACTACATAAACATCTAAGGATGGTGTGAAATAATGCAAATAATAATCAAGTTCATTTTAAATATTTACCCCTATAAGCAAACAACATTAGCCCAAATGCAAGAAGGGTAAGCAAATGAAATGAACCTAAAAACTTTTGATTAACCTAGAATTGGCACAAGTTAATATCTTTACATTGAAATGTACACATCAGGTATTCATAAGAACCATTCAAATCTAGAAATCAAAACAAACAAGTGAGAGAGAAGTCAAGATAACAAAATACATAAGCAAATTTGGAAAAACTTTGTATAATTCATTATTTATATTAATTTCTCAAAAGTTACAATTAGCTTTTCACTCTTAGAACTCCCCTCTTTTATAATTGATAATGATCCTTTTATAGGATGCAAGGAAGAATGCCAATTAGTTATATCCAATTACAAAAGTACAAGTATTAGGATAGTTATCCTTTCCATAAATATTCTAGAATACACTAGACTTTCCCCAATGAATTGACCTATAGGCAATGTTTTTTACAAGTTACACATGCTTTTACAAAAGAATGTTCTCTTTTCAAAAGTATACAAGCTCAATTACAACAAATAATATTTCTATCTTAACTAACTTGGAGGCCCTTTTGTTGTCATAGTTTTTTGCTTCCCTTGAAGGATATTCATTCTATAATGTTGTTCAATAATGAGCTAGAGATGAATGATAGGTCTCATGAAAAACTCTTTTTATTGATCTTCTAGGACCTTGAGATCTTTTTCAGCCCTTTCTAAAGCGTGTTTGATGCCCTTGGCATTTCTTATCTTCTCCTTTGATGACAAAAGCAGGCCCATGACCTTCTTGTTATTAGCCCCTATTTTTCCTTGTCCTTAATTCCTTACTTATTGCATGAATTGAGTAGTTTTGTTCTTGAACTCCTCATTAGTTATTAGACCCAAGGGACTGAGTGTGGTAGGCTATTTGATCAAGCTATTCAATATGTGTAACATTTTATCTTCTTATTACTTAAGGTCCTTGAAAACGTCCTCCATTTGCTTGGACCAACTACTTAGGGCCTCGATCTTATCAATTAATATAGCCATAGCCATATTTAGGTGGGATAGGCTAGGTGTCATAAATTTAGGGATTTAATTTTTAGTCAAGACCTTGATCAAATCCTTTACTTGGTAGTTCAAATCCTACCATTGGCCAACTTGGCCTATAGTCTTATTTATTTTTTTGTTTATTACATCTTACTTGGTTCTAACTGACTTTAATTAATTGAATAAATTAGTCATGGTGTCTTCAAATTGCATGAATTTATCTTATTGAATTGACAAGATGGCTTGTTCTTTCAAGTTCTTATTCTACTACAGGATGCCTTTGATCACTGTCTGTAATTGATCTATCTGAGCTTGAGCCACTTCAAGGACATTTTATTCAAATATTAGATCTTCATCAAGCTTTTGTCCTCCAACTAGAGTTAATCCAATAAAAGGTTCCATTTTTTGAAAATTGAATTCCTCTCCACCAATAATGGATTTATTCTTAGCTACCCTTTACAAAATCATAGTGGTTGGGTCAAATTTGACACCAACTAAAGGTTCTATCACTTTAAGAGATAGGGTCTACATTTTTACTCTACTTGATTCTCTTAGAGTAGTCATTCTTTTCTCTTCATCCTTCTATGATAAAACTATACATGTTTTGGCTTCCTCATGCACTAGAATATTGATTGCTTGTATTAATACCCAAATATGGTGCATGGTAGGTACATCTTACAATTTTCCATAGATGAACCATTTAGGAATGGTTAGACCCTGAATCAAGTTTTCCTCATTAAAGAGATTAACTTCACTCAAAGAATGAGTGAAGGTCACCTTGGGATTCTTATCCTTCATTGGGATAATGGCCAATTCAAATTTTATTTTGGGGGGTATATAAGAACCATGTCCAATACTTCCTTCCCAATTTATTCTTTAGATAACTCCATTTATTCATCTTCAGACTTAGGCTAATTATAGCAATTTTAGAGCATCTTTAATTGTTTCACCAGGGTCTAGTGCTACCACATGGATTTCCTCCATTGGTGATCCCTGCTCCTCTACTTGAGTTGAGGAAGATGTAATTTCATCAAGCCTTATCTCCTCTAGCCTTTTCTCAAGTTGTGCCTCAAGTCTAGATTACATCTATAACTAGGTTGGTGGAGGTCTAGAAGATGCACCACTTAATAAATGGTATTGCCTTGGCCCTAGTTGTCATTTGTCATCATCCCCTTTTTGTTCCCTCTACATTCTAGACTCTGGTTTGATGTTTTGAATTTTCAACCTAAAGGTGACCTTGGAGAATGAAGAGTCCTTTATATATATGGGGTCAAAAGCACCAAGTTGATGATCATAGGGTTCAATTACTCCCTTGGCCTTCAATTGTTCTTTAACTTTTCCTTATGGATCCCACTCTCTTAAATCATCCATTTGGAGATTAAAGGAGGTCTTATGTTTGGAATTAGACTCAATGTTGTCTCATTGTACAAAAATAGTCCTTCTAATATTTAAGGGGAAGCTATGAAGCAGTCCCTTCCTCTTTGTTTTTCATAAGCCGTCTATTCCATTGCACATTTGGTAAACCACCTCTTTTTCAACTAACTTATTTGGCACATAGACTAGTAATCTAAGTGGAGTGCATTATGTTCCTTCGATCTTGTTTATTATGCAATCTAGATAAAACAAGATATCTCCCATGGCCTCAATTAAATTTTTGGTCAAGGGGATGACTCTTGGCATTGGATTACTAGTTATAGCCTCAATTAGGGATAGATAAACACAATCACATATGAATTAAATGTGGTCCCTATCTTTGAATATGTGAAATTTTGGATAGTATTGAGAGACTATCTGTGTCTAATCAAGTGACGATTATCTTAGGTTGGGGATCTTTGTGGAAGAAAGAAAGGCATGTAGGAGGCATGACATCATGTAGAATTTGTTCCTAGTTTTCTTCTTGACTGTAAATATCTACCTACTTAAACAAGTGCTGACCACTTCACCAAGGGGAGGGGTGAGATATTTATCAACCATAAAATAGACTAAGGGCACCTAAATATTTTAACATATGTGGTGGTTAGATTTACACATAACCTATACATCAAAGTCATGATAATTATTATCTCATATTTGAATTGACCAAGGGGAATATTACCATTGAAATCTAAAAACAACTAATTTATAGAATATAACCATAGGGCAAGGATGGTCTTAAAGTCATTTTCCTTTGCACAATTGTTGATGTGGTTTGGTCTATTTGGGGCTTAGGGAATTTGTAATAGTTTTCAAATGTTATTTCAGATATATAAGTTATATTTTTATGAGTATGCTCATTGATTAACATTCCCTTATCAATTTTACCATCTCTAAAAATAAGAGAGAGAACATCTATACAATTTAGTACCTCAAGTTTTTCTATGGTGTAATGGAGACCTATCATTTGAATGATAACTATGTCATAGTAGAGCCTTCTTATTGACATGTTCTTCTCCTCTTCTCTCATGCTAAGTTGTTGGTTATAAATGGTCTAGAACAAAATTGACTAATTATTGTCCTTGCTATTTAAACTTGTGGCATCAAATTATGTGTCCTTGAAAACTCTTCCTTCTACATCTATGGTCAAATAGAGTTCTATATCTTATCTGAAGACACTTTTCTAGGATGCTATTGTTGTATGTCTCTCTAAATTACTTAATAGTGGTCTGTAATTAATTTTGGATCAAATTATCTTTGATCATATCATAATTCAATATTTTTTGGCTTGATTATGATGATCATAGGGTCAAACTAGGGCTTTTAAAAGTTTTAAGGTTTTTCTAAAGGTTTCTTACAGTACTTTAATGATGGTAATTGTTTGAACTTATACGACCTTCATGACTTAGATTGTGATTGTATCTTTACATTTCTTAGGTCCCCTAAATCTCTAAATGGCACATGAAGCTTATGTGGATATGATATGGTATCATTGTGGCATCCTACTCATTAAATTTTAAAAATTTGACCATTGTCTTTTGAAAATTCATGCTTGATCTTGCATTTTTGGATCATCCCTACATGGATCAACATGGAATGTTGATCTTGATTTGATAAATTGAATACCATTGGATGCTTACTACATTCCCCATAGTTGTGACACATATCACTTATCTATTTGCCCTAAATTTTCAACATTTATTACATACTATTGATCTTGATTGCATAGAATAATTGTGCTTTGTTGATCTTGAACTACCTAATTGTATTCCCTACTTCATGGACTATTGATCAAAATGTGTACATTACATCACATACCATTAATATTTTTGAGAGATTTTTGAGCTTTAATTCATGACCCATAGGTATTCCATATATCATCTCCACATTTGTTCTTGAATTTTCAATCCTATGTTATGTACCATTTGATCATTTTCATATGAGTACATATGGACTATTAGATCTTGATCCATAGGGTTGAACACCATTGGATACTCAATGGTCTCAACTGTGAGTGTGACACTTATCACCTTCTCACTTGTCTTAGGGATCTGTTGAAGTCTTGACTCAATACACATCATTGGATCAATCCTGCTTAAGCAAATGCATGCCATTGATCCTCAAAAGATGCTTGAGTTTTAACTTAAGGTTAGGGTATTTGAATTTAATCTCACATGGTTAGATCTTGATCATTCGAGCAAAGATGGACCATTGATCCTACAAATAAAAATGATGTTTAAGTTAGTGCTTAGGGAACATAAAATTTAAGTTAAAAATCCTTAGACTATTATTTTCATTCGTATTAATAAATATGAATATATATTTAGGATAAATTATTAAGCTAAGTTTTAAAACATGTTAAATGGGACCCCATAAAATAAAATACCTAGCCTAAAGTCTTAGCCTAAGGTTTGTATTAATAAATATGATAAACCTTAGGGTAATGATTTAGGCTAAGTTTTATAACAAAGGGACCATGTGTTTGTTAGACCTTGCCAATAATAAATTAGACTAGAAGGTCATGGGACATAGAGGGACCAAGAATAAGATATTTAGCCTAAGGTTTGGTCATGTTGAAAAATGTGACTAAGCCTTAGGATAAAAATTGAACTAAGTCCATGGCATTATTGAAATATTCCCATGTAAAATGTTCCTACCAAATTTGAATTCAATTCAAAGGGCATGAGATAGGGTAATTAGAGTTAGGGTTTTAAGTTGATTAGACATGAATTTAACTTGATTTCAATAGACCAAAGGCTATTAAAATATAAAATCATTATTAAATCATAAAACCTAAATATTGATCATTCCAAATGGACTCTATTGGAGTTATGACCTAAAACATAAAGATAAAATGTTATCAACTTTATAATCATGAAAAAATATGCCAATAAAATCAAGTGTGGATGATATTTAAAGAAAGATATAGTTTAAAACATTCTAGTGATACTCTGATCAAGTAAATTTTAAAACTTAGGGTACAAATTTTCACTTTTTAACACAAGGGTCCCCATTTTTCATAAATGGGTGTATGTTGATGTCAACAAGTAAAAATACCAATACTTTGTCTATAGATATCAATAATTCTAATACCTCATTTATCTTGAAGAAGAAATTTAAATATACTAAGCAACCATGTGATAAACTCAAGTTTTCTTAGCATTGGCCCAAATAAAAACCCTAAGAAACTTTGATACTTTATCATAATATGTTCTAGAAGGAATCTAATAAGAAGAATAATAAACATGGGTGGCTATCAAAATATTGGTACAAATACAAAAATTACCTATTAAAGAGGGGTTTCAATATCCATTAAGAAACATCTTTTTCCCACTCTATCAATAACATATTACCATAGCTCAAAAGGATAGATTTCAAAATCAAAGGGAATACCAAGGAATTATAATATCTCTCTATTTTATATCAAATTCTAATGAGATTATTACATCCACTCAGGCATAAGAATCATGAACTATCTATAAAAATGGATTTTGGCCTATTATAGACTAAAATTTGAGGACTTGAGAAATATTTTATGGAATTTTAGAGTTTATTTGACTTAGTTTATTGTTTGGAAAGAGTGAGAAAGATATCATCAAAAAAGTGCTCTTTAATGAGATAGGAGGTTTGATTAGGAAGGAAAACTCCCTTGATGAACCCTCATTTTTCTATATGATAAGTAATGTATCTACTCACCTAAATTGTAAAAACACATAGTTTAGAACTAAAAAAAATCCTATCTAATGGATGAAAAAATCCCAAAACTATCATAATTGTGCCCATAGTGAGGCAAGTTAAAGCTTTAGAAAAAATGTTTTTACTACCAAAATAGAGAATGGGTGAAATCCCAAATCTTTAAGCATAGTAATAATAAATTTCTATTTAATCCAATCACATGCTTTCTAAAAATAGTTTTTTTTTAACATGGTTCACTGACAAAAAGATTGAGCCCATTCCATTCCTTCCCAAATAATAATAATATTATCCAAAATGTATCTATTTTTTATGAACCCAGTTTGATATATTCTAATGATGATATCTAACATATGGATTAGATGGTTTGAAAGGGCCTTGGTGATGACTTATGCTATGATAAGGTTAATGGAGCACCAACTAATAACAATCTTTGGGTCATAAACTTTAGGAATAAACTTAATATTTCTTTTATAATAAGTGAACCTAATGATTTGTTTTAAAAGGCTTATTTATAAAGTTGAAACAAGTTGGGCACTAAAAAATTCCAAGATATTTATAAATTTCACAAGGGAATCCATTAATACAAGGATTTTTTTCATTGCCCATGCATGAAACTGCATGAAAGAGTTCATACATGTCCTTACTATTGATTTCACTTTAAATGTAGGGTATGTTTTCATAGTAATTACATATAAATATAATGATGGGGAAATAGACAAATAATTGTGTCATTTTTTAAAGGAAAAAAATAAATTAACCACAACTGTCACATATGGGTAAGAACTAGTTTATTTCATTAGATCTATGGTAGTTATAGGGACATGTCTTAAAATACACTTTCATAAATTTTTTTTAAAGAAATGGATGTTTAAATTATTTTAAATGAATAAGGAGATTATTCACTATTCAAATTTATTTATATCTAAAAATATTCAATTGATCAAATTACTTGGAAATTCTCACGAGAAATGTTTGTAAAAAGATCTTGAATCCTAGCATAAAATAATTATTGAAACACTTCAAAATAGAGTTGATCCCTAAGGTATGATGGACTAAATTCATAAGGTTAGTATTCAATGCAAGTTAAATTTTAAATTATTAATGTTATTATAAGATTTAATTTTTTTTTAAATTTAGAATTATTTTGTCATTATGTATTTATTTTTGTGATAAATCATTACTAACATATTAAATTATATTAATGGTGCAAAATGAGATTCCACCTTCACATGGTTAGTGTTATGAGTAGAGAATATTATATTCATGAAAAAATATAATATTATAAAATAAATAATTTTATGGTTTAAAAAATCACATGGGATTCATATAATAATCCCACTTGTAATTGTAGGAGTTTGCAATTCATCTCTACCCCTAATGGTTTATGTTCAATGGTTGTGTAAATTTCACACCATTTTCCCTTTAAAATGACAAGTTTATGTTAAATGATGTATATATCCATGTGAAATTTTGGATTGTATGGATAATAAAAATTGGATAAATGAATATTCTATGTTTTTATTCCCATTTGGATGTGATTGCAAAGTTGGTTAAGTAATTGGGGGCACAGCTTAAAGGTTGTGGATTATTTGACCAACTTTTAGGCCCTAAAGCAAGTTTTAATTGTGATATATAATATTATTAAATTAATTAATCATAATTATTTTAATTTATTTATATTATGGATGCATAAATTACTCTCACATATAACTACATAAGCTTATGGTTTATCTCTACTCCTCACGGCTTGTGTCAACATTTGTGTAAAGTTTGTACTAATTTCCCCCTAAGAAATACAAGTTTATATTAATGGGTGTGTTTTTAAATGTGTAATTATGGAGTTATATATATGAATAAGAGTGTATGAATTAATACTTTCATTTATATTCCTATATGTATGTGACTTCATCAATTGGGTGCATGGTTTAAAAGTTGGGCATTATACTGACCAACTTTTACTCCCCAAAGTAAATTTCATTGTGAGGGAAAATATGTAATTGTTTATTTATCATCAAAATTTGAATATTTTATTTTTATGGATTATTATAATAATATTTAATTTAATTTAAATATCTTATGGTTTTTCTCTACCCTTCACAGTTTTTGTGCAATGATTGCACAAAGTTAACACAATTTTCCTCCTTAAAAATGACAATTTTATCCTAAGGGATGAGATAGAATAACATATAATTTTGGAGTTAAAGGGGAAAATTTGTGTGGAAACTTTACATTCTTATATATATATATAACTACAAAGTCAATTCTTCAATTGGGTGCATGGTTCAAATTTTGTGTATTATATTTACCAATCCCCACGCTAAATAAAGTTTTTATATAATTTAAAATGTTTTATATTAGTAATTAGTGTAATATAATTATATTATTATTACATGCAACCATAGGATCTTACAATTCATCCCTACCATTCATAGTTTAGGTGCAATAGCTACACAAAGTTCATATTCTTTTTCCCTTAATAATGTCAAGTTTATATTAAGGTACATGTTCATTAACATGAATTATTTTAACCTAATATATTAAATTTATTTTAATAATACTTATATTACATTTATATTCCCATCTAGATGAGTCTATAAATTTAATTCATTGATTGTGCGTGAAGTTTAAATTTTATGCTTTATATTATCCAAATGTTTCTTCCTAAATCAAGTTTTATCTATGAGATAAAATGTGTAACCAATTATTATTAATAATTATTTGAATATAATAATATGTAGAATTATTATATTACCCCACATGTAACCATGATATCTTACATTTTGTCTCTACCCCTCATGGTTTGCATACAAAGAATACACAAAGTTCATATTATTTTTGCCCTTAAGAATGACAAGTTTATCTTAAGGGACACATGTGATGGCCATGTAAGTTATAAGTCTTAGGGATTATGGAGAGTGAATTAATTCCATTATTATTTTTATATTGCTATCTGGTTATGACCTAAAAATTGGTTCATTGATTGAGTATGTGGTTCAAAAGCTAGGCATTATACTAACTAATTGTTTATCCCTACAGTAAGTTTTGACTGAGATAAAACATGTCAGTATTTCTTAATGATAATGAGTGTAATATAATAATATATTTTTTGATTATATTAATACCATATGAAAATTCAATAGTTTATGGTTCATCTCTACCCCTCATGGTTTGTGTGTAATAGTTGCACAAAGTTAAAAAATTTCACCTAAGGATGACAAGTTTCTCATAAGGAACACATACAATCATGTCAAATTTTAGAGTGTGTGGGATGGAATATATTTTTAAAATTCTTATATTGTGTTTATATGCCCATTTATATGTTACTTCAAAGACATTTCACTGATTGGGCATGTGGTTCAATTTTTGTTGTTGTATTGACTAAATTTTGTTCCCTAAATCAAGTTTTAACTATGAAAGAAAAAATGCCAAATTTTCATCCTTATCTTAAGTATAATATAATTATATATGTGATTATTAGAGGAATATTACATGAAATACTAAGATCTTATTGTTCATATCAATACCTGACAATTTATGTACAATCATAGTTGCATAAAATTCACATTATTTTTCCATGTAAGAATGATAAATTTATCTTAAGGGAAGTGTTTGAACATGTTATGACATTGATGTGTGGATTTAACTAATGCCTCAAGGTTTTAGTGTAATGGTTCATTACATTTGGTATTGTAGCCTCCACTTGGATTCAAGTCACAGATAAGGTGGATATGATAACATTTCAATGTTCATCTAGGGATTGTACATGTAGGGGACTCTAGTGTATGGGTGCAAATCTATCCCAAAGTTTGGGCTTCAGAAGTGTGGTGGGATGTTATGATCTTGATGTGTGAATTTCACTAACACATTTATATTTTAGTGTAATGGTTTGTTACAAAACATGTGAAGGTTTTTAGTGATTCCATCAAAAAAATTTAATAATTCCATTATTATTTTTATATTCCCATTACAATAGGACAACAAATTATTTTGTTTATTGGGCATGCACTTTAAAATTTATGCATTAAAATGACCAATTTTTTCTTCGTAAATAAATTTTTGGATGCAAGATAAAATGTGCCATCATTTATTACTCATTATTTGTGTAAAATATTCCTTTGTGGGAATCATATATTACTATTTCATGAAATTTCAAGAGCGTATGGTTTCTCTTTACCCCTCATGGTTTGAGTGTAACAATTGTATAAAGTCCCCTTAATAATGAAAATTTTATCTTTAGGGGCACATATAGTCAAGTGAAGTTTTGGATTTTATGGGAAAATAATAATTTAAAAATTCCATTCTTGTATTTATACACCTATCTATACATAACCACAAATTTAATTCATCAATTTGGTGTGTGGTTAAAACGTGGCACATTATATCGTCCAAATTTTACTCCCTAAAGTAATTTTTGGCTATGAGATAAAATAAAACACCACTTATAACTCATTTATATTGTAATATAATTCTATATGATATTATTATATGAATCCCACATGAAATTTTAGGAGATTATGGTTGAATTTTACCCTTCACAGTTTACATGTAATGGTTATGCAAATTTTGCATAAATTTTCCCCTTAAGAACAATAAGTTTATTTTAAGTGAAACATTTGACCATATGAAATTTTATAGTATAGAGTAAAATATAGTGGTAAAATTCCATTATTTTATTTATATTCCCATTTGGATGTGACCATAAAGTAGGTTATTTAATTAGACACATGATTCAAAAGTTGTGTATAATATTGTCCAACTTTTGTTCCCTAAAGCAAGTTTATTCTATGAAAGAAAATGTGTCATTGTTTATTTATAAAAATGAGTTAAAAATAACACTATAATGGATGTGTATATGACTCTCACTTTCAATCATAAGAGCTTATAATTCATCTCTACCCCTCCCTATTTTTTGTTCAATGATTGTGCAAAGTTTGCAGTGTTTTTACTCTTAAGAATAACAACTTTGTCTTAAAAAATGCACCTAAAGGCATACAATTTTGTATTGTAGGATCCAAAATATAAAAAAATGTATTTATTTTTTTATATGATTATCCAAATGTGACTATGAAGTATCTTTGTTTATTTTACATGTGTTTCAAAATTTATGAATTACATTGACTAGTTTTTGCTCCTTAGAGAGATTTTTGGATATGAGAGAAGACATATCTCTATTTATTCCTCATAATGATTGTAAGTAATCCTAAATGGTATTTTTATATAACTCATACATACAGTTTTAGGATATTATGTATCATCTTTATCCATCATGTTTACATGTAATTGTTATGCAAGTGCATACTATTTACCCCTTAAGAATGCCAAGTTTATATTAAAATACACATATAACCATATGAATTTTTTGAGTGTGGGGATAATTAATATTGGATGAATGAAATATTTATTTTTATATTTTAATCATTAAATGATCATAAATTTAGTTCATCGATTAGGAGCATGGTTCAAATGTTGCTCATTATACTAACATTTTCTCTGTAAAGCAAGTTTTGGTTGTGAGAGAAAAATTGTCATAATATATTAATAATAATGAATGAAAGATAATAATATGTGAGATGATTATAGGAATAAAAATTTAACTTTAAAAATATTGTGTTTCATGTCTTCCCTTTTTGGTTTGCTTGCAATTGTTACATAAAGTTTGCACAAAATTTCCCCTTAAGAATGACAAGTTTATATTAAGGGATACATCTAAAAGTGTATAATTTTAGAGTGAAAGGGCCAATTAATTATATAAAAATTAAATTATTATGTTATATTACCATATATATATGTGACTTTTAATTTATTTCATTGATTGGGTGCATGGTTCAAAAGTTTCACAATATAGTGACCAACTTTTGCTCTCCCAATCATGTTTTGGTTACAAGATAAAATGTGTTGTCATTTATTATTCATCTCAAGTGTAATAGAATAATTCATAGGATTATTTTATGAATACAACATGCAATCATAATATCTTAATATTCCTCTCTACCACATACATTTGATATGAAATGATTATACAAAGTTTGCACTATATTACACTTAAGAATGACAAGTTTCTCTTAAGAAAGGTATCCATCCACATGAAAGTTTGGAGTGTGGGGAAAAAATGAGAGAAAATTAATTAAATTATTACATGTATAAACCCATATAAACATGTCTTTGAATTCAATTTTTTATTTTACATGGGGTTCAAAAAATTTGCATTAGACTAACCAACTTTTACTCCCAAAATCAAATTTTGGTTGTGATAGAAAACATGTCACCATTTATTCCTCATTTTAATTGGAATATAATACTCTTGTGTATGAATATAGGATTAATATGTGTAACCAAAATAGCTTAAGTTTCATCTATAAGTTTTAAAATTGCGTGCCAGATTTCATTGTATATTTTTTATAGTGTTGGTTTTCAAGATACAATCACAATGAGCATTACAAAATTATTATCAAGTTGATCTACATATGCCATAGTTATAATTTTTTTATAAACATACTTACTATAAAATTATCATGAAATATAAACATTAGTTATCCTTTCATTGACACAAACATGTTATACAAATTTCTTCATTTAATAACAATTACAAGGATAATATACAACAAGGACAACAAAAAATATAGACATAAAAATTAATTATGTATATGTAAACTATAATATTATACGGGTCCATATAAAAATTATGTCATGTATGTGCACATGTTTAAAATATTTGATAATAGAATACAAAATCAGCCATATCAACATAACATGTGGGCCTTATAGGCATAAAACATGGGTCATGTCATCATACAACGTGGACCATATAGGCATATAAAATGGTCCATATTAACATATAACATAATTTACACCTAAAAATAGCCCTAATATTACAACCTGATCTCTTAATACTTAGTGCCTCAAAATGTTTTATGCCTCATCACCTTAGATGTATAACTAGTGATGTTAGATGTCTAATTACAAATATAAATTCTCCCTTCAAATTGCGAAGGATAAAATGTATATGATACAACCTCAAAATTTTTGTAGATTCATAAAAAAAAAATAATGAATTAAAATTATGTATATAAAATGGTAAAGTTTTCAAAAACAAAATTTTGTAATAGGGTGATTATGGACTTACCTCATGCCACCTAGAGATCTTCCTATGGTTGTGTGACCTAAAATATATCAATGATGGATAATATTATATATTATACATATAAGGTTAGATATGTGCATATAAATATAAATAATAAGTAGATAATTATTAATTGAAATTGAACAAAGATAATTAATATGTGTTCTCACTATTGTTTATCTCTAGATTGAGTGGTGTTAGATAGTTACTCGATCTGGGGACAAAAAAATAATATTAGTCATAGGTTACTAAAATCCAAGGGGCATCCATAACATCTCTCATCATATTTACAAATAAAAATTGAAGTATTTCAATTTTGAAACAATTAAAATTAAACTGATTTTAAGACATGTTTAAAATTTTATTACACATAAAGAAAGATAGATAATAGAAAAATAACTATGTATGGAACTACAATGCTAATCGTAACGTCATCACCAGATTTATACATTTTGGATAAGTCACCCATAGATTTTGTCATATATACAAAAAATGAGAGCTAATAATTTCTTGAATAAATTAAAATTAAAAATATCAAGATAAATTTAAATTATTCCTTCTATATAAAGAGAGAGAGAGAGAGAGATTGAGAGAGGTATGTGAAGAGAAAAAAACCATGATAAATATAGGGATAGAAAGAGATAAAAATAGTGATAAGTAGAGGAAATGGGAGGGAGAGTGAGAGAGATAGAAAGAGAGTGATAGGGGAGATAGAGATAATGCAACAATACACACACACACACACACACACACATATGTATACATGCATATATATATATATATATATATATATGTATATGTATATATATATATGTGTGTGTGTGTATATATATATATGTATATGTATATATATATGTATATGTATATATATATGTATATGTATATATATATGTATATGTGTATGTATATATATATATATATATATATATATATATATATATATATATATATATATATATATCTTTCTCTCTTTCTCTCTCCATATGTATCTCTCTCTTGCAAGAGGATATGGGAAGGCGAAGAAATTAAAAACACTAAAACCATGAGGTATACATCATATTAAATAAATATGGTAACATGATAATACTTTCAAACCTTAGTGTAGAATATTGTAGTCCTAATGGTATCCTCAATAACATAATCTGACTGGGGTGAGGTACCCATAAGATCGATCATCATTTGTACAGCCACCAAATGAAATAATTCAAATATTTATCGATTATGTAAACATATTAAGATAAAATGAATTCTCCTTTAGATACATAAACAATTTATTATTAATTACATACGTGAATGCATATGGTTAAATAAATAAGTATTTTATATCTAGTTGTGTGATTTCCTTAGGTGCTGAAGCAACTAAAGATGGCATATATTATTGTGTAGTGTCATAGAAAAATGTGTTTATAATATTTATGGGTGTACATAATGGATTTTTATATTTAACACATTTATATCTAACCTAAATAGGTGATCTAGTATAATTACTCCCATATGATGTGAAATGATGTACATGAATTATAGGGTTCCTACTGGTAGTTACATCACATGAAAAATCAATAGTAAGAGGGACACTACTATAAATTCCACTACATGTATCCATTGTATTCATCAGTGTATGCATCCCATTATCAATCATGAACTATGTTAGACTAATAACTACTTCATGGCATTTGTGTACTATGATGAAAGATTCTAGGGATATCAATATGTGTTACTAACATTTTTTATTTTTATAGGGGTGTTTTGATAGTTTTGGTACCACTTTGAACTAGGTATATCAAATGAGGAACCAACTCCCCTACCTTGTGATTATTATAAAAAATACACGAAAATAAAATATTATTATTAATACCAGATCAATTTGGGTAAGATTGCCTCATTTACCTTTATAGTTTTGGATGGAGTTTTGTTTTGAATCTTTGGGAAATTATTTGGGTGAATTTATTTATTTTTCATTCTAATATTAAAATGATTCATCATCTTAATGTTTCTTATATTTTGGTTGATGTGAATGTTACATCAGATATCCTAGTGTTTATTGAGTTGAAAGTTAAACATAGAATGTGAAAATAATAGCTCAATTATGGGGCATTGCCTTTCCATTTTCATAATTGTTTTGAAATAGAGAATTTGGCCTCTGTATGTATTTTTTCCAATCCTAATGAGGTATCTTTGTGGAAGGATTCCCTACCATAAAATTAATTGGTGGGTATCAAAATTGAGAGTAGTGATTTTAAGAGTGAAGTACCTAAAAATACATAGGTAGATCAAGTTCTGGTTCAAAATGATGTTAAACCAAGCATAGAGAATCCCTTGTGTTCAAAAAAATTGAAGGATAATTTTGAGAGTTTTTGAGTCTCACCAAATAATACCATTGGATGTGATTTAATTGAAGTTCTAATGGTTGGTGTTTCATTTAAAAAATCTTCAAGCAGTCGATTCATTTGAAAGATGCACTCCCATCTATTCTTAGGAAGGGGATGGGGGATATTGGGAAATAAAGGAGACTTAAAGTTAATAAATATTTGGAACCATCTAATATGACCCTTATATTTTGAAAAGAATATGGTGTGGGAGGGTCTTAAAAAAATTTAATTATGGGTTGCAACTAGAATCTAGGTAGTGGAGTTTGAGGGCTAGTTTGTGATAGTTTATTTTATTTTAGATGGAATATTATTAGTTTTTTTAATCCTATTCATTTTTAGACTAGATCGTATTGGAATCTTAATGGCTATTTTTTAAATTTTTTTTGGTTATTAGGAGGCTTTTTGGCTGATCACTCATTATTTATTCTAGTTTTAGGGTTTGGTCAAAGCCCCTGTGTATTGTTCAGGATGATCCATTTTATTTTGGTGTTTTTGAATGATCTATCAACCCTATTTTATGCTTTTTTGGTTTTGGGTTCATACCAAAAACCTTTTTTTGTTGTTTCTTGGTTGCAAGTGTGTGGAAAATAGGATGCATTTTTACCAACTAATCATTGGTTTATTTTTGATTCTTTCTATAATTTTGTTGTATGGTGGTTGGGAAGTTGTTGGTTATTTGTTCATCATTGTTTCCCATAAGACATTGGTAGATGCATTACATGAGATATTTAATGTATTATCTTTTCCTCCTTTTCATAAGGCTTTGGGGCCTTTCAAAACCTAAAATTTTACCTTCATCTTAAAAATATCATTATAAAATATAAGCATACCCTAAGCAATAAAATACATACATGGGATTGTGATGCAATCATGGATGCTTGGTGGATATGCTTGGAGAATATTTTTAAATAAAAATAATGCACACCCTTTGATTTTCTCTCCTTAATGTCTTCCAATAGTGATAAATGTAAAGAATGATATAAACATGTGGGGGTTGTTTTTTTTTAATTTTTTTTGGGGTTTCAAAGGGTGTAATCCATTTGTAATGTAAATGATGCATGCCCATTGAAATATGCCATTTTCATTAAAAAGGTCATATGCCATTTAGTGCTTCAAATATTGTGTTTCATTTACATTATAAAGGATGTACACCCTTTAGAGTTAGTAATGGCCCACTTTAAAATTTGGATTCATTTCTATTTTAAAAAGGTCATGCACCCTTTTTAAAAGGGTGATTTCCCTTCACAAAAAATGAAATAATATGTTAGGAATGTCTCCCTTGCCGCCCCCCCCCCCCCATCCTTTTGCATCAAATAATCAAACCCCAATTCAAGGTGATGACCCATATGCACACAAAATTACTAAAAAAATTGTAAAAATAAGGTTTGTACTAAAATTAGGCATATACAAGTACACCTAGTTTGGCATGTATATGTGATTGATGCATGTGTGTTAGAGTAAAATGATACATAATTTAATCATGTATGTTTACTTATCATAGGAAAAGGAAGAGGAAGTTATTTCCATGTGTCCATCTATGATTTTGTTCTAAAATTTGGTGTACATCTCAAAAATGGCTAATTAACAACAAGTAATTAATGTTGTATTCTAATCACTGTAAAATATTATAATTTTTTAAATTCAAAATGGAGTATAAGAAAGAACAAAATTGGTTATTATTTCCCCTAAATTCTATAATAACACTTATTCTATTATAAACTTTTATAACACATTGAAATATAGCTAACACTTATTTGGGAGTTTCTAGGAACCCAATCCACTTATTTATCAAGTAATTAAAAAATATATCTTTGAAGAGGTCCAATTATTACTTAATAATACTTTCTACAAGGGAGGTAGTCAAATTTTTCACTATTTCATTCTAAAAACAGCTCATGCTTGACTTTCAATTAGGAAGAAAGTATGCTAAAAATGTTGGGTATATGTATGCCCCATTTTAAGTTTAAGGATGGGAACATGTGATTATAGTCATTCATCTCAAAATAAAAAGAGATACAAGGAAAATATGTAAAAAGATTATAAATAATTGGTACCATTGTAAAATACCTATAACTAAAAAAATATATCTACATGAAAAGCTCCATAGTAGGATAGATAAGATATGAATCTATTCATGCCCCAAGATAATGTATAAATTTTAATGTAATCATGTATTTTATGAATGTAATATGGTGTAGGAAATATAATAATCATTCAAGGCTCAACATGGGAGGGTATAATGACCCTTTTAGTATAAGAAGGTATGAACAACTATGATGTCTCAAAATTATGTAACTGCATATGAAAAATAATGTCATATAAGTCTCAATGATCAATATGTGTAACTATAAGAGTGTATTATATAAATATATTCTCATGTAAGGATAAATATATGTAACCATCCTCCTATGAGGATTCTATTTTTCAATACACTATGCAAGATAAAAACAAAGTGCCTATCATATGATATAGATAAGTGCATGTTAAATTCGATAAGTGGATACATCTATTAATGAGGATGAGGTTATACATGGGATAATGATATGATCCAACGTAAGTAACTATTCAAGGGTAGAAAAATATGGAAGTAAATATATTATGTATGAAAACCAATCATGTTTAAATGTAAATGTAAGATTAATATCTATATAGATAATGTGGGATCATAAACAAAAGGGTGTTATAGAATCCATTTGTATCTTATGTCAATAAATCTCATGAAGAGATATATGTGGGTATTATGCCTACACAAGTGAATATAAGTATAGATATGGTTAATGAAATGCATATGTAGGTACCATCCTTACATACACATATATATGTAAATATGTGATCAATAATACACATATGAGAATATATATAGGCTCAAATTTGAGAGGGTCCATTAGTATGACCCAATATATACCCCATGTGTATAATACATGAAAGATAAGATTTAGGATATGTGTGTAAATATTTACCCCTAGTGAAAAGGAAATATATGTCCCATGTATATTAAGAGTCCAAATAAGGCTAGGCATGGTAATAATTCCCAATCATAGTCATAAAAGTATGGACGACTAAAGTACCAAAAACTAGTTAAGTATAAATCACAAGACATACGATATAGTGTGTAATTATCCATGTAATAAGTAATGTGAAAAATAGTATAGGTATCTATCCATTTTTAAAATAAATACATGTATACTACATGTAGGTAATATATATATATATATATATATATATATATATATATATATATATATATATATATATATATTTGTAATTTACATAAAGTGGATCTATATAGAAAATGAAAAAGCTAGAAACATGTCACTTTGTAAAAACTAATTTTATTCAAATATCCCCATAGATGAGGCATGAATGAGTCCATAACCATATATAAATTATATACAATAAATCTTACCCTATAAAATTATACCATGAAATTCACATGTGGACAAAATGAATACAATTTTTCTATACATGTAAATATGCAATGAGCTTAGTACGGGGCTCCACCCATGACATGAGAATTTAGTATAGGTTTCATCAAATAATTATGATGAAATTTTGAGTAGTGAAATTGATGTTATATGGTGCTTAATCACTATCACTT